>JAYRBT010000001.1:55398359-55413356 GCA_036023395.1 Myiotriccus ornatus | reverse complement strand
ATATTTTCTTTTGCAGAAATCAAGGAAGAACGGAAGTAAGTATTTACTAATTAAAAATACTATGAATGTTTATATTTAGAATTCTAAAAATTGTTTAGAACATGCTGGTTTCTAATGTCACATATTTTTTGTTACACCTGTACCACAGAATCAGGAGGAGAGAACTACTAGATTCTGCTAGTAGTTCTACCTGTAGGCTTACTGTGGGATTTCCATCTACTCTGCCTGTTCCCTCAGTTTGTTTACCCATCTGTAAGCAGCAATCCTAGTGGTGACCTTTTTTCTAAACATTTTGAGATGTGTTAGTGCAAGATTAATGTAGGACTCTCATCCCGCTTTTTATGTTTTTGAAATGGAAATGTGCTACGCTACTTGTGTTTTCTCTGTTTTTGTTTCCCCGTAACTAGTAAAACAGTGTAATTGAGTCTGTTTAGTAACACTGTGGCAATTGTGACTGTTAGGTGTCATTTACTTTGAATGAAGAGCTCGCAAACATCAATGATATTGGAGGAAAACCTGCTTCAGTCAGTGCACCAAGAGAACATCCATTTCTTTTGCAAAGTGTGGGAGGACAGACCTTAACTGTGTTCACAGAAACTCCAGTAGGTAAGTTAGGATTAAAGTTATTTGTTATGATTCCATTACTTATGATTTTAATAAACTCAATGCTGTAAAAGAAGACTTGGAAGTAAGGTTTTGGCTCTGTTTTGTTGCTATCTGCATACAGAGCACTGTTGTAATTTTTATGTCTGCTGTCTCCTTCCTTCATGTGATTGAGCAACTGATTTACGTTCTCCACAAAGGGTTAACGTGTACAGTTCAGCTGTGGGTCTGCTGAAGACAACAGAGAGTGTGGAGTGCAATACAGAGTGCAGTACATTGTGTACATTCCCATTTGGGGTTTTCACTCCAAAAAATATTTCTGTGTTCCCATATGTTTTTGGGATGAACTAGTATTTGTTTTTCTCCTTGAGCTGGTCTCTGCTGTGAATATGGTTTTATAAGAATGTTGATTTTTCCTCTATCGAGTTGAACAGATGCATTTGAACAACAAAGTCAGCACATTTTCTGGAAGTATATACATGGTTTAAGTGTATGCAAGCTTAATAAGATCATAATAACCAAACAGTGCAGCAGTGAGGTTTTAGTTTTTCTTTCCTTTCAGATGCCTGCCTTAATTTCAGATCAATAGCTGTATGAGTAATTAGGACATTCAAGATTGTATGCCCTAAACTGCATGTTAGACTTCAGGGATGTGGTAGTGTTACACTGTACAGTAAATTCAGCAGACTAACTTGTATATAAGTCCCTTATGTTGTAAGGTTTTCTACTGGAATACATGAGCAAGTTCTGCATGTTAAAGAGAGAAGGCAGGTATCTGCAGAGCGTATCTCATTGTCTGCAGAAGGTATCCCAGTTTCAGGCATATAGGTTTCGGTGTCCCCAGAAGACAAATATGCTAGTACTGTTTGTTACCTCTGTCTTCTGCAGGGCAGCAAACTACAGTGTGACCAGCTTCTGATTTTTTTGATGTTCATAGGCTGGCAAGTTAATTGCTGTGACATCAGTGTGATAAATAAACGAAGGAAAGAGAATTGTAACTCATGGGACAGACTTAGAATACTTAGTAGGTTTGACCACCTCCATTTTAAAATCTATTTTAAAGCTTTAATGACTGAGCAGTGAGATATTAAGGTACAAGTAGCTTGGCTGTCTCAGTGGGTTTAGAAATAAAAGCACTTATGCTACAGCTCAGGGGCTTTTCATTTGTTATCCCTTTCTCTGAAACTAATGTGGTAGTGTTATTGGTTTTTCTCTTCAAAGAATTTGTATTTTTGTGTGTGTCATTTGCAACTTTTAAAAAATGCTGGAGTTTGTAGTTCATAGTTTACAAATGTGGAAAGAGACAGGAAGCAAGTTTTCAAGAATGTTGCAAGCATTTTAATAGACCTCATTGTTTTTCATTTCTCTGTGCCCCAACCTTAGAATGCTTGACAAAAGAAAGAGATTTTAGGTTCAGAGGTGTGCTTAGAATATACATGCAGCGACTTTTGCCTGTTTGCTGCAAATCCCAAGACACTTTTGATACAAAATATTGCTTCAGAAACTTGTAACAGTAACTTAATCTGCAGCGAGTGCTGATGCTTACCTGGAATGTGGAGTATTTGTCATCAGTTGGAATGAAAGTCATTATGTGGTAGTTAGAAGATGCGCATTTATTTTTGATTCATCATCTGTTGCTTCCAGTGTCTCAAAACTTTTAGATATTCAGAACCAGTACAGTTTTTTTATTTAATCAATTAAAAATTTTGCATTTCTTAGCAACCAGAAAATGTTATTCAAGGACCATGGATCTACTGAGTAGAATTTATTATTTTAATTGGGAGCAAAGGGTGGTTAGTGACATGAGAAATGCTTGGAATGAAGCACTGAGTAAGCATAGACCCTGTCAAAACTGGTTTTGCTGGAGATTAGCAAACCTAACGTACAGTCAGTGAGTTTTCATGGAACTGGTTTGGGTACAAAATGGCTAAAATCTGTTGCTGTTGTGTTTAACTTGGTGTTGAGAGTGCAATCAAACATATACTTTATTGTGCTTTTCTTGCCTGACTTCTTTTGCCTGTAATAATGAATGTGACACAAATATTCCAAATTCCATTCAGATTTCTTACTGGCACCATCTTTCTGGAGCCATACCTGTGTGTTTAAATATGTATCACAAAAATGTTTTGAGCTCCATGGCCAATTTCAACAAATTTCATAGTGAATGATGGCTAGTGTGAAAACAGGTGTCTGAAGAGTGGACTGAAACCGTATGGATATCCCAGCTGAAAGAAAGGCTGCTACCCTGTTTCATGCAACATGGAAAACCCTACTATATTTATATCAACCATGGAAGAACACTCAAAAAAACCTTACACGTCTTTGCACATCAGTCAATCCACAGTAAGAGACGGACATAGGAAACTGAAATTCATTATTTTGTAGGTTCACAGACCTGGTATTTGTCTTCATATTATAATTAGCACTTTTTTTTCTGAAAAGCATTGTTGATCCGGTTCCTCATCCTTTTGTAAAGTGTACCACGTAACAGAAGCATTATGCTAGTTTGAACCATGGGCCAAAGGTTAAGCTGGTATGGAACTGCAGATGTCATGCAGATAGAAGGATGCATCTTGGGAATTATGCAAATGAAATATGAATAAAAAAGTACTTCATGCACTATTGCTCTCAGTCCTTCTTGAGGACTGAATTTACCTAAAATGGAGCAAATGGCATAAAGCAGATTGTTTTATTTTGTAAAGGGTGGGGTTTATTTGATTGTGCATTTGTGTTTTGTTCCCCACCCCCTTTTTTTTTAAGCACATTGAATGCCTTAACATCTATTCTGTGTGCAGTCCTTTAATCATGTGATCCTTATGTTGTAGTGTCTTTTTTATGGTCTTTCTGAAGTATGTTGTAGTTTTGGAAGATGCTGCAGGGAGTTCACATATCCTGGATAATTCAGCACTTCACATTGACTCATCAGGTCATTTAGAGCAAGCAAAAAAGATCAAATTTGACAAGTAATTTAATATTTTCTGCATGATGTAATTTCTAGACTTCCAAGTGGATTTTCTATGGGTTTTGCTTTGCTTTGTCTTAACTGAGCTTGCTTCTAATACCTGTTTTACCGGAAGAAATCCTTTAGTTCTTTCATTGTAAACTTCTGCATCTCTGGGTGTCCTGTATTAGGTAATGGACAGCAGCAGGCTTTTCTGAGGTGCAATTTGTTATGTCCAACTTCTAATGAATTGCAGTTTCCTGTTCTTCTGCAGTGTATGTAGTAGATCTGCGCTAATATAAAGATGGATGAAGTGGCTCCCATCCCAGATACTATTGAAAATCTGGTCTAATCTCACATGCTGCACGTTCTGTTTGGACTAACTGGTGGTTTCTCCTGTTTCTGTATTTTGAAATAGCTCTAGTGAGTCATGCAGAATAGTACAATGTACTCTGAAAGTAGTAGTTGCAAAATACCTCCCTACTTCCTTTGCAAGGCTGTTTGCACATCTGAGACACTGCATTGTCTTCATTGCTGGGCAGATCGCTAAGGCCTGCAGGGTGGTGTTCCTGAGCTTCAGTGTAGCAAAGCTGGCAGGAAGTGTGGCTTCTGTCATGTCTGCAGAGGGATCTGAAGCACAGTTGTCTCTTGCTGTCTAGGTCTTGCTGTCTAGGATGGTTTCGGTATTATTTCTGCATTAAATATGAACTACATTCTGTTCCATAAACATGACCATATGTACATCAACAGTTGCTATGCAACAATGCTATTTGTGCTTCCAGTTATTTTATTTTTTCTTTGTCATCAGCTATCATAGCTGTAATTTTTGGGGTGGGTGGAAAGGAGAGCATCGTGCATATATTTTAATGTATTGAATAAAATAAATCTTTCGTACGTATAGCTACAAAGGGGCAATCTAGGGGCAATTCGTGGGTCTGGTATATAGGGTATATTTGGTTAAAATTGTTTTCTGAGCTTCCTACTGGCAGATACCCTAGCATAAGACAGTGCTATAATTTAACAATTTCTTTCTTGGTTGAAGGAATAGGAAGACTCCTTTGTTAAACTTTTAACAGCAAACTTTTTTAAAATAGTTCCCTTACTGCTTTAATTGCCTGATGCTTAATTTTTCTGCTGTCATGTAGTTTAGGTTTGATGGATCTAAATATAAATGAAAAATGCAGCTTTGTTAGAGATAATGATAAATGTTTTTTAGAAAAATTCACTACTAATGTGACTTGGGAAAACACAGACCTTGGCAAGCAATTGCATCCCAAACTGTAAAGGACTGATGGGCGAGAAGAAGATTTTACACTGTAGACACAAATAAAGTATAAGATATTTCTGTGAAGTTGGGTGACGATGATTCATTTTATTGAAATTTTGAATATATCTTCACAACTCCCCCTTCATAAGTGGGATTGCCTTAATGTCTATTTTTGTGTCTTTAAAGTCTTTCATGCTCTTTCAATCTTACTGAAAGTAAAACATGTTCAGAGAATTCCACTGACAGAATACCTGCCAGAGCTTCGCTTCTGAGCAGCATTTGTGCATGGATTGTCTCACTATTTCATGCTTCACAGAACATTTCTGTCTCTTAGCATTGTGTTTTTCTCCTGTTTTTTGAGTCTTCTCTTTCAGAAACTCAATTCATGGCATTCAATTATTTCTTTTGTATTCTTTGTTCAGTAAAACACGTAACTCTGCCTATATACTTTAGAACAGCTTCTTTATTCCCACATTCCTTGAAAATTCTCCCATTGTTTTGAATTGTTGTTTTTTTCCCCTTTATGCAGCTTCTCATATACAAAAGGACCTTTTCTGAGTTTGTACATGAATCACACCTGCTGTATAATGTACAGTGCGCAATTGTATTCCAGTGAAAATGAATATCCAGAGGTTTTTATTCTGTATTTTGTATATACGTATTTTTACACATTGGGTATATCCAGCCATTAAAGTAGTGTGAAGGGAAGAAACACTAATGAAAATCTTCCATTCAAGCAGCTACTTCTTTAATTACACTGAATTATTTTCAGTAAAATACATAGTGCTCAGAACCTTGATACCTTGTAACACTACTTCCAATCTTATTAGATTAATGTTTGAATTCCTAAGTTCCTCATCAAACTGTTACTTATGAAATAAACACCCTCACTGTTCTGCCATCTTAGCGCAGCCTGCTGAGTTTTGACGTTTACCTGCCTGATATGACGGTACTTCCCAACGGTGTCTGTTAAGGCTGTCACTTAACTACATAATTCCAGTCTGCAAAATGCTTTGGGGTCTTAATGCTTCTTTGTTCCGTTATGTACTTTAGTCTTTCATGGACTATTAGCAGAAACAGAAAACCTATCAGCAGCCTCACGATCAAAAGAAATAGAAACAACAGCAGCCTTTCAGATCTCTGGCATTTATGCAAATTTCCAGATATTTTTGAGGATCATAAAGATGAAACCTGTGATCAGAAGAGCAGAATGTGTGACTCAAGCTAGTCTTATTACAGACATAATTTTGATGGCTCAAGATCTTTTGTGTATTATTGTGTCATAAAGTCCATTTAGAAAACAATTGCAATTGCTTACATCATACCCCTTATCCATGTCAAAAAAAATGGAAATTATATTTATTTAATGACTTTATATGCATGTTGGATGATTAAAAAATTACTGAAAAGGAGGCTCAGCTGGCTGACAGGGATAAGCTAATTTTATTTTCATTTCTATTATTAAAACTACAGACTGTTAATTCCTACACAAATTTAAACAATTGAGGATATAACACAAATTATATGGTATGTTAGAATGAGCTCAGTGTGATGAGAATAGTCTTTCTGCCTACTTTATTGACTTAAAATATCTTTGTTTTTTTTCAGTCTCACTGTTGTGTGTGTAAAAACCAATATCCCAACACCCTGTCACCACAACAACAGCAAAAACCCCCAACAATAACAAAAAAACCCAACTAACCAACCCAACCTGTTGACCTTTATCTGTGACTCTTGCCTGTTTTAGAGGAGACTGAGCAGCTGTAGTCTGCATTAATAAAATACATTAAGTAGATATAGTACAACTTTTTTTACCTTCTTCATGTTATTAGTACTGAGAAGATTTTTAAAGCAGAGACTTGCGAACTAATCATAACAAAACTGAGTTGTCTAATGATGAAAAAAAAGGCCACTTTTCTGCAATGCTTGAATTTTATCTCTTGTTTTGTCACTGCTGTTGACTGCAGATTCTGTTGATACATACAAATAAGTACACTTCCCCTGTAGACATAATATACATTTATTGATATTTGAATTGAAGATGCTGTTAGCAATGTTTAAGTGTGATGTCTTTGGCAATAGTTTTGATTAGGTGGCTGGTCTTCCACTGAAGCAGAGTTAGAAATGAAACGGCTTTAAATCCAGCAGCATCTCACATCTCAGTCCAGACAGGCGATCATATATTGGTATTGTTCATATATTCTTCATAAAGTCCTCTTTGCATCTTGTGTGTGTACTGAATGTTTCCTTAAGTAAGTTACAACTGAGTTAGGATATTGGTTGGGTAATAACATTATGATGTAAATGTGCTAAATACACACAAAAAAATAGTGTCAACAAGAAAACGTAGGATTTTCTGCAAACAGGCTATCCTGAATGTATATCTGAAAGTTAGCAGGGATCTTTACTCACTTTGTGAAGGCTCGTAGCTCAGAAGAGACTATATAGTGATGGTTTCTCATCGAAAAAGCAGGTGCCTTCAGTCACTGAGACTAATGACAGCCACCTGGTATAAAGAAAGAAAGATTGGTGGGAGACTGGTTTTTAGATTTGTGTTAGTCTTCAGGCTGTCAGCAATCTCAGTGAGAAAAGCAGGACATCAGCCTTGAAAGTCAGCAAGAATCGGTAGCAAGAAAAAGATTTTCTAAAATATTTCTTGTTTTCAATTCTATTAGTATTCAGCCTGTAAGTGGCAGAAATGATCAACCTAACTAAACTCAAAAATTACTCTCTGAGTTAGAGCAGTAATTCAGTTTTGCCTGTAAGTAAATAGTTGGGACTTGTTTGAGTTGAAAACCAAGGACAAGTATATTTTACCATTTTAAACTGTATTTCAGGTGGGTGAAAATGTTCTTTATATCCTCTGCCTTAGAAGATGTGTAAAAAGGAGAAATATAGGAGGAACAGTCAAATATAAGATTGACAAGTTTATGTAGGGTTTAATTTCATAGGACTGTGCAAGTTTTAAAACTCATTTCACCAAAATACATCTACCGTCTGCCATTTCTTGAAATGTGGAATTGGAATTTCTTGCAGAAAGCTGTTTCTGAATCTGACTTTGCCATTCACCTGAGTGATAATTTTTTGGCAAGTCACTCTGCAGCACTGTGTCTGTTTCTCCTTCTTACATACCTAAGATTCTCTGCTCTGTGGAAGAGGTGATGTTTTAGATTATGTGTATTTAGTGTACTTGACAAGTACAAATATTTGACAAACAGATAAAATGCGCTGTAATATAGTACCATTTGAGGACAAATTTTAAAAGTTTGATAAGAGAAACCACCTTCATTGTTTGCCGTGGAGCCACCATCGCTCACATGGCTGTGAACAGTTGTCGATCCACCGGGAACAGCTTGTGGAGAGCCCCCGACTGTCACGGGGAGCCACAGCAGCCACCACCTGGGGAAGTAGGACTTGGTTCTGAAAGTTTTGGTTGCCCCACTGTTGCTTATTTGGGTTTGTTACATGTATGTTAATAAAGAGATGTTATTTTCCTTTTCCACACCTTTCACCCGAAGACTCTTAATTTCAAAGTTATAATAACTTGGAGGAGTTTGGTTTCTTTTTTTTTTTTCCCCAACCCACCCTCCTTAGCAAACATTTGTGTCTTTTTAAAATAAGACAACAAATGACCAGAAAGGAAAAAGGTTGAAGAAACAAATTTTTGCGTGGTCTGTAGGAAGGGTTGAGAAGAGGTTGATCAAGTTCAAAAATCTACCTAATGCCTATTAAGAGCATTCTTTTGCAAACCTTGATTATTTTTTTAATATACAAAAACTGTTTTGTCTAGGCTGACCAGTGAGACAGATTAATAATGTACCTTGCTTAAGGATAATCTTACTACTGATTTTGCATAAATGTGTAGATTCATTCTTGCAGACCTCAGTCAGAGGTGTACTGGAATTCTCTCATTTCTCTCATTTTGAGTTTGGGCACTAAAGGACTTCTTTTGTTGCTCCCGGTGGCAAATTACTCTTCAGAAGGTAAATTTGTAAGTGTTAATCAAGTCTATTGATTGTGATTTTGTCATAATTTATCATTCTTTGCTTTGCAACTCACTTTTCGGATGTAATTTTGAAAAATCAACATAGAAACATTGATTCCTTTTTTGTTTATTTTTTTCCCAGAGAGCCAATCAGAGGAAAAATCGGAAAGTGGCAGTGCTGGTGAGTATGGATACTTTCTTTGAAGCACTTAAAAAATTACTTAGGACTTCAGCTTTTCAGTTGTACTTTAAAAAAAAAAAAGGTAGATTAGGAAAAAAAAGTGGGTTTTTTTGGTAATAACTAGTGGAATACCATAAAATTGAAAAATAACTTCATAAACTGTTTATCTGCTGTGTCCAAAAGCTTAAATTATCAACATCTTTTATTTAAATGAAGGGGAATAAAATGAGGAGGGAGAGGTTTAGAAATGTTCTTTGAGTTTTTTTATTTATTTCTCAACTCTTTTACTTAGGTTCATTGTGTGTATTTTTTACTTTGAATTCTTTTTTTTCACTGGAAAGTTTGTAGCAAACTTCCAGATGGTTTGTTATTCTATTTCAATTGCATAAACTAAGCAGTCATAACAGCAGTCTATTAAGACTAGGTTTTATCTCTGATGCACACATATTAAATAGTGTTGGGAGTGGGATGGCACTCGTAAGTGCTGATGGCACAGATAGGAGATGGGAGGGAAGAATCTCACACCCCCTACCTTTCTTAAAAGTAAGTCCTGAACATAAGACTAATGCTACTGGGTGTTCAAAATGTCTTCTTGAAAGTACTGTTTTGGACACTTTAACATGGAGAAGTCTGCTTTTTCTAATATTTGACTTCTTTTGAATTGTATTTCAGTATCAAATGTTGTTGCAAGTGTATACTTTGTGTCTGGGTAGAAGTAGGGTTTGAGTTTTGTTTTCTGTTCTAGGGAATTCTTTGTAAAATTGAGGTGCCTTTTATTACACTGGCTCAAACATGTCAAAACACTAGTGCTAGAAATGTTAAAGGCTGCAGACTTGTACTGAATCCAAGGTGTTTTTTATAGCTTGCAATTTTTCTCAATTACTGGGTAAAACCTGTTCATTCTGATTCTGTGTTAATTGTTGTGTGGTTTTAAGGTTACGAATGGCTACTTTCTAAAAATTAGTGCTTTATACCACTTGAAAACTGAGACTCACTGCTGTGTAATGACTCAGGTAAAATAGATCTTGAAAGTTTAACTGCTAAAATGAATCAGAATGTTGATATTACAATTAGTTGTTTTATAGTATTAGGAATGCACCCTTGGTTTTGCTCAGTTTTGTGGTTTATTTATTCTGTTTCGGTTTGTTTTTGGATTATTGAATTGTCTGCTCTTTACTCTTGGTACCTCCGCCTTGTTCTGTGAATATTGTGTAAGATGGCCACGTGTTTAGTTGTTTGTTTTTTTGCTTCAGCCAGAAGAATGAATTACTCTGTGCTGTGGGCTGTTTAAATATGCTGACAAGATGAGTGCTAAACCCGTTTGATGGAATCAAGCTGGCTGTGGATTCAGTTTGAGTGATGGTAGTGGGTTACCCTGGGGCGTGTAAAGGATTCTCAACCATCAGTTGTGCTTATTTGCTTATTCACTTTTTTCCTCAGAATTGTTGTGGAACTCAGATGACCTTTACCAAACTACCTCTCAAGTAATTCAGATTATTGAGTACTTCAGTTTTCTGTTAATCTACTTTATCCTGGCCTACAACAAGTACTTCTGAGGCAAAGATGATCTCTTTCATATATTTATGTAGCATTTTATTATATACTGTATAAATAATTTATTGTTATTCATATCGTTTATTATATGTATATAAACATTAACATTAAACATTAAATTTGTATACAGTATATAATAAATCGTTATATAAATACATAAAAGACAAGAATAAATTATATGATACATTAATATTATATGATACATATCTTTAATATTGTTAGTAACAAAACTCTTTTGGGTATTACTGTAATAAAACTATGTAAGGTTTATTTGTAGCTGGAAAGTGACGGAGGTAAATGAGATAAATAACATTCAGAAATCGTTTGATTTATACCCTTAAAAAAATTTCTCCACATTTTTACATTGGTAGGGTACTGTTAAACTTATGTCATAAATCACTAGTATTGTGTATGACATTTTAAATCACATTTATTATTGGGATGGTTGTAAACCACTTATAAAAGGCAAGATAGTACCAGTGTTGCTACCCTACTTGATAAACATTTGGAGAGAGATAATGCAATACTGGGTCAGACCAAAGATCATCGCAGCTGGTGTCCTGTCCTCAGTGGTGGTCAATAGCTGATGCCTTGAGATGAGTATAACAACAGTGCAAAAGCATAGTGATACCTCACCAAAATACTTATGGAATAATAGAACAGTTTGGTTTGTAATGGACCTTTTCAAGCCCACCTGGCAAGCGTGGGTAGAGCCCTTCTCAAATCTTCGTTCGCGAAGCCTAGCCATGAGACCCTGAAGTGAGCAGGGTCCTCTTCAACCAGATCAGGTTGCTCAGATCCGTGTCCAACCTGACCTTAAATGTTTCCAGGGATGAGGCATCTTACCACCTCTCTGGGCAATATGTTCCAGCTTCTTCCAGCCTTTGATGATTCACAGTTCAGAGAGAAGCAGAGCTGGGGGTGACAGTGCACTATTTAACAGGATTTCATGGATTTTTCCCTCTGTGAAGTGTCCCTCTTGGTTGAGCCCATGTAAATTTTAGTATCCATAATATCTCGAATGATGCTATGGTTACAGTCAAAATATTCAAGAATCAAGATGTATGTGTAACAAGTTTACTTAAACTAAATTTGAACTCTTTTTGCATATTATTATTTTAGATCGCTTTTCCATACAGAAATCCTATTTGTTTAGTGCTTGTGATAAACAGTGCTTGGTGATTCAGCCAGTGTTGTTTAGTGCCTGAAGGCTGGTTTATGTTAAATGTGAAAGGAATGTAGCAAACTACACACCCAGCTAAAGGAAAAGAGAAATGAGAATTGGCTTTGCTTGGTCATGTATGATGATGAGCAAGTGATTTTAAATCCAAATATATGTATGTAGCTCTTGTTTGTTTATGGCGTTGCTTGCACCTACCTGTAAGTGCTGTCAGTGGTGACAGAAGCTGTGAAAACCAAGCACTTGTGCCAATATAAAGTGTAACCTGCTTCCTCCCCCCAACAGAAATACCCAAAGGCTGTTGCTCTGAGCCTGTATGGTCTGTTAAGAATGATACAGTAAAGAAATGCATTCTCACATAAGAGTAAATGTAAAGAGGTGTTGTCCTTGCAGAAGTGTGTTAAATGGAAGTTGCATGTGCAGCAACCGAGTATATAGTGTTGCCTAAGCTTTGAACACATAGACAGTATAGTGTGAACTTATTTATTTACTTATTTATAATAACTTACTTATAATAATCTATTTATTTATAATTAATTATTTGTATTCACAATTTTACCAATTGTGAATGTACTTGTTTGACTGCAGACACAGATATACAATATTTGAATTGTCTGTAGATCACACTTACTTCATTTTTTGATGTTGCAAAAAGATTCATGTGTTGTTTATACATGTGTTGGAATATATGAAATTCAGTGTAAGCACTATGATGAAACACTAAACGTCGTGATAAAATCAGCAATTTTTTGTTAAAGGCACAGAGTTCTTATGTTAGAACATGGGGCTGTATAAAGCTGCTCAATGCACATTGGAGTTTATCCTCTTTCAAGCAGTTAACATTTATTAATAATACTTCAAAAGTGAAACTAACTGAAAACTGATTGTCAAGAGGAGTAAAACAGAAATTCTTAATTTACTTAATATTAGCTTGAAATTCAGTGTTGAAGATAACTTAGATATGGGTTCTGCCATTTTTAAGCCACAGGAACTGGAAATATAACTGATTTTGTTGGCATGTAAATACAACAAAACTTAAAATACAAGCTTTCCAGCCCTTTTCCAGGAGTTGTCATCAGTGAGACTCCATTTGCAGCTGTTGAAACACAGTGAAGCAACAATTCCTGGTTTAAGGTATATCATACTGGTTATAATAAATGTTATGGAGGAACAGGGAAGGTGCACTAATAGAACAGCAAAAAGAATATGGATTTAATTAAGTTCAGCACTAACTGAAGTTAAATTTTGTAACAAGTTGCATAGATATCCTTGGTGTCCTTAGGATCTGGCTATTTGTTTCAGTATATCGTATGACTATTCCAACATTTATGGTCATCTGAGTGAACTGATGTATTTGTTGTCATTCAGTTGCCATCCTGAGAACAGGATCTGATACAAAACAGTAGGGGTTAATCCCACAATGCTGTTCTGTCCTTCACTGATGTCCAAGTAGAGCTTGTTGAAATACTGAACTTAAGCAGAAGTGTGCTTTTGGCTCATATCAGAGTTTTCACTTACGGCTATTGAGAAATCCGAGGAATGTCAGCCATGCCTGGCATTGCAGATTGTGACTTCACAAATTGTGTTTCTGTTCTATGCGGGATTTTGCTGATTACTGCAGTTCACCCACCTACCAGCATGATCACAGATGATGGGTTCAGGCCTTTGCAGGGTTGCAAATTAGAGCCTTGAATGATGGATCAAAGGGGCAGAGGAACAAGACTGATGAGTAGCAGTTGTCTCCTAGCAGGAGGCAGTTTCAAAGTAAATAAAATGAGGCGGTTCTGCATGCAGAATGTAATTGAGCAATTGAATTTCTTGACAGAAGATGTGGACATGAAGGTGGTATTTGCTAAAGCTGTACACAACCTTAGAGGAGACCAAAAGATGGATGAAAGAAGATCATAGAATAATAGAATGGTTTGAGTTGGAAGGAACCGTAAAGATCATCAAGTTCCAACTCCCCTGTCAGGGGCAGGGACACCTTCCAGTAGTGGAGTTTGCCTAAAGCCCTGTCCAGCCTGGTGTGGAACACTTCCAGGGTTGTGGCATTCGCAGCTTCTCTGGGCAACCTGTCCCAGTGTGTCATCTCCTTCAGCCTGCCTTCACAGAAGAGGGCTGCAGCTCTCTAATCATTTTAGGGACCCTTCTCTGGACCTGCTCCAAGAGGTCTATGTCCTTCTTATGGTGGGGCCACCAGGGCTGGAAGCAGTATTCAATCTGGGTTTTCAAGGGAGTGGAGAGGGGCAGAATTACCTCCCTTGACCTGCTGATCGCTCCTCTTTTGATGCAGCTCAGGATATTATTGGCTTTCTGGGCTGCCAGTGCACGTTGCTGGGTTACACTGAGCTTGAGTCAAAGTCCACCAAATGGTACTAAGATTGAGAGGACATCGGATTTAAGAGACCCCCAGCCACAAAAGCCAGGTGGACACTGGGATGCATACCCAGTGATGAATTGTACATGGCTGCACTTCTTTGTGGATATTCAGCTGTGACCACTGCTGCTGGAGTTACGATGCTGAGCAAAGCAGCAGACATTTAGTGTGATCCAGTTCTCTTACTCTCAGGCTCTCTTACTCTCTTGTCCCATTCCTGCCCCCCTTCCCCCCTAGTTCTGTTCTGTTGTTACTCAAGTTCCATCATGGATAGTCAGTTTCTTCTTTTTAGCCATGGAAGTAGCTTTCTTGGGGGAAGGCAATGAAGGCAAGGGCAAGAACAGCTCTTCTAAGAGTAAGT
Source organism: Myiotriccus ornatus (assembly GCA_036023395.1). Lineage (NCBI taxonomy): Eukaryota > Metazoa > Chordata > Aves > Passeriformes > Tyrannidae > Myiotriccus > Myiotriccus ornatus. The sequence continues at coordinate 55,398,907 of JAYRBT010000001.1, read as the reverse complement.
TATTTCTGCCTTTGCTGACTGCAGCTACAAGAACACTGTAGGCTGTAGTGGTGTAGGACCTGAACTTTCTGTATGCTTGAGTCTGGACACAGTCTATCAGAACACATTTGATGCTCTTCCTGAGCTTACAAGGCTTTTCCAGCCCCAGTATCTTGCCAATATCAGTGGTGGTACCGGAGCAGGAACAGTGTGTAGCTGTGCTACAGCATATTGTCTTACTCATGCACGTTGTCTTGCCCTGTACTTTCTTGGCAAAGCTAGAAATCATAATCTCTGCATGGCAGAAAAGTCTTATGGACGTGGACTTTTAACATCATATTAGAAGGCATAAAATAGCCTGCATGTTACATTTCTTCCTGTTGGGAAAGAACTTTATTTGCTGTTCATTTTAGAAAATGTGTTGGAAATGTCACAAAACGTGGTAATGCTGCAGTCTTTAGATCATAGAATCATAGAATCATGGAATTAACCGGGTTGGAAGAGACCTTCGAGATCATCAAGTCCAACCCTTGATCCAACCCCACTGTGATTACTAGATCATGGCACTC
>JAYRBT010000001.1:55363719-55398259 GCA_036023395.1 Myiotriccus ornatus | reverse complement strand
AGGCCATTCCAATGCCTGATCACTCTCTCTGTAAAGAACTTCTTTCTAATATCCAACCTAAACCTCCCCTGACAAAGCTTAAGCCCGTGCCCTCTTGTCCTATTGCTGATTGCCTGAGAGAAGAGATCGACCCCCACCTGGCTACAACCTCCTTTCAGGTAGTAGATAACATTAGTATTGATAAGACTCCTAACTTGAGAGTACTTTTTTCTGTGTTCAGCTGATTCTTATCAACCTGCCTGGCAGGCTTTAATTTGTCTCCTCTGAGATTACCAGTTTCAGCATTGAGAAAATGTACTGTTTTATTCCTAATACTTGCCAAAGGCTTTATTTAAGTAGTAGAAAGGCAATAAATGACTGGGTTTGGCGTTAACAGTTGTTTGTTCTGTTTACATTTTTTGGTGCTTAGCCTGTTCATTGCTAGTTTGTGTGCTTACTTTTTTCTTCCTAATTAAGAAAGTCTGTTCCCCCTCTGACCTGTTCTTTTTTTTTACTTCATCTGTTCCCTATGGTACAAAATCAAGAACGCCCTATGAGCTAACAAGCAGCTTTCTATGGAACTGCAGCAGTAGATTTGTAGCTCAAAGTTTTGTATTAACAGATTTTTAAGAGTTAATTCCTCTGACTTCTGTTACAGTACAGAAAATTGCCTCTTTGAAACCTGATATATGAAAAGCCAAAAGAGAATTTTTAAAAACTTTTTTTCCCCATTATTTATTTATTAATTTCAGGATTATTAGACCTTACTTGCATGACCTCTGTGTTGCACTGGGTGGACATCTGCCTTCTCCATAAACCCAAGACTCTCAGATAACACCAGTTCCCTTCCACTTCATCTAATAGTCCTCAGGCATTGTAGGCTCTCTCACCACACTACTCCCTCCCCCTCCTCACAGCTCAGGGAGTCCAGCACTGCAGACTTCCCTGAGCATCAGACTCCAGACTCTAGCAAGCCTCTTGGACCTCATCTTCCTGGGGTGTTTCTCCAGCAAGCAGCCTTGGGTTTTGTAATTAGAATTCTCATCTCCTTTTTGGGCTTCTGTGACTGGTGTAGTGCCACCCCCTATATGCGGTGCCAAATCTCTCTTCAGGAGATGTGAGCAAGAAAACCTTGTGCTGCCTTTTGGCTAGGCTTTCCATACCTGGTACAAAGCTGCTGCTGAAAGCTTGGGGTGGGGTAGTGGCAAAGGCAAAAAAAGAGATGTATCCTGAAAAAGCACAGAGATCTAGCTTTTCATGTAACTGAAATAATGCTTAGGGTGGAACTAGTGGAATCCCCCTTTAATGATCACAAAGATGATGGCTTTCCTGAACTCTCTGTAAACCAAGATTATGTCCCTCAAAGTCACACCACTGGTAAACAAGGCAATACTGTTGTAATTTTTAGCATTACCAGGAGAAGTTTACAAACATTCAGAATGACTCAATTTATAACAGTCATCTTCTAACTACTTGGTTTTGAAATCTTAACATGTTGAACTTGCATATCATTGTGTCATAATAGTGTTTTAAATGAGTAGATGCTATTTACAGCTATAATTGTTGTACCAGCTTTGTGAACAGTTTTGTTTCTGAACTGCCAGAGCAGTATTCTTTTCTGAAGCTTAAAATGAACAAACATGGTGTTAAATGATAATGGCAATGATGTTCAACTGTTACCGGCGCCGATAGAAACAGCTTCTTGGGAGACTGTTGCATTAGCTGTGTGTGGTACTCCTACTATACACGTTTTTTGGAAAAGCAGTCAACTGTCTAGTTCTACAGAATATTACGCAATTTCTTGCAGAAAGAAAGGCAACTGCAGTTTCTTTTTCCGAATGCTTGCTCATCCGCATTCCTCAGGTATCATCATACATCTTCCTCCTACCTTCCCCAATCCTTGCCATGCCGCTTGTTTTCTGGCATTTTATTGTGAATGATGATGATTTGCAGAGACAGTGTTTTGAGACAATGTTCTCTGTGATATGCCACTACATAGGAGTTACAGAGTGTCTATTTCAAAAGTAAATAAACCCCATAATGATATTTTTTCTGATCCTAAATTTCTTGTGCCTCATTTATTGATTTTGTTTCAATCTAGTGGATTATGCAAGCCTTTCTCTTCATATAAAAATTCCTTCAGGTTTTTAACTAGTAGTCACTTTCCTGTGAATCTCCCCTCTGTTGCAGGGCAGGAGATAAAATTAGGATTATGTAATACTTATTTAGCAAAGATGATCTAGCCTAGGAAAATAATATTTATTTTGTTATATACCCAAGTTAACATGTCCTCTTCATCCCCAATCCTGATTCTTGAATCAACAGAGTAAGGGCAACATGACCCTTCTACCCAAAATAAATGAGACACTGCTCTTATTAAATTTTATTGTTTATTGCCTGTCATTATTCTGCTTGTATACTAATGGGGAGCAGAGGAGGAAGATAATTTTCTCAAGCTGTTCTCATCTTACTGAATGGAAACCTTGCAATGCCTTTAAAAGGTGAAAATAATAATGCCACAGATTGCTGCAAAAGATGATGTAATTTTTTTCTCCTTTATGATCTAGAGGGGCATTACCCACTGTAGAAAAGAAGAGACCAATTGTCACTTAAAGCTGTAATAGGTACAAATAGAAAAATAAAAAAAAAAAAAAGGCATGAGTGTTTGAAAATGTCAGTAGTGCAATTATGGTGCTATGAAACTCTGGTCAGTGAGTGAGCCAGTACTGAAGGTGCAGATTTGGAGCTGCAATTGAACTTTGTGCAGCCTGTGTATTTCACAGCATCAAGGCTCCTGCTAGAAACCGAATCTGACTCTGGAAGTCATTGGGCAGTAAGTGGTTGGAGACTGAGGAAATACTTCGAGGGGGCATAGTATATGTTTTTTCTAGTTTTATATTCTTTCCTAGGCATCCCTAGGAATGGCCTGGTGAAAGAAAAATGAAAAGTAGTTGTATGATGGGAGGAGAGAACAAGGGGAAGAATATGAGGGTCAAAGGATCAAAAATGGGGATTCTGCCCAGAGATGAGAAGGCTCAGGGGTTAGAAACAGTTCACAGTGACCAGGGGACAGGGGGCTAAACAGACCTTAGTCTGGTGTAGTGCAGCCTTGTAGCTTTGTCCTCATATAGAAATCCATGCAGTTGGTACCTATGCCAGTGTACTTTCAAGCGTGATAAAGAGCCCTTGGCTTCTCCTCTACCAGTGGGGAAAGATGGGCATCCAAGTGTCAGTATTTTGGTCAATTTGGCAACTATTTATATTTTTCCATGAGCAGTCATTTAAGGAAATAATAGGAGCAAGGATATTCTTTTTGTAGTGTATAGGGGTCAGTCCTACCTTCAACTGCCTCTGTCATTTCTGCTTAGTGGCCCTTTTTCTCACCCAAGAAAATGGACAGGAGGCAAGTGGAGCTGACCAAGCCTGGGAGCAGGTTAAGTACCTCCTTGGGGAGAGGGGAGGAAGTTCCTTTTTACTCATACCCAAGCAGTTGGAGATCATTTGAGGAATTATGGTAATTGTCATTCCTTCCTGATACTTGCAGGAGAGTTCTGGTAAGTTCATTGTGATCCAAGTCTTAATGACAGAAAGAAAAATAGAAGTACTTTGCATGCACATTGTGTCCTAAAGGACGTTGTTAGAACAACTGTTGGTATTTCTGACTTAAGCACTTGATTTTGCAGCTTTCCTATTGTCATGGTAGTTATTGAGTTTGAAATTTCCAACCTTGAAGAAGAGATAGCTGATGTATAACTGGTTAACCTTTTCTAGCACACCCTACTATAGTGGAACACAAGTATCCACCTGACTGACACAACATATGCAAAATATATTTAAGTTTTATTTGATATCTTTATGGAGTAAAAAGGAAACATTATTCACAGTATGGAGATTTTATGTGATCATTTTATTCATATATCAGAGCAAGACATGACTCCACCCTAGTTTGAAAAATGACTCAAGTTTATAACTACTTTGAAGTATTTGTAGTTGATGTATTCAATATCCTTGTTTATTTGTTCAATGTGAACAGGGAAGAGAATGAATTTTTACCTTATGTTCTTTTCTGCTGTGTAATTCAAAGAGCTGAGTGAGGTGCCTTTGATCAGAGATGGTGTGTAAAAATTTCAAGCCTTGACACTTGCAGAAATGCATGAGTGCTCATGAAAATGGGAAATTAGTGTTGCAGCAGGTGACTTCACGTGTATGCCATAGATGTCAGTGTTATTTACACAGAAATATAAAGCCACTTAAAAGTGTGTAAGGTAATGAATCATTGAATTAAAAAAAAAAGGCAAACAAACCAACAAAACAACACAGGTGTTTATTTTTACTAATGATTAGAGATGTACATTTTTCACTTACAAAAAGGATTTCAAGTTCTCTTTTATAGGTTAAGAGGGCAGTACATACTCTGAACTGAAAACCTGACAAATAAAGGCTTTCTGTAAATCTTTTATGATAGAATATTCTATAGAATATTCTTAGAAGATGCTTCAGATGGTTTGCATTTTACCTGTGATTACCAGTTTATGAATAACTTTAATTCCAAAAGTATTTTCTACAACAAATGCAGACCCATCAAATTCTCTACTGGTTTTTCGTGAGTGAAGTCATGCTCTGATAAAATTCTGGTACTGCTTTCTGATACTAAAGTGCTAATGATTGATTCCTTGATGTTTGGCCCCCTAAGAGCCCAACTGAAAGGCGAGCAACCACAATGTATTTTAATTAACGTATATTAATTGCTTGAAATCAAAATTGATTTTGGCTTTTTTTTCTTTTCAACTGCAATGACATTTTAAAACTCAGTCAAAGATCCATTACAAATGAAGGTTATAACCACAAGCATTTAAGTGAAAATGGATGATTTGACATCCTAGGAGCAACAGCCTCCTCCACTTTGTGCTGATGCAGGCTGTGTATTTGACAGCACTGAGAGCATGCTGCTTTAAAACTTCTAGATTCGTTATGGAGGTTTTTTAGACTGTCACGTCACTTTTTCTTGCTCACGTAGAGACTTGTGTCTACAAAGGCCTTTTCATGTAATTGTTCTGTGTGATGGTGATGGTGTTTCTTGTTCTTGTCCTTGAAGATCAGCAGGATTTTGGATTTCTTTTAGGGGAGCTTTCACGTTTATTTTCACAGAAGTTCTACAGATTCTTATAAGCACAAGCTTAGTGGTTACTAAGATTTTTTTTTTTTATTTTATTATATCAATTTGAAAAGAACTTGGAGGGGGAGGAGACACGATGACATGCTGATGGCATATGTAAAGAATAGTATTTTACTACATTATACATTTTGTTTGTACATAGTTAATGCATTTGGACAAATTCAGAAAAGTTTTGGGATACATGGACAGTTCTTCAGCTTGTATACCTGAAATGTAGAGGGATCTGGTTTTAAACGGTTGAGTTTGGAAAAGTTCCACTTAGAACCACATCTTTTATGAACTGTAAGTCTGTAACGTGGGGACGGGATTAGAAAACTTGATCATTTCCAGACAGTGGATTCATTCTGAGGGAGTATTCTGGAGAGGTTGAATTTCCCCATTTGATAAAATCATATTGGAATATGGTTCAGTCACTGCTACCTGGCCTAGAGTTGTGGAGTCCCTGTCTTAATTCATCTGGCAAGGAACCTAGTTAGCAGCACCTGTTGTATGTTACAGCTTCATGTTGAAGGATAAATGGACCTTGCAATTATATTCATAATCCCTGCTACTAAGAATTGATTTGTTCCCTCTAAAATCCAAAACAAATCTGTTCTCAGCCTGTCTTGTGTTTGCTGTTTTTCTTGGTTGTAACTTCTGCTATGGATTGTACTGCATTTTGTTGACATTCTTGGTATTTTTTTCTCTACAAAATTGATGTTTTGGGAAAACTGCTTTGTTGGATTTTTTTATTTATTTATTAGCATTTTACCTGAATTTTTGGTTCATATGATCTGTGAATGATGGTTGTGTTCAGTGACAAACAAAGCTTAAACTTAGATTTAGTGAGGCTTCTTTTTGCCTTTTGTGATGATTTTTCAGTTTGCTTTTGTGAAGTGACTGGTTTGTAATGCCTGTGGTTAAATTAGTTACAGTTGTTCTATAGAAGCTATTACAACTTTGTTTAAAATACAAATGAAAATATTTGATAAATAGTGGAGATGAGGAGAATGAGGTTTATTCACTCTATTGCTTAGAGTGAATAATCTTAAATGCCAGCAGGTGGTCTATTCAAAATTGACAGTACTAGTTGCATTTAGTAAGGCATTGTGCAAAGCAAGGGCTCTGGTAGTTGCCCATCCTTAAGAGCACAAATGATTGCTAGGAAATAGTGACTATAGCATTGTAGGATGTCAGTACTCGAAACCTGTTACATTTAACTTTATGTCAAATATTTTTATTAACCATTTGATATGTATATATATTAGACAATGTAACATTCTGTGCAGATTTAACTCGTTTCCCATAATAGAATGAATCTCCCCCAGCATTATTTTGTTGGTTTACATCTTTTTGACGTTTGTTATTAGAGTAGTAACATAGTATAAATTTGGTTGTGAGTTGAGAAATCATTTAACTTTAAAATCAAGTTGATTAATTTTAAACTCTCTTGCAATCTTGTTTTTTTGCAAATGCAGTACAATAGATTAGCATAAACACTAATGAACAGTCAAAATCATTTATTCCAGTTAAAATCCATTCTGAATTTGTAATAAGCAAAACATATTTTAAGCCTGTTTATTATGTGAAAATACTGTCACTGCTGTTCAGCAGAGCAGTTAGATGTATGCATGTTAGTCACACAAGTACACAAAAATTCAGCTAGACTCTCTGCTTGAAAGACAGCATTGAGAAAACATATTACGAAGAGCATAAAGCATACAATCTGTGTTTACAGTGTTAACAGGTAATTTTTATTAAATTCAGGCATAAAATTTTCATTCAGCTTAAGTAAGCCAGAGATAGATGTCATTATGAGATTTACATACCATTAGCTCACATCAGTTGATTAGCAGCTGAGCTCTGTGGTACCAGGTTAGTTAGATACATTATTTGTGATGCCAGGAGCCTGCAGCTCAAGGAGGTTTACAGGCTGCACGCTTGTTTTCTTTTCCTTTGTGATTACTTGATAAAATGCAGTGCATCACTGTGAACAATTGACCCTTTAGAGCAATCCAGACTGGTCAGCAGTCTAAATCCACATTTTAAAGCCGTCATTATAGCCTCAAACTTAAGAGTTTCCAGGGTGCAGACAAAGGTGTTATCCTCCTTCAGTACCAGTCTTGTACCATTTTCAGACTTTATGAAGTACTTGAATTGAATAATATTTGAAGATACTGAAAACTCTTCCGGAAATCCATCCAGCCTGCTTTTGGACACCAGTACAATTCTGGATTTTATTTTTGCAATGAAATCAGGAGCATTACAAAAGATTCTGAGTCCTTGTGAACGGTCGTGGCTGTCAGTTATTTCCAGGAAAGTAGTCTCTCGAGATGCTAGCTGTTCCTTCTCCCACCTTGATTTCACTGCATCTGAGAGTACCTTAAGCTGGAAAAATTCAGCTTCTTGTGCCAAAAGTTGATTTTCTCGAAACCCCTCCGGTAGAAGAAGTTCTCCATTTCGTAGGAAGTTGAGTATGTGTCTGAAAAGGAGTCCATCTCTGTCTATGAAGTAATGACCGTCTGCATCAAATGGGCACATTATTCTTCCATTTATGATCCCTTCCAGAAAAGAATCTGGATACTTGGTTAGTGTCTGTTTTTGTGTGATATATAGATAACCACCAACATTCAGAGTAACCAGAGACGTTTTATAGTCCTTGTCTTGCTCAGAGCCTTCAGAGTTGCTGTTTTTTATTTCGCATTCATTTTCTCTTCTGCTTGCTTTTTTCTCCATTATTGAAGCTGAGACAAAAAGCCAGCTATCCTGCTTTGTTCTTCTCAGCTTGTAAAGGGGATTTTTCTTTTTAAAAAGCACCTTTATTCAGCTCCGGAACGATACTGGAGTGGAAATGCTGCTAGCATTGCTCCGACTGTCAGCTTGGGTTTGCAGTAGGTGGCGTATCAGCTGTGTATGCAGGGAGTTAGCAGGAATATGACTGTAAAGGAGAATTTGCATTTAACTGTATAAGGGAAGAAGGGTATAACAGCTGTTTGTCTCCTTTTTTCCTTTAAGTCTTAAGAAGTTTATGTAGGTTTGGGGGTTATCCACAGAAATACTACTGTTCTAAATGACACCTTATCTTTAATACTTGAGGATGTATTTGTAGTATCAGCTAGCCAAATCATATTTAGTGCTTAAGGTGTTAAACAGATAGCTTCATTTATGTTTCAAGGATTTTAATTTTCACAAGGCCTCTTTTCACATTTTTTTTTGGTATTGAGTATAGTACTTGATGAATACAGCAGGACAATAGTGAAAGGACAGGTGTCCCTGTCTGTATAAGGGGGCTGTCATCTATGGAGGGTGTGTCCATGCATGACACTCATTTATTGGACACGTGCACAGCAGTAAGATGTTTCCGCAGAAGATGCTCTGGAAGTGATGCTTAGGGCTTGTTGGTCTGACTGTTTTAAGTTTGTGGTGAAAGCTGTCATTTGCAGTCGCAGGGAATATCCTCACCAGTGCAGGAGCTGCAGCCTTATTAGGTTTTGCTTACTGCCTGTGTGCCACAGACAAAAACTGTTTTAGAGGGGGTATTTACTGTTTATATTGGTGATCGCTTTTAAGTCATCAAGACTGTCTAGCATCAGTTTGTTCTTTTTCGATAGAAAAACTGAGCTGCCCTGTGGAACAAAGGGTTATTGTGCCTAGAGAGAGCTGTGAACATCACATAACATTATAGCTTAGCAACACTTGGGTATGGGGAGGTGGAAACATCGTCGGAATCGAATGGCTGTCTTCCCTCCTGTGCTTTAAGCCTCTCTCTCAGTTGCCTTTTGAAAAAAAGGTTTCCCCTTTAAACATTTGCAGCTTGGAGCAGGAAAGGGAAAGCTCTCCACCCATCTCTGTGTGCCTTTCCTTGGGGAAGCGGATGGACGGGAGCCACAGCATGCATTCCCCAGCACGGGTGGAATTGAACCCTTACCTTGGGCTAGACGTGGAGAGGAGGTCCCATTTTTATCAAGATGGATTTTTCACTTTACAGGTAGATGTGTCCTGCTTTGCCTGATTAGCAGTGGAAAGGCAATTATTCTTATGTAAATTCTTCTGCTCTGTTTCTAAACATTTTATTCCTACTGCTCCCACTGTCTCTGAGGCTGTTTATTGATACTGTAGGGTAATCACTATCATATTTTATTAATTGATAACTGAATCTAGCGCAAATAAATGCACTTTTTTTTTTTTTTTTTTTTACTCACTATTCTTCTTGCCAGGGTATCTCTAGCACTTACACACTAAATTTTTCTGCTGCTGTATGGGATATGTTAAGCAGATATTATTCATTAGGTTTGATTTATCAGGAATTAGTCATGGTTTTGTTTTTAACTCTTTGATACCATGGATATGTTCAACATAACTTCAGTCAAAGGGATTTCAACCAGTTTCTAACTTTTAAACATTTGGATTTTTTTTTTAAATTGACTCCTTTCACAGTTATTGAATTAATAATTGAGACAATGAAAGAGCCAGTTAGTTTCAAGTATGATTTTTTTTTTCTGTTACAGGAGACATCCATTCAAATTTAGTTTATTTTCAAGTGTTGGAAAATTTACTTAATGGGCTTAGATCAGACATAGCAACAATACTGAACCACCTTATTGTCTGTTAAACTCTAAGAGAATGATTTCTGTGGTGCTTGCATCTTACACAGTGAACTTGAAATACTCTGAAGTGAACTAGCAGTGTTCTGGCACAGGTGAGCAGGAATTTCCTAAGAGAGCAGGGATTTGTAAAGAAGAAATTTTCCATGGCCAGTTAAGCTGTCTACAATTTAAGAGACAGAAGTTACAGAACAGTATCTCCTCAAATCATCATCTTCTTAATGTTCTAACAATTGCAGATGAAATTTTCCACTTTGGTGAACGAGTAAGTATTCTTTGAAAGATCATGCAAAATCGTTCTAGTAGTTTGTATGATAAGATATTCAAAATAGATTTGATATGGAAAATATACTCTGTGGAGTTCATGAATATTTACATTTAAACCCTTGAGACTTGAAAAATTTAGAGCTGCTGTAAAATTTTCATCACCACAAACCCATGTAACTTTATTGCACTTCAGCTGACAGTCATCTGTGATACAAAACTAAAGCCTGGCATTTCTTGGTGAAAATTTTCCACTTTCTGTACCATACTATTAGACTCTTCCAAAAAACCCTGGTTCTTCCTGTGCACTCAGTGATACATACAGTATTGTCATGCATGTAGTTTTAGTGGGGTGGTTTCATACAGCTCACTGTTTTTTGAAGGTGTAGCTATGCTGGATTTCCTTTTTTCTGTCTTTTTGTCCATGCGCTGGAAGATCATCCAGAAGCTCATTTTGGCAAAGATATGGATGTATTTCTTATAATGAAGTTCGAGACTCTGACAATTTTTGTGATCTGAGAGTCTTTTTTTGTTGTGTACCAGTGTGACAGCTGAGATGTGCTAAGTGCATCCCAGATATTCTTGCTTGCAGCTTGGATTGAGACAGAGTAACTTGTTGCTGGGTGCACTCCCTTGCTGTGAGTGAACTGTCTGTTTCTGCTCTATCCAGCTGAAGTGTCCCACTTGCCGATGTGGGGAGCTAGCAATCCTGAAGTGATGGCCGCTTCACAGATTACCAGTGTCACCTGTATGCTGGGATTGGCCAGCATTCAGGTAAGGAATCGTGCTGGAATCCAGCAATTGAAAGGATATTGTTTTGGTTCCAGATTAAGCCAGAAAATATACTAAGCACCCTTGCACACACTTAGGAGAGTGGCTGTAGCAGTTTCCAAGTTAGTCCCCCTTTGGGTTGCACCAAAGGGTAATCCACAGAGTTTTTCCAGTTTCTTCAGACAAGCCATCCTGGAGACAGTGAAAATGCAGTGCTGGTATTTATCACCTACACAGAAAAACAAAACCAAGGAGTAAAAGGCTAGGCATCTGCCCCTCATTCTGCCCTACAAGTTTCCTTTTGGAAGATGACCTCACTCCTACTGAATTTCCACCCTCTTCCTGAACCTCCTGGTCTGGAACCTTGAGCGTGCCATGGAACTGAGAATTCAGGACCAGAGCACACTACAGAAAAAAATGGTGCTTTACCAATCATTCAGCAAACCCATGACACCTATCCAAAGAATATCAGCCTCACTGACAGTCTGCTGTCAGTGAAAATAACCTGGGTTACAGAAAACAGCTACATTTATTTTTTTACAGTACAAAAAGATGTGAGGAGAAAACTCAGCTGTAAGACGGAGAGAATTTTAGAAGTGTATTAGGAAGTCATGCTAATGAAATCCACTTGGTTGTTGAGGCAGCTTACTTGCCATTTGATGTCATAACACAGAAAACTGTCCAGGTTGTTGGACAGTAACACTATTCAGTAGCTCCTGTCTCGTGATGTTGGTAGCATAGACATTCTCATTCCAATAATATCTCCAGATGTTGATTAACAGCCACTGAAGCTGTTACATAGTAACAGCTCTACATAGTAATTAAAATTGAAGATTTTCTCATCAGCAAGTCTGAAAAATTTGTATTCAGGAATTTTCAAAGGGCTATCTAAGAAACTATTCAAGATGCTGTTGATATTTTTAACAATTTTTGAGCACTGCAATGCTACAAGGCTGGAAAAACAAATGCTGTGCCAGTATTTGAAAGGTGAATTGGATGACATGGGTATTTAAATATGAAAAAGTACTGTATGAAAACCAATAAAACATCTGACTAGGAAATCAATCAGTTAAAAATTAAGGGAGAATAATATAATACTAATCAATGTGGATGGAGAGAAAAGGGGTGGTCCCAATTTTTTTTGCCCCTTTTTAATTACAATTTGTTCAGCAAAGCAGGTGATGTTTTTTCTGTTAAATCTTTCAGTATGTTTCCTTTGTCATTTTGTATTAGAATGTATACCATATTAGTTTTCTTATCATTTAGCTCTACAAAAATTTTTGGCAGGCTTCAAACTGGCAAATGTTAAGCAGAGAATTATCACTCAAATGTTCCTGTGATTTGGTTCTTGGTCCTGTTTTCTTTTAGTGGAGGATCAGGAAAGAGATAGTTACTGGTGATTTTGGAGATGATACTGGTGAGAGTGTAATCAGTAAGGCAATACACTGGTGATGCAAAACCATTTGGATCGTTGGTTAGGATAACGTTTTAACATCACCAGATACGAAGTTTATATGCCCAGGAATGCACCCTAGACAGGGCTTGCAGTGTATATGTTTCCAGGAGAGTTAGAGCAGAGGCTCTGATCTATGTATGATACATCACTGGCAACTGAGCATAAGGTCACTGTTCTGTGAGTGGTCAGTAAAACAAATGTAGGATATATCCTTGGATGCCTAAGTAAAGGAATGCCAAGTGAAGACTGGGTGCTTCAACTGCTCTAGTTGCATAGCTTCCAGGGAAGGGTGGTTTGAGAAGGGCACCAGCTTTGAGGCTGCCCTTTGAATGCAAGAGAGGTGCCATAAAATCCCTTTAGTCTGCAAGAGCAGAGCTGAGGTCTACTGTAGGAGGGGGCTATTCCATGTCCAGCCAAAAATGCAATAGCTGCACAGCAGTTTAAGTGAGCAGAGTGGGCTACAAGGGCTTCCAACTTGGATGTTGGTGTGCTGGTTTTGGTTGGGGTAGAGTTAACTTTTTTCACAGTGGCTGTTATGGGGCTGTGTTTTGGATTTGTGCTGAACACAGGGTTGATAATGTAGAGGTTTTTTTTTTTTATCGCTGAGCAGGGCTTACACAGAGCCAAGGCCTTTTCTGCTCTTCATGCTGCCACGCTGGCAAGGAAGTTAGGGGTGCATGTGAGGCTGGCAGGAGACACAGCCAGGATGGGCGACCCAAACTGACCAAGGGGACATTCCACACCATATGACATCACACTTTATATATATAAACTGTGGGAAAGAAGGAGGAAAGAGGGGACGTTTGGAGTGATGGTGTTTATCTTGCCAAGTAACTGTTATGTGTGATGGGGTCCTGCTCTCCTGGGGATGGCTAAACACCTGCTTGCACATTGGAAGCAGCAAATTAGTTCCTTGTTTCACTTTGCTTGTATGTGCAGCTTTTGCTTTCCCTATGAAACTGTCTTTACCTCAACCCACAAGTTTTCTAGCTTTTACCCTTCCAATTCTCTCCCTAATCCTGCTGGTGGGGGAGTGAGTGAGTGAATGTGTGGGGCCTGATTGCTGGCTTGGGTTAAACCATGGCAGTCTTTTTTGGTGCCTAATTTGAGGCTCAAAGGGTTTGAGATAATGACAAATTTGATGGGAATGTGCTAGATTGAATTTATCGCTGTTAGTGGTGTTCAGCTGGAAATGAGCAGGGTCCTGCTCAGTCCATGGGGCTTGGTTGCTGACAGGTTAAAATCATGACAGCTGGGAAGCAACAGCCCAACTTCTGCCAGTCAAGGAGCTAGAGGCACAAGTGCCCATAGCCTGTCCTTACTGCACTTTCATCTGCTTTTTACTGCTGCCTGAGAACCTTGCATACTGAGGAAGTATTCATCTCCTTCTTCCTTGGCACTGCTCATAAAGTGGAGGAGTTGGTAAAGGACCAGATCCAGTGACTGGAAATTGGAGCTGGGTGCAGTCAAATAGAAGACTGATACATTAAAATCTCCAAGTCAGTCCATCTCTCTCTAAACTCCAACAATCCAACCCCTATCAGACCATATTCTGCACAATTTCAGTAAATTTCCCTCATGCCTGTTTGAGAAAATTGCCTTAAATGCTTTTTCCACATTCTGTTAATTTGATAATGATTGTCAGCAGGACTTGAAAGTGGAATCAGCATCTCCCCAGCATCTCTCTCGATCATCTCACTGAGACAACAGTTGAAATGACTTTATGAATTAGCACCGGGGCATTTGGGCAGGGAGGTCAGGGTGAACGTGCATTTGGCAGCTAATGATGAAGCTATGGGTTATATAGACCAGCCTGCTGGGAGCTGCACTGACTGTGTATTTGTACCTGCCACCCCGTTTAGAGCAACTGAGAGCTTAAGACACTTGGGAAAATGTTTTATTTTCCCTTCTCATGACTGATCTTAGCTAGTCTTCCAGACCTGTTTATTTATCTTGTACTATCTGCATTAATTTGAATAGGTATTTTTAACAGGGAATTGCTGCTTTCATGCCTTATTCATCGATTTCCTTCTAGGCTGATGTGACTATGGAAATACCAAGGCAGATGTGTAGCACTTTGGATGTCTTTTCAGTATAGCTCTGGTCCTGCAACAGAAGACAGACCCAAGTCTCTGAATTTGAGTTTGGTGAATGAGGGCTAATTGGGCTACAAAGAGAGTAAAAAGTGTATCCCCCACTACAGCCTTGCATCAAGAGGTTTGCATGTGTCTTTGCAGATTTATTCTGCTAGACTCTCTGCGTGTGTTAAAATCCCTGAGAGGGTCCGGGGAAAATGGGACATAAACCTTGGCTTTTGGACAGTGGATGAGCCTAGACAGCAGACAAGCTTTAGCTGCAAGGCAGTGTTCTTGGAGACTGGACAGCCTCGTACTGTGAGGCAATTGGAACATTTTGTCTGGATTTGACTGCAGAAGTCAATCTGGATCAGTGGTAATTAAAAGAGAGTATTAGCTAAGACATCAAAGATAAGATATCCAGAGAAGCTGTGGATGCCTCATCCCTGACTGTTCAAGGCCAGGTTTGATGTGGCTTCAAGCAACCTGGCCTAGTGGAAGGTGTCCCTGCCCATGACACTGGGGTTGGAGCTATGTGATTTTTAAGGTCCCTTCCAACCTAAACCATTCTGTGATTCTATGATAATACTGAGGATAAGCATGCTTAATTGGCAGGTTTATTTCCTAAATAGTTGGTATGAGGGAGCTCTCTGCTTTACCTATCCTAATCCTTAAAACTTAAAAATAATTCGAAAATTCTGCAAGGTGCGGGGAGATTGATGGTGACATGTCAGTGTTTGGGCAGCTGGATGGCTCAGATGAATATAGGTTAGTGAGCCTTGAACCTGTACCACAGAAACTAGTGGAAAAGCTGTTACGGACTTCAAGAGGTAGATAAGATTGGAAATATGACAAATGCTAGCAAACATGGCTTTGTGAAGGATTTTCTGATCAAACAAACTGAATTTTATTTGTTTGTTTATTTTGAAGATTGTGAGTTTAAACTAACAGCATGTTTGCAGCCTGCTTAGCATTTCATATTGCACATAGAGTCTCATGACATTCCGGTTTATGTATAAAAAAAATTAGCAAGCACAGAACAAGACTAAAAACTGACAGTTATCAGAAAGTAATTATAGTTAAGAAGGCACTCGAGTTGAAGTTTGAAGGGCTTCCTCCAGGATTAGCAAGGAGAACAGTAGTAGTAAGTGAGAAGCACTGCTTTATAAAATGTCATGATTGACACAAATGCTGGTCAGACAGTGAATAACTATGGCAGGACTGTCATGGTGTGACTGGGATCGTGCATTTCACAGAATCTGTTTAAAGACAATGCATTTTAACCAAGCAAAAGGCGATTATACACCTAGGAACTGAGAATGCAGAGCACATAGATAAAATGTGAGTTTCAAAAATACTCAAAACAGTTGTGTTAGTAATATAATAGCCAGTCAGCTCCATGAACACTCAGATCTTGATTTTTAGAGACAAATTGATCTTAACACAGTTTAGCCATCTAAACAAGAAGTGATCATGGGACACAGACGGCAGTGTCCTGCCCCACCCCCTTCAGACCCCCATCTCCCCAAAACCAAACCCCAAAAAAACACAGCAAAAAATCCAGCACAATGCAGATCACTGAATTCTAGAAGAGGTGGGACCAATTTTCTTTCAGCAGTCTCCCTTCCTTCCTCTCTCAGCTGAATTCAGAGATTGAATTGAGATGTCTGAAGTGAGGTGAGAGAAATTCCAGCTCCTGTATCTGTTATTTAACCTCCATGTATGTTTTTTTGTAAGATCAGTACAATAGTATTATGTCTGGTTTCTGGTCTCTGTATTTAACTTCATTTCAAGATTGAACAAGACAGAAATAAGAAACCCAAAATTGATTTAAGTGTGCCACAAATGCCTTGTGATGAGATAATGCATGGGCTTAAATTACTTCATTTATTGAAAAGATGGTTGAGAAGTGACTTGATTACTATGTATAAGTACTTTCAAAGGGAGAAAACACCAGGTACTGAAAGGCTCTTTACAATAGTGTAGAGTCATAAGAAGAACCAAATGCTAAAAGCTGGAGTCAAATTCTTATTAGAAATTAAGCAGCAATATTAGACAAATAAGTTACTAGGTTCTGTAGAGAAGAAAGACAATAAAATTTTTCTATCTGTAACATATAGGAAGTCAGGCAAATTTGCCAAGTTGTCCCTCCTGACTATAAACCTAGAAATCTACAAAACCTGAAGTGTTTTAGTACAAATTTTCTTTGCTTCATTTCAAACTGTCTGAAAAAAATATGGCATTCTTATTCCCTTCAAGGATTACCAAGAAATTTTAGATTAAATCATTTTAAAATACATGATGTTGAAGTAATTGCTCTCTGCATTATTCAGGGAGAGCAGACTTAGCTTTGCAGATGTAGTAATATTTCAGTCTATAAGGCAATAGAAAAGTCACAGGCATGTCAGAGTGCCTTGTGTTACTTGGCACCAGTACTTCTAAGCATTCCTGTTACCGTCTGTGTTACCAGCTGAAGGTGACAATGGCAGTGTGGTGCCCTACCCCAGTAGCAAGACATGGAAATGTTGGAAAGACATTTTAAAGAGTGAGAGCTAATCAAGCCATTAAAGCTTATCCTTTGTTATATGGCAAGGCTGTTCCAGAGGTGTTTGTTTTACACATATTGCACTGGCGATGTCCAAAAGAGATGAACAAATTGACAGGCTCACTCTTCCCTCCCCTACCACATTATGCAGTAGAACACGGTAGTAGAAATGCAGGTGTTTGCCCATCATCACTTTTCTCTTCCTTTCTATATCAAGTTGCCTTTAATTTTTGGGCTTCCCTACCTTTATGGAGTTGGCTGTTACTGCTCTGTTAGTCGTCACTGCTTTAGGCAAAAAGGTGGTCACATTGGATAGCAGTGACTGTCACAGAGGTGAATGTACAGAGAGAGTATTAACTAAAATACATGTACCTTATGTCCCAGCTTATTAACTGAAAGTTCTTATTTCTTTTCCCTGAGCGTTAGCATATGTTGTATTATTACTTTATTGCATCGTGTTCCTTTAGTGAACTTCTTTTTTATGTTGTAATAAGCTGAAAAACTCTCTTCCTGAGGATAGAAATAAAATTAACTTCATTTTACTCTCCACTAATTTTGGATTCTTGATAATTGGTTTTTTTTTGTACGTTATGGTTTTTTATAGTCATTGACTGTATTCATTGCACATTTCCAGAAAACGGCTCTAGATAATCAGAGTGCAACATCTAGAGAAAGGAGTTGCCACCTCTTACTTCAGATTTGATCTTCGTGATTCATTCTTAATATATAAAACGTCTGAAGGCAAAATAAGGAAGTCTAGGGTATACTAGCTGTGCAAACATGGTTTTCCTGCTTATTTCTTTGGTGTCTAAATAACAGAGATTTAGAACTTTATTTGAGAACTTATAATTACATTTTATTTAGTAAATTCTTAGTTAGAGAAAAATAATTCAAATGTTGACCATGTTGGTGACTCTCATTTTAATGTCCAGTTTTGCTTTTCATTCTAGATAAACTTGCTTTGGAAGGGATAGTGGTGCAACGTGCTGAATGCAGACCTGCAGCTAGTGAAAATTATATGAAGCTGAAAAGGTAGGAGTGCTTCATTACAAATGGATATGTGATATCTGACTTTGATGATTTTATTATTGCCTTACTAGGGGTGGATGACTTCAGTATTATCATGGTCTTACACCACATTCATACAGGATTGGAACTGGTCTTGCTTTTGCGGTGGATTTAAGGTAGG
The DNA here is from genome assembly GCA_036023395.1 of Myiotriccus ornatus. NCBI lineage: Eukaryota > Metazoa > Chordata > Aves > Passeriformes > Tyrannidae > Myiotriccus > Myiotriccus ornatus. The sequence continues at coordinate 55,380,221 of JAYRBT010000001.1, read as the reverse complement.
GAGGAAATGAAGGCTGGCGTGGGACTTGTGCCTCACTCTGGTTTTGTCTGGGGGGATGATGCAGACCTCTCTGACCTGTCATAGACAAAGCTCTCACTAGAGCACGTGCTGTGCCTCTTCATGGCTGAACGTATGAGCGTATGACTATATTCAAATATGATTGAAGCTGAATTTCCTGAAGACTTAAAGTTTACCTTGGTCTGTTCAGGACATACTTCTTCAGTATGGGTTTCACTGTGGATCGTCCCAAGTTTAATTCCACTTAATACTGTGCCATGTTAGACAAAAAGGACCTCTGAAAAGATATTTAAAATGTCCAAAATAGGGAAGAATTTGTAGAGAAGTGCTGGGCGTAAACTGGCGTTCTTGCTAGAAAAGGTAATGACTGAAAGTGTCAGAAGTGGCATGGAAACCGCAACACATACATTTAAAAAATCATTTAGTGACTTCTGAAAAGTTCAGCAGCTATGTCTAGAATTTACCATGTGATTCATGTATCTTATGGATAATTAACTTTGTGATGTTCCCTAGTAATAAATCAGATTTGGGATTGAAATGTGCATTATATTAAGTGCATCTTTATATATAATAAGCATGTGAGTTTTCATTAAATCACCCTTTATACTGTGAGTTTGTTGTAAATAGAGAAATTCAAAGCAGGACATTTCAGGAAGAGAATCATCCGTAACTAGTTTTAGAATTGTCAAAAGAAATGCAGAAAAGGCAAAGTGATGTTTTTCTCTAATTCCCGGTTTGTTTTCTGTGTATCATATACGTTTTCAGTATCTTATGTTTTATTAACCTTCTCTGTCATCTGAATTGCTCCAGTATTTCCTTACTGCTTTCATTCAGTTTTGAGACTTGATGTTCTAGCTGTTGGCAAATCAGTACCATAAGTTTGTTCCTGTGCAGTGAACTATTTCATTTCAGACTGAGTTTTGTGATTGCTATCATGGTTTTTGTCGTCAGGGAGAAATGGAGTATGAGGCGAATGTGATGGTGGCAGAAAAGGACTCATTGCAATCTGGCAATTTTAAATATACATGAATATAGTCTGTGGGATGTATTTGCTTCATAATTGTTCTAATTACAGGTTTCCTGATCCAACTGCTTTTTTGCATTTTGCACATAGTTGATCAGATAAGCTGCTTCTGGTAAGGCCGCAGCAGGAGGCTGAAACAGAACTGATAGCTTTAATTATGTACTACCCAAACTTTGAATTTTTCAGCATTCTGCTTTCTGTCTCACATGCAGCCCCTCCTGGTCTTCAATTTTGTCATGTTCAACTCCTATAGGAGCAACACAGGTACAAACGTGAAGGCAGATTTTGTGTTTGCTAACACTGACAGGTGAAAACGATGGTACTGTTGTTTTTTCTTTCCTGTAGAAAAATTGTCAGGCTTTGTATGCCTACTTTCCATGTTTTTGAAGATTTTTTGCCTTTTACCAAGAAGATTTTAAAAAAGTTATCTGATCTGTTGGGAATCAGCATGAGATTTAGCAGATCTAGCAGTCACAGCTTCAGAAGAAATTGGGTTTTGTCCAAATACTGTCTGGTATTTGAGTAGTAGGATCAAACTTTTTCACTCCCTTTACGCTCTCCCACCCTCAACATGCTGCAGTCTGTATTTGTGCATAAAAATGGGTGACAGTATTAAAGATAAAACACATAAGTTATACAACCATGTTATATTAAACCATTTATTCATTTTTCTGTTTACTGTTGTGCTTTATATGAGACAGACTCTCCAAAGATGAACTTTATAATATTGACAGAATAGCAAGTCTATTGTGTAGGCTTTAAGTGTTACAATATTAAGTTGAGTTGGGAAGGAAATAAAATTAAAAGATAAATACAGTTGCTTCAGACTTTTAAGATCTAGAGAATGAAATTAAGCTTCACGCTGTAATCGTTTGTTTTCTGAGAGCTGGCAGTGATCAAAAGGGATGATATATCTCTTGGTATTAAATGCAGATATGGATCCTGTCTATTTTACCATCTGTATCTGGGTCAACAAGATCAGCTGATGGATGTGTGGTATTTGATTTCCTTGCTGCTCAGTCGAGTTTCAGTGAGAGGACAAAGCAATGGTCTTGTGATGCAGTTGCCAGCAGTTAGGTGGGAGATAAGTGTGACATGTGGGTTCAAGGATGAATAATGAAAGCACAGAAATTGGTGACACGTGTGAGTGAAAGTGTCATCAAGTGTAGTAGCTGAGAGAGGTTTTTCCCCAAGAAGCAGCTTTTGCTTTGATTACAGGAAGGGTTTAGATGGCTGATGTTCATAACACTTTGAATGCAAGGTACAAATGTGTGTCTAGGGATAACTTGTTGGAAAGGTAAAATAAAGGTTGTGTGACCTTCACTTGGCATTTTCTATTTTGAAAGTTTTGTTGTTGGCAGGTTTATTTAAATTTTTTCAATTTTCCTGAACTTCAGGTTCTAGAAGGGTAACAAATATCATGAAACTCCCGCTATCCTGCACTGGTAAAGCTTTGTGCTATTGAATTTCCTAGAAAATTTTTATTAGCAATGTATTTGTTCTTTGTAACAGCTTAATGATTAGTTGTACATTTGCAATTACTGCTGGTGATGCTATTGAGGCTAGCTGGAAAATAATGTGTGGTTTCCAAGCACCTGTCCTGATTTCTGTCTTGTGGGAGTGGATCTCATGATCCCTTTTAAAATATTTTAACTGTGTGGGTTAAAAAACGAGCAATCTATTCCCAGCTGCAGACAGTTTTACTGTGCAGTGGTCACAGAAAATACTGTGCCTACACTGTACTTACTGTTTGATAGTTCTTCTCTTTACATCCTCCCCAGCCAGTCCCACCCACCTAGACTATTTTCTTCATCTTACTGTAATCGGCTTTCCACCATGAAGATGCGTTATCTGTACCTTTATTTTGTCTTTCTGAGGCACATGAGATTTTTGCTTCCATCACATTAATTTCATGATCCTAATGTTTAACCACCTTGGGGTTATTGGATCCTCAAAAAGAGAGCCTCCCAAGAGGCTTGTCTACACTGGGAAATATGAGGCACAGGGAGAGAGGAGTCCTGCAGACATTCAGGATCCCTTAAGGCTCTAGATGACTTGAGAGGAGATGAGAATAAGATTTTTGATACTCCCAAGGGGCTTTTGGTATTCACGGAGGAGGGGAAATGGGGGACTCCATGTACCCCATCTCAGATTCTTTCTGACAAATTACCTGTTTCTATCCTTCACTGGTCCTCATGTCTGTTCTCTTCATCCCTCTGATCATAACAAACTCCCTTCTTCCCCAATTCTTTCTTTGTCCCCCTATCCCATTTTTGTTTGCTTCTGCTTCTCTGTTTCTTCACAGAAAAAAAAAAATATTTGGAACACATTGCTACCATATACACTCAAACTACATTTCATTTTGAGGTAAAGATGCAAAGCTCCAATTCAAACTGATATTGCCAAGTTCAGTAGCTACAGAAAGCTCTCCAGGACTGCTCAGGTCCTCTGCAATGGGATGGCCAGCTACCAGACTCAAAATTCTCAGGGAGGTTTTGAAGGTGCATGCAAAAGTGCAGCTCAGGCAGCTGTCGAATGCACTGTTTGATAGCGCTTACCCAACAGCAGAGGATGACAGGCAAAAACTGAAAATCAGAGCCCTTGTTTCATTCTCAAATGTGCTGCTGAAATACTGGTCACCTTTCAAAATGGATTTTGGAAGACTCTGATTCAATGATACCTAATCTGAACTACCAAACTATCACAAACTGTACAAAATGAAAAAATAAAAGAGTCCCAGGATTACCTTACACCTGCAAGAGCCAACATTTCACACTGCAGTGAGGCTGGTAATGCCTGTAGTTCTCTTAAGTAACTTGAAAATACATCTTAAAGTATGGTTAGTCTAAAGTGGTGATTACCAATATGGCAGCTTGTAACAGGATTGCAAGAGTTCTGTGTATCTTACTGCTTTTTCCTACAAGAGTTTTCTACAAAGAGTTTGATGAAATTCCTTAGAAAAAGCTGCTGGAAGAAACATGCATGATAGGGTTTTAGGAAAAATGAGTTGCAAAATGTTCTGGAACAGTTAAGGAACTTCCATGTTTGAAAAGTCACGTGTCTTTACAACTACACTATGGAGGCCTCTAGAAGTTCCTGACAATTGGTGGTCTGGGTTAAGCAAGTGAAATTTATTTGTGCGTATGAGTTGCTCACCTTCTCTAAAATACTGTGAGATTATTGACTGACTGACAGTTCAGTATATTGCTGAAAATGAGCATTATGCCAGTTCTTTTTTTCACAAATAACCCCTACTGGCAAAATAAGATTAATAACTTGACCAGCGTGCTGCTTCATATATGTTCATGTAGATATGCTTAGTTGGCTATGAATTCCTTTCCAAAATGAATATGTATGCGTACATTTGTGCATTTTCCACAAAAGCTGACATGCTGCACAAAGGCTGCTCAGCTTGTTTGGGGTGGGAAGCCATTTTTACACCAAGCTGAGATTGCATCTGCCTATGAGTCAATACAACCTTGATTTTTCAAATATCGAAGATCATTTTCTATGACTTGAAGTAAGATTCAGCATAGTACAAAAATACATTCCCTGGGATGTTTTGAGTTACTCATCCAGTACAAAAAATATATTTTTTTTCCATGTGCTAAAGTGCTTCCAATCACAGTTTTTCTGGAGAATTTTGTGCAATTTGTGGAAAATTATCTATTAATCATGGCCATGAGAGTGCTGTTAAGAGATGTATTTTATATTATTCTTGTGTTCCTGGACACCCACCAGTTTTTACAAGTCAAGCAAATACTTTTCTGATTGTGAACAATTGAACTGCAAAGTAACAGCCACACTAGTACTCAAGTCTCTTTGTCTATTTTTGGTCCATTTTTCACAGTTTTTGAACAGAGTAGCGGAGAGAAGCAAGTAAGAAAAATAAGGTTAAAGTGAGATCAACTCAGCAGCACAGAGGAGTGGTTATTCCCCATTTCAGGGGTCAGGAGAGTTGCTTTTGTTGGCTTGATATATATTTCTTTGTGATCTTAGGTCCTTTTCTCTGTCTCTTGTCCTTTTCATTTTGTCTGTCATGTTTTACTGTTCTTACAAGAGGTGTTCTGAGACTGGATTTTAATTGGTCTTTTATATTACCATGCTTTTTTGTTCAGTGATATGGATCTCAGTTTCCTTCCTTTTTGTAAATGCCTGGAGACAAAAGATGAAAAGTGTAGGCTTACTTGCTGGCTCACTTACCATTATCCTTTTGTTTTAACTTAAAATGACTTTGTAACAGTGTGACATGAAATTTGCCTTTCTGTTTTTTAAATATCATAATTTCCAGGTTAGAGTCACAGAATCACAGTGAAGTTGAGGTGGAAAGGGACCTCTGGAGGTCATCTAGTCCAAACACCCCTGCTCAAGCCAGGCCACCTAGAGTTGGTTGCCCAAGATTGTGTCCAGGCTCCCCCTTATTTCTCTGGAACTGAAATAGTTTCTTAATAGTGAGCATAGTGAGTGTATTCTGTGCCTTTTTAGAAAGGCATATCATTGAGAGAAGCCTAGTATGAAGGTCATTTTCAGAAAGAAGAGAGATGCATATTTCAGAGAGAAGATACATATTTAAGAAGACTTTATGGCAAATACTGCATGGATTTTTCCTTATACCTTGGGGAAGAAAATCAATAGTTGTGATTGGAGAGTTCTCATTGTCCTGTTTTTTTAACACCAGAGTTTATGAAACAGTATTCCTCTTCTGCTGGTTATACTGCTCCTTTTCTCCTGCCATCAGAGGCATTGCATTTAAGAACATATCTGATTTGCTTTTGTGGTAATTAGCAAAAAAGCATCCATTTCCTTTTTATCTGCTGAAAGGGTTGAGGCTAAAAATAGTCACCCTGGAATATGTTCAGGCTTCAGTTGTAGCCAGCTTCTTCAGGCTGAAAAAAAGCCTCATTCGGTACCATTCCTCAGCACCAGAAATTCTGGATATTTGTAATTCTAGTAAACCTAAATTCCTGTCAGTTGCACAGATTCCTTCTCTTGAAACCAGTGTCTTTGGTGTCATGCAGTGCTGGAGGTCTTTTAACTTTATGTTAACAGAACTACAATAATTATGAAGATGTCTCTGCTGCCAAGGTGCTTTGCACATTTCAGTGAGGGACTTGTTTAGTACATAGGGACATCCTTTCTCTTCCCAGGGCAGCACCAATTCCTTCTTTTCATCTCTTTTCCATCTGTAATATGAAAGTCACACTATAGAGGGTGAAAATCTGAAAGAGGGTTCGGTTCTAGCTGTCATGACTTATATGTTGTTACTAGATGTGTTAACCTTCTGTTCTTCTCATTCATCATCATGTTTGACCCTGCCAGGGAAAGTGGGATAGCCAGCTGATAGAAAAAAGGCCATTTCTGTATCGGTGTTATCCTTTAGATATGAATCTTCATTTTCTCTGTTGTAGAGCAGAGCTCTCTGAAGCTCATGGATCTTTTCCTGGCCCCCATGCCAGATGCTATAGTCATGCTGAGTACTGCTGGTGTTCTGGGTTCTGCAAAGCTGCTTTGGCAACTACTAGGCTGACAAGTTTAAATTTTCACAATATGTAGAATGTCAGCACCATAGCACGTCTTCTATTTTTAAGCAACTTTGCTCACATACTACTGATGATATTTAGAGTTTGTGACATACTACTGATGATATTTGGAGATCAGTAGACTAGTATCGTCCAACAGTAACCCTGCTGCCAAGGAGCTCCAAAAGTTGTATGATATCACTGAGTACTAAAAGTTATCCTTGTGCAAAATCAAATATTAGAATCAGGTGGCAAGTTCTGTTGGTGGCATAGTAATTTCCTGGCTTATTAAAGTATTTCTGAAATTGATGAAATTGCAGGAAAGCAGTGAAACAATGGCCTCAAAGATGACAGGGTATGTATCTGTCCATCCACTTGTTACTTGGGATGTCACCAAGTTCAAAAAAGTTCATAGATGACAAACCCTCTGGTTTCTGGTTCTTTTTTGAAGGACTGTCTGTCTGTAGGACTCCAGCACTTCTTAAATGGGGTTGCCTGTGATCTGTGGGTGATTTAATTCCTGAAGACATGGCAAAACTCCAGCAGGAGCTTAACTCCCAGAGTGCCGCAGGACCAGCTACACCATGGCAGAAGCAGTGGTGGTATCTCTGGTGCTCCTCAAAGGCTCTGTGGGTGGCAAAGATGCCAGCTTTAGAAACTAATCACAGCATTACATTTTATGGAAGAATCTTACATTCTCTAAATATCTCAGATATTAATACAAGATATTGAAGCGCTGCAACCATCAGTTAATACTCAGACACAATCCCAAAATATTTTCCAAAGGAGAGGATACTGTGCAGCCACCTGCTAATACTTGAGTCTGAGATGTTTTTAAAATGGCTTAGGAGTTGAATTCTAATGAACATCATAAAATAAAAAAGGACAATAAATTACTTTCTATTTCATTAGGTGAGAGATAAAATGTAAAATTCTTTGAATTTCCCTCGTCCTGGTATACATAAACTCACTTTTTTTCCCCTTGAGTCATCTGGATAGAAAATACAAGATTGCCAGTGTCAGAGGCCAACAAATTATACTTCAGTTGCAAATATAGTGAAGGAACTTTAAAATCTTAGGGGACTTATTCATATTTCAAAACAAGTGGGCATCATTTTCAGCAGGATTTTCCACCAAAGGTCTTCTACAGAATGCTACTTCCCATAGCTTGAAAAAAGCAGAAATGAATGCAAAGGACCACTGCCTGAAATCTTTCTCATGTACATACATGTGCATGCACAGATTTAACAATATTATAAAAACGATGGCTTTCAAACTTTGTTCTTTCCATGCCTACATTTAAATACATATATATCTGCTTATGGCCTTAGGAAAATGTATGATGCTATTTTAATTCTGTTTCCATTGCAAGACAGACGTGACTGTGAGAGAACGAGATGGTTTCTATTTGAAATAGTATTTTGTCAACAGAATGTGACTTAAATGTCAGTTCTAGTGATGTGTAAATCATGAAACTATTCCTTCCTTTCAAGTCTACATTGAGTCTGAAATTTGCGAGTTGCTTTATGCTGTTTACTGAAATACATTTTTAACTGAACCTTGTATATAATAATTGCAGACTTCCTGAATTTTATTATGGTGTTTTTGCTAGGCTGTTGCCTTCTTTGTTTGCAGTTAGTGGTTTTGGCTAGGATTTAATCATTGTCATTTCAGTATATGTGATGCTTCCCTGAAAATTTTGCACTATATGCTAAGCCAGTACCATCATTAGGACCTAACACAAATGCCTCTGCACTAGTAGAGAGTATTACAAATGAAATGTCTGTAAGTATGTTTGTTGAATAGTACAGTGTCCATGTGAAGCTGTTGTAGGGCTGATGTGCTTTATCCATACCTGAGATTGAAATTAAGTTTTTTTTCTGAGTGCTGTGATGTACCCCAACAGGAAAGCATAAAGAGTGCTTGTGGACTCTGCTGCTTAGTTCCTCCTTCCCTGTTGCCCAGGGCAGAAAGCTGGAACTAAGCAACTTTCTGACAACTACCTGTGATCATTGAGTTTTAGGATCAGTGTTATTTTACATTACATTTTTGTATATGTTTGTTCTATAACATGGGTTCTGTAGAACGCATAGATATATGATAATATGCAAGGTCCTGTACCTGGGGCAGGGCAATTCCCAGTATCAGTACAAACTGGGTAATGAGTTGACTGAGAGCAGCCTGGTAGGAAAGGACTTGAGAATATTGGTAGATGAAAAATTGGTCATGAGCTGGCAATGTGCACTCACAGCCCAGAAAGGCTGTTGCATAGAAGTTGCAAAGATCTGTTTTGCCTTGGAGTGCCCTGACAAGATGACTGCTCTGTGCTTTCCCAGTGCCTCACAAAAAGCCTGAAATGTCCAAACACGAAGTTAAAATGGATAGTGCAGCACCTGGGAATTGTCAGCTTCTCCTATTTCAGGCGCTTGCAAGCCATGAGTTGGAAGCAAGGTATAGCATAAAGTAGTGGAACTTAAAGATTGTATGCTGGTATTTGAAATTAAAGTTTCCAACAGAGTATAATTAATATAGCAAAGCCACTAAATAGAAATAATTAAAAGAAGAAAAGTATGCTCATCGTTGCCTAAGTTTCTGATGCACCTCAGCGTTGATAACATTGTTCATTAAAAGTCATTCTGCATGACTGAATTAATATCATATTGATATCCATGTGTATCATATTGGTAGATACTGATATATGTTACCTGCTCTATTAAAATTTTTTAATTATCTTCTCTTTGGTATCTGTTGTCTCCCCTAAGGTGTTGTAACATAGCTGTCTAAAGCTATTTCTATTTGGGCTGCATCTGAACAATGTAGAAACCATGGTGTGCAAAGACCAGAATTTAGACTTAGAAGATGGAGGAGAGGCAATAGTGAAACCTGCAGCGGCGGACTGATTTCAGATGTTTTTGAGAACAGACTGACTTTTTTCAGTTAATCACTCTGTGTGTGTCCTTTTCCATCCTCCATCTTTCCTTCCCTTCTCTCATCCGGCATATTTTTCTCACTGAAACTTTAGGTGTGCTGGATGGTCCTAGTATTGTCAAGCACTGTTGAATATTTGATGACAGAAGATTAGGGTGGCCCTTTCTGACTCAGAAGAAATTGCAAGTGAGTTTATTCAGGAGTCATCTTCATCAGCAGTTTTGAAATATAAATCAATTTAAATCTGTGCTCAGCTCATGATGTATTCTATTAACAATTTACATTTAATTTTCCAAATGCCAGAGATGGCAAACCTCCAGCTTTATTAATGTATCAGTCCATTGTGACAGACAGTTCAATGCAGAATTAATTCTGCAAGTCCAAAAAGACCTGTCAGAAATTAACAGGTACAGCACTATCTTGTAGGTCTTGTACACACCGAAACAATAACAGAGAAAAGTGTGAACAGACTGGGTCCTAACCAAAGTTAATGCCAATAGAATATCTATATTAGATCTTTGAACACGTCTGTGTTTTTGCAGGAATAACTGACTAACCTCTTTTTTAATGATAGTGGCAAAATCAGGAGGAACTGTGCTCTGTGGCTTGTAATACAAATTTGAATTACTGCCCTGCTGTTCCTCAGACTGTGTGTGCGCTTGAGTGCTGACTGAGACCTTGCCAAGGAGGAAGATAAAGAAGAAATAGTAATGAATTCGGCAAAGAAACAGCTCACCAAAGAGCTTTCCTCTGCTCCTTCTGCTCTTGGACTGTATTCAATTCTGAGGCTTTGTGCAGCACTCCCATTATGGGCATGGGGAAGTTCGAGATTTTACAGGGTTCATTTCTATATATAAAATAAGGTTCTGAGTTCATGATTCCAGTCTGCAGACGGTGGAAACTCATGGGCGGTGGAGGCTCATGGGCATCCATCCTTCTTCAGAATTGGTGGAACTGAACTCCCTGAAAGTGAAGACTCTGAATTTAAAAAACTAGGTTAACATCAGCACTTAACTCCTTCTGAACTCAGGCTCTTGTTAATCTTAGACCATCATGACCATGACAATGCAACCATTTCTGCTTTAAAAGCAGAGGGAGGTGATAAAATCACTTTCGAAATGGTTCAGATTTGAAAAAAAAAAAGGTGTTTAGTTGGGGCTAGAAGCGATGAGAGACATATTCTGGCTGCTAAGTTCATTTTTAAAAGTTCTTGTGTTATTTCTGAAAAGATTCTAGCTCTCCAGCAGTGTTAACTATATCTGTTTCTGAGCTTAAAGAAAGCCCTGTGTTCAAAACCTATTACAAGGTTGAACATTATCTCTATCATAGCTCACTCCATTTTTTTTCTAACTTGAAAACAGACAGGAGAAACAGGAGCACAAAAATATCCATGGCCAGATTTCTTTATGTAAAAAAAGAAGAAAATCCCTGCATTCTGGGATATATTTTGAATTGAGAAGTCATCTTGAAAGAGAAATTTCAGTGTACGTGAGTGTAGGTGGGAGTATAAAAATGTGATAAAAATAGCAGACTACATGGAAATCAACAGATATGTGGATGCGTACCTGAAGGTATTACATGATAACATCTGAGATAGAATTATACTTTAGAACTGTATTTATATAATACATTTCAAAATTCTAAAAAATGCCTTAATATGATTTTCAAATTATATTTCATATAATCTCTTTATTTTGAATTCTAATTTTGACTCAGACATTGGCTCCTGTTCTGACTTTGGGAACTGCTTAGAAAAATCAACTACTCTGTAGTTGGTGGCACATATTGACAAAGAACTTTACAACGAAGTCCTTGCAGAGAAGGCACTCTTTCTCTGAAGTAAAATGCAGGGAATAAGTACTACACTCTAAAAGTTTGAAAATTATCAAAATGCTTAGAGCATTAAGAAATTGCAATATTGCAGAAGTGACCACCTAATTAACAAGAGGTTAATTGATCCAAATTGTGACTTTCAAAGTGAGTGCTTTTGTTGGTTCTCATAAAGCACAACTATGGCCACAGCAAACTGAGAATTTTTTTGTATGCAGTGTTTATAGTACTGGAAGCAAAAGATAAAAGTTTTGTCAATCTGCAATGTATAACTTCATGAGGTTAATTTGTTTGTACTGTCTAAAATAAACTGCCTTTCAAGTTAGTATGGTAAAGCAACTGGGAAAAAACATTGATACTTTTATTCAGCACTGTTTTTCTTATTCCTTGACTGTATCTAATGCCATCAGAAAGTCACCCTTCAGATGTGCTCTTAAGTATCAGTTGTCTTTGTTATTATCAGCATGATGCAGGAGCAGCATATGGCTCTGGGAATGCAATTTATGATAAAATACACCTAATTAAATCCCTTGAGGATTTATATTCATGCATGCTGTGAAACTGAATATATGAATATTTCCTATTAAATGGTAGCAGAATTGAAGTATCTGTTTTAATTTCTAACTGTGCACCTAAACCCTTTTACTCTGTCTTTATACCACAAATGTAAACTAACATGAAATACACTTTATTGCTGCAATATTGACAATGAGGTACTGAGGGCAACTTGGAGAGAAACACAGCATAGTTATGCTGTCTCATATTAAGAGTAGGAGTAATGGTGTAGGTTTTGTAAATTGATGCCTAAATCACCCAGTTGGAGTAGATCATTAAAACTGTTTTTATTGCTATTTCTTCATTTAACTCTTTTAAGCTCATTCTTACATTAGAAGACAAATATCTGATGTAGTATCCACTCTAGGGGGGAAAAGTACTTCCCACAAACTGGTGTAGTTTGTGGTATCTCAGCAAGGACAAAGCTAGCAAATAGTTCTTCCAGGTTTGATACGTTTTCTTACAATCATATGCAGATTCCCATCTTCTCTATCCTGAACTCTTTGATATGTATGGTGTGGTACGGAAAGAATTATCAATTAATACATCCTTTTGCTGCTTCTAAAATAAAAAAAAAGTAACTTTGAATGTCACTTGGGTATTAATTTGTACTCTGTGGAGGATGTTTATTGTATACCATTACACTCTACTTCGTGTTTGTAAATGTGCATTACACAACTGAAAGAGGTATTTCACGTGCTTCGGTTACCTAAGCACAGCATTTGTGGAAGTCTAGAAACTGGCTAAATGGAGGACAGGATAAAGTTTTTTGGAAATAAATAGGGCTGTATTTTTGTTTTCGGTGTATATACTGGGACTTAAGCTGTATGAAGGAAAGTAAGATTGGTGAAGGCTGCTTGAAAAGCAGCTGCTTGGTCTAAACAGGGCACAGTAGTTCATCTAAATTGATGAGAAGAGAGCAAACAAATCATAAACTGATCTATTGTTACTATTTTCCAACAAAGATTTCAAACTACCATTTCTTTAAATATAATTTAAAAAAATACTTTAAAATGGTATATAAGGGATCACAGGTAAATCATTACGAGCTTTAGTGAATCCAAGCTGATATGTTTTAGCTGTAGATACACAAGTTGGGAAATAAAATGGCAGACATACTTTACTCGTGGTTTTATTTCTCTAAAGGGTCAGTAAATTCAAATGAGTTTATACACCTCAGGGACTTTTTGGTCTCTGAACATCTGGGTGATGAGCCTGGAACAAGGCCCTTGAAAACCATATCCTCAGTTCTGGAGGAACAGAACCAAATGAAATGTATGTTATTAGTGATTTGTTCCAATCTATACATGGGCAGCTGTATGCTTGGTGCTGTGTAAATATTGCAGAAATAAACAAGTAATGAAAATCAGGAAGCGCTTAATTATGCATGAAGTAATTTGAAGGTTATGCGCAGATCCATTTCAGAAGCTAATGAGTGAAGCACAAGTGTCCTGTGTGTCATCCAGAGAAGATGAAGAGGATTTATAAACATACTTGCCCACGTCACATATGCTATTATTTTAATAAAAGAATAAACATTGAATTCAAGTCTAGGATTCAGGAAATGTGTTGAGTGCAAAATAGAAGTAATACATGTTATAGGTGTCTGAAAGTGCACAAACTCTTACTAAGTTCAGAAAGACTTGTGTCCTTTTTGGAAGCAAGGGAAATCATCTTATTACATGGTCAGCTTTGATGTTTACATGGGCCTTTGGATGTATTTCTCTGTATAAAAAATTACTTGGTGCACAAGACATTTATTTAGCAAAATTTAAAAGGCAGAAATCAAACAATGTTGTCAATTCATGACACACTAGAGCAACCAAGTGGTTAGTAGGAGCTTCTAGGGCTTGATCCTTAATTCCTGTCAAATCAAGGGGGAAGGCTTCCATTGGGTGTAGCAGTTATTAAATCCATCCCTTTAATGGTGGTGCAGAATCCATATGTTAGCTATATTTTGTGGTCATATAATATTCGGGGTTTCTTTCAATTTTTTTTTCCTTTTCTCATGGGTCTGCTTCTATTGTGTAAGCCAAGAAGATAACTGCTATAGTAGTGCTTTTCCCCCTGGAATAAAATGCAAGGTGGAGAGCACCCATTCTGCAACACTGCTTTCAAAATGATTAAGTGTTGTTCTGTCTCCCAAGCGCTCCTCGGATAACCTGGCTTCTCCCACTGGCTTGACAGTTGCATCTCTTCTCTTTATTAATCACTGTGAGCACAAGCAAGTGCAGTGGACTCAGTTAATGTCAGAATAAAATAAATTGAACCTGACTTTGTTTTCAGTTTTGAGTGTGAATTGGAAGTCCCCTGTGAAAGGAATTGAGGCTAAAAAGGGCCAGCTCTTCTGAGTTCTCAGGGACTGGGCGATTAGCACACACTGCTTTTTTTGCCTTCTATTAAGATAAATCAGTAGTTTCATTCAGAGTACAGGCATCTTCGTTAAGATTTAAAAAATAAGGTTTTGCCTTGGTTTTGTTTAGAATTTTTCTTAAGTTATAGAAAAAATATTGTTGAAGGTTTGGCAGGATGCAGGAATACCTCCAGTTCATTGCAATATTAATAAAGAAGGGAAAGAAAAGTCAGTTTCAGAGGCTTTAAAAGCCAGCTGACAAGATGATTCTTGTTTAGATACAGCTTCTTGCTGCAGTAGATAGGAGGTTTTTGGAAACAACTATGTCAAAGTAAATGACTTAAACAAAGTGGCTAGTAGCCCATCTTCAAGGAAGATGAAGCTCTGAACATTAAAAAGAAAACAACCAAAAAACCACAAAACCCCCTTCAAGATTACAAGAAAGAAATACTCGATGCCATCAACAGTTCCTCATTGAAATAGCCCTGAGGATGCCCCATTTTAACTTCTGGATGGAGACTGAAGTGCAATAGTAGTTCACTGTCTCCACCTACAAATGGATGTGTTTATCCAAGAACCCCAAGTATACAGATAATTCTGTTTGATGTCCCTAGTCTCCTATGTCAACTACAGAAAATTAATATCTTAGGAAGGCTGTTCGTGAGCCTCTCTTTTATATTTGTTGGTTACCTTTTTTCCTCCCTGTTGTGCCTCCTTTTTGAAGAAATCCTCTTTTATTTATGTAATTGTGGCTTCTTAGTTATTTAAAAAACTCTTCCAAAAAGCTCCCAATTTTCTGAGTGTGTTTCAATCTACATTTTCATTCTTCATTCTCTCTATTCTTATGGGATAGGCCTATCTGAAGGTCTGTATGGATGCATAGGGTTCCCTGCTCGAGACTGTCCTCATCAGGTCATGACTATATTACTTCATCCTAAATAAATGTAGTAACTTGTAGATTTTTTTTTTTTTTACTCTATTTTAGTTATTGTAGTTATTTTCTATCACGGGTGTAAATACCCAGCTTTGTCATGTATGTCCATCTTGAGGTAATTTAATTTCCCTGCAGTTACACTGGCCAGCCGGAATAAGTGTTTCACTTTTTTCCTCTTGCAACTGTTTTTAGCTTAACTGTTTAGCTTGCATGTTATTCCAAAGTGGTACCTCTGTGTTTATTCACTTGTTCATGGCACGGCCCAGTGGGGTTTGTTAATAGTCTGTAATATGCCTGTATCCAGAGGTCATGAAAGGCTTTGCATTTTCGATGGTCAATTTTATGCTGTATTTTCAAGTGGGGAAATAGGCATATGAAGAAGCTGACTAGCCCAGCTTTGGTGAGTGAACTGATGGTGTTCTTCTGCGTGTCCTCACAGAAAGTCTGTGCCATCATCACTACCCAGCTTCAGGCAAAAAACAGGTTCATCTTATTTTCCTTTGTCTGTATGGGTCATATAAGATGCTTCTATCCCACCAAGACTCTGAAGTCAAAGGCCTTCGCTTTGAAATAATACTCACTCAACTCAGAAAGTCCTCCTTTCTGTTTTTCTTCTATCTCTTAGACTTATTTCTAACAATAGGATTGCAGCAATATATGCCTTTGTGTCCTTGTATTGGATCCCATCCTTCAGCTAAGAAGTACCTTTGAGCAGAAGCTAATTAAATCTGTACACATTTAGGGTGACATTAAAATTCTTTTTTTTCTTATTTACTGTAGCTGCTTTATGAAATATGATTACTAGCCCAGTAATTAACATTTCTCAGCACTGTCATTTCAAGTGAGTGAGAAAAAATCACAACAGTGTCTGATGTGTTTTCTCA
This sequence comes from Myiotriccus ornatus, assembly GCA_036023395.1. Taxonomy (NCBI): domain Eukaryota; kingdom Metazoa; phylum Chordata; class Aves; order Passeriformes; family Tyrannidae; genus Myiotriccus; species Myiotriccus ornatus. Next base: position 55,364,176 of record JAYRBT010000001.1, on the reverse strand, counting down.
TTCTGGAGTGTCAATTTTATTGAGCTGGAGCTGTGCTGTAGTTACGAAGGGGAGACTCTGCGACAGCTCACTATTGATACATGGTGGAGGGCCACGCCTCAGTGCCTCACTCTGCTCAAGGGAAGGACAGACTGCAACTGTCTCTTCAGTTTTCCTGCTAAATCCAGCATGTTGTGCTCGTCCTGTGATACATGTAATGTTATATTTGATGCATGTAACATGTTTGAATTGAAGATTTGCCTGGAAACTGTCCCTCACTGTAGCTGTTTGAAGTTTGTTAACTTGAAGTCTCCTAGGAATGCCGCCCTTTTTAGGTTTGAACTTAAGGTGAAGGTTAAGTTTACAGCGCACAAGGCGATGATCTGTTTGGAATTCTGCACTGCTCCAAAGGGCCACGGCAGATCTCGATGAAGACAACGGTATCTACATCCGATATCGTACCGATGGGAGCCTATTC
>JAYRBT010000001.1:55294441-55363619 GCA_036023395.1 Myiotriccus ornatus | reverse complement strand
CGCTGCTGCTGCTTTTGAGAACACACGCAGGATCACTCTCGAGGAGAAAAGACAACGCAGAAAGAATCACGTCTCGTCGATATCACCTGGAGAGTCTTTCTGCTGTGCCTTCTGCAACCGGACTTGTCTGTCTCGCATTGGCCTTTTTAGCCATCAGCGCACTTGTAGCAAGCGTGGGTAGAGCCCTTCTCAAATCTTCGTCCACGAAGCCTAGCCATGATGATGAACATGTTTAATGCCTGAATTTAAGACTGTCTGTCAGGACAGGGCAAAACCTGTCTCACGGAATGTCCCAAAGAGTTACTAATAATGGGTGGCTTAGAGAAAGAAGACTATTGGAACAGGGAAGGCACCTGATAATCCTTTCTCACACAATCCCTGAGTCTGCTGCAGCTCATAGCTTAAGGACTTTTGGGTTGTTCTGGTGTTTAGCAGTCAATAAAGTTACTTTTTGGGAACTCATATGCAATTTTAGCATCCATAATGTCCTGCATCAGGAATTTCCATTATTTATTTACAAGTTGTGTGAAGAACTGCTTTCCTCTGTTTGCTTTGGATTTTCCTATGGGTTAATGCCTGCTAGTTCTGGTATTCAAATCATACTGTTAGTCCCTATTTGTTGTCTTCCTGGACCAAACAAATTTATAGAACTCAGTCATACTTTCATATCTCTTTTTTTGTTGTTGTTTTTCAGCCCTGAAGGTGCTGCTCTTTCTTTTTTCAGAGCCTAACTTGTTCCATACCTCTGTGCATTTATCCTGGGGCAAATTAGTGCCTTAATAGTTCTTGTTTCTTTTACTGTCCTTTCAAAGAAGAGAAGACCACAATTTTTAATGAAATACTGTTTCATTAATTGTATTCAGTATCTTACTGGCCTGAAAATAATCGTCCTTGCTACAGAGGATGCACAGAATAATAATTGTGGAATCTCACCCTGGCTTCTCAAGCGTTTATCTCAAGCGTTTCTTTTTTGCGATGCTGGTCTATCAGTGTGTCACAATATGTCACACCAGCGTGCCAGTCTGACTTTTCAGCTGCTTATAAGAAGAAGTGGTCTAGTCTGTGAAGTGTCAGCGGTTCTGGCTGGTACTGGTGGTGGGTGATGTGGGGAGCAGGCTGGCCTCGGAGTGCAGGGCTGTGGCATTCCTGAGCAACTGGAGCTGGAGTCTAAGATAGTTTTCATCATTTTTGTCACCACAGCAAGCCGTGGAAATGGCACTTAAGAAATGACAAGAATTACATTAATTTCAGTTAGCAGCTGCTGAGGATACTGGGAAAGCATATCTTGTTTTGGGAACATGATATATGAGTTTCCAGAAAAAAATTTTGAAGGATTTCTGTTCCATGAAAACTTCAAATGTTGGCTTACCTCCTGATTTAAGTTTATTGTTGTTGTTGTTGGTTTTGTTTTTTGAGTTTTTTTTTCCTTGACAACACAAAACCTATGTAATAAAAATCAAGATTTCCAGACAGCTCTACTTAGACTTCAACTGGAAGATTCTCTTTCTTTCTACATGTTATTAGTAAGAAACTTCATTGCATCTACACCTTTTGCATTTGTATTTCTTTCATCACTGCAACAATTATTAGCGTCCCAGTGTGCTGCTTAAATTTTCTTTTGCCTAATTTTATTTCACTACTTTGTTGCACATCCTTCAATAATCCAGCTACTTTTTTGTTTACACCCTTGACATTCTCAAATGATGATGCTTTTCAGTTACTCTGTAGGTCTAAACTAATCATATTTGTCTCAAAGTCTTCTGATTACGGCGTAAATTTGCAGCTATAGAAAATACACATTCTCTAATGTATATCAGTAGAAGCAGATGGTGCAGTCTGTTCATCGATGGAATTCAGTTTCTAAAACTGATTTAATCTAGTTTGCAGCAAATACCCGTTCCAGTACCGTCTGTCGTGGAACATGTGCAAAGGGAGACATCCCATTCAGGTTGTTTGTATTTCATTGCAATAAGGTGTTTATTTCATGTGTTACATGGGGTATGCCATAACAGAACACCTGCTGTAAAAGCATGTTGTTTCACTGCAAAGACCACTTTGTTTGTTATTTGATATTTTTATGTATTATTATTTTTCCCTACCTTTTTTGCATTACAAAGCTGTGTACTGCCGGTCCCCTTGTAAACCTAATTTTCATGCAGCCATTAATAGAATTTGCACTTGAGAAAAAACAAGGCAGAACTATTTTCTTAATTTGTGGAGAGGAATCTTAAATTAATTACAATATCATTTTGCGTAAGTTGGCATTTTTCCCATTGTGAAAAAGTTTCTTCAGAACAGAGGATTTTCCAAAGTTAAGAAGGCTATATGAACTGTTTGTGTTCTGCTTCTGCTAAGCCAAATGTAGAAGAGAATATAGTGTGTAGTATCTGTCTTCTTTAGCTGAGAGACGTCCTGTAATCTCTAAAGCAGAAACTACTTGACCTGCAATGCTGAATTGCCATAGAAGTCTTGAAGCTCTGTATAGCTGGAGAAACATGCCAGCAGAGAGAGTTTTCTTCTCCTCACTTACCACAAAATGTTTGCAGCTTTAGATACAGATTTTGCAAGTAATAAAGATGGAAAACTGGTAGGTAATTTTTATTTTATTTCCTTCTTCATTGAAGGGTGTGTAAATCCTTCAAAATCTTGTGGAGTTATTAAATTAAAGGGTGTAGCGGGATAGAGCAAGCAGTCCAAAAATTATTGCAGAAGTAGCATGGTACAAAAGCATATGTTTGGAAAAAAAACTGTTAGGCTTCTTGCCTTTCTGGTTAATTGCTTGACTGTTCTCTGCATTTTGAGATTTAAATATTTGCTACAGCTGCTTTTTTCTTTTAAGTAATTCTATTTTCCAGTTCTTTTCTCTAGAGTGTCTTCATCTCCTCTGGAGCTAGAATTCCAAAAACTGATCTGCCACGCAATTTAAACCCTGTACACCAGCTCCAAAGCTGTCAAGTGTCACAACTTTCACAAAAAATGGTTTGTTTCCCAGTTCTCTTAGAGCTTTTTGTACAAAGCCAGTAAATAATAATGACAAAAATTATATGGGTCTTTCAAGATGATAATATTGTGTAAACCAAAAGGAACTTAATAGGAGATGCGTCAGTGGAGAAAGTAAACTTTTTCATCGAATCATAGAATGGTTTGTGTTGGAAGGGACTTCAAGGATCATCGAAGTCCAACCCCCTGCCATAGGCAGGGACACCTTCCACTAGAAGGTGTATTAAAATAGTAAGTGTATGTGATATACAGTGATGGTTCCTAGAAGTACACCGTGTATGCACTGAAGAGACAGCACATACCCAGCAGTTCACATTGTTCTGAGCTAACCTATATTTACTGCTGCATGTTCTCTGCCGACAGCAGTGTCTGTGTTGTTTCATCCAGAGAACTTCTGCCATTGATGCTGAAAGTTTTTTTAAAAACATTTGCAGCTCTAAATATCTCTAATACTAAGGTAACTTTTTATAGTGTTACAAATATTTTAGTGTTTCTAAGTGGGGCGTTAACCTTGCCTGGCTGCCAGACACCCACCCAGCTGCTCTCTCGCTCTCCCTTCTCATCAGGGCAGTGGAAAAAATATAGTATGGAAAGTATCGCGGGTTGAGTTGAAGGCAGTTTAATGGCTGAAAGCAAAGGTTGTGTGTGGAAGCAACGCAAAAGCATAGATTTATTCTCTACTTCCGATCAACAGGTGATCGCCAGCCACTTTATGGAGAGCAGGGCCCCAGTATGCTTAGCAGCTGCTTTGGAAGACAAACACCTTAGTAATGAATGTTATCCTCCTTCTCCTTTCTTTTAACTTTTATTGCTGAGCATGACGTTATATAGTATGGCATATCCCTTTGGACAGCTGGGTCAGCTGTCCTGGCTGTGTTGCCTCCCAACCTCTTGCCCACCTCCAGCCTACCAGCCCTTGAGGGTGTTGGAGAGACAGCCTTGGTGCTGTGTGGGGGCTGCTCAGCAGCAGCCAACACGTGGGTGGGTTACCAGCACCCTCCTAGACACTGTATGGGCTGCTGTGGGGAAGGTTCAGCCCATCCCATTCAGGTTCAGTACAGTGAGATACAGTGTTTTACACTGCCATTTGATAAGTATATGCACACTGAATTAATAATTGTAGAAGGTTTTGGAAAACTAATACTCTTTTCTCAGTAATAATGGTTTCACATTATATTACATTTCATGTTTGGATTAGTGACTAACAAATTCAGTTCCATGCAAGTTAATGAAAAAAGAATGAAACTTGTGTGGAGCATTTCTTCTTATATATATGTATTTTTTTTAAAATTGCAGCCTTAGGTATAATTAGGAAAAGAGCTATGCAGAGCAAGCTTTAAAATACAATAGTCCTGAAACTTCTTTCAAGACTTTTTCTTTTTTTTTTTTTCTGTGGAGGACTCATCAAAGTTACACATGAATAGAGTCTCCTTTCACACAGATCTTATGGAAAACCCAATTATCCAGCTTCCTCTTGTGGAAGCTAGACAATATTTGTGCTTCAGCCATTAACTGGTTTCAGAATTTGTCATGCCATACAAATCTATAATCAAATCTTTGTGGTTTTTTAATTTAATAATAGAATAGGTATGGCTTCACAAAGCCTGAGTGAGTTTCTTTGTGTTCACAAATAACAGGAACTCTTCTGAAAATCTCTAATTAGGAGGAGAATATTAATGTAGCAGAGCTCAGAAGTGCATGGAGTTAAGTTTATTTCTTAACAAATAAGCTCTCTAGGAAGTGTTCAAAAGATAATGTTTTGAACTACTAAGATTATGATAGTTTTTTCTTCAAAGCAAAAAGAAAGTTAGTTTATATATTACATTTTTCAAAGGCAAAATCAAATCTTACACCTTCTGGACTCATCTCAAAACCTAGACGTGTCCTTGTTGTGCTTTGTGATCATCAGTATGCTTTTCAAAGAAAGATATTTTGAAATAACTTTGAGGGTTGTTGGTTTAAAGCTATAGAAGAGCTCAAAGCTGAGTCTGGAGCCACAGTCTCCAGATCCTGAAGGTATTTTCAGTTTACTGAGTGAGAGCTCCTCTCAGGGCTAATGATGATACCCTGTAGCTTTGGTGAGCACCTATTTGAAGGTGATGCACGGAAGCCAAGTAAGGCTTTTTAAGAAAATAACACTCACATTTGCCCTCTGCAGCAGTATTTCGAAGGGCAGACCTTGAGGAAGGTGACTCGGACCAAATTGTGATGCAGTGTTGGTATAAAACCATCCTTCACAGCTTGACAAGAGGGAGCAGAGTCAGGTGGCCCTGTGGTGGCTCTTCTTTCTCCACTGCCATCACCTCCCAGCTACAGTGCAGCCCAACAGCTCCCACCCATATTCCTGCTTTCTGGGCTCCCTCTGCACAGCTGGTTTCTGCCTCTGGCTTTGCTGCAGCCACACACCCCCTTGCTCTGCTTGTGGTAGCACAGTTCCCCCTTGAACAGGTGAGGAATGTTTAGCAGGGATTTTCCAGTGGAGATGGGCAGGTATGTAATGTGTTGGAGAGGGAGCTGAGGGAGCACTTGTTTTGCAAAATAGGAGATGGTAAAATGTGGTTGAACTGTTTGAGCAAATGCAGCAGTGCAGTAGTGCTGTACAATTGGCGAAGGAAATACAGTTGGCTGAAAGAATGATGATCAAGGTTTTAAAAAAAACCCTCAGTTTTCTGATTTAACTGATACATCTTTCAGTCTGCTCTTTGGTTCATTGTGTTACATTTATTTATTTTTTTCTATGTTTTACCAGAGAAACTGGTAAGTTTTCCAGCTGGGGGTTGAGCAAGACTGCTTTTTTACGTGGATTAAGGAGAAAGGTTCTTTACTGCATTTGCTTTGGGTTTTATAGTGTAGGGTTTCTAGGGTTGCTGAACCTACACAGCTCATCTTAATGTAATGCTGATTTTGTTTGAATTAAGGGTGATTTCAGAGCTCAGTTGAAACCAATTTCATTTTCTTTGCTTGCAGGAAAGAATGTTGGGTGGTTAATTCGGCAGTTCAATGTGAGCTAATTCGGCAGTTCAGTGCAACCATATGTTTAAGCTATTGCACAGTAGCTGAACTGTGCAAGATTCCCCTTTAAGCTGTCAAAGGCATTATGTAGTCATTAACACATGGTCATGACCAATGTTTTTTCCCAGCAGCTTCTTTTCAGTGCCCTTTGCAGCAGTCCCTTGATGGTTGTCTCCAGGTTTATTTTAACAGAAGGGAGGAAGGAAGGTGCCTCAAAAAGGCATCCGCTATCCAGGATTTTAGGTCTGAATGATAAGGAAGGAAGAGGCAGAGAAAATCCTCAAGGATTTGAGCCAGCTAGGTTTTTTAGGGAACCAGTCCAAATGTTTCCCAGATTGCCACAAACTGTTAAATTGTTTACAGTAAATTTTAACTGGAAGATCCCCAATTGAGCCAGATGCCGTGCCTGTTTGCAGAGCGATCGGAGGAGTGGTGAAGTATCCGGGAAGTGGAGTTTTAGAGATGGGAGCATGTAGTTGGAGGCAGAGTGCTGGCAGCTGTAACTTGATAAAGATATTTTGCAGAAGAGGAGGAGAGGTTCAGATTTAGATTTAGCTGAGATGCTGTAGGGATTTTTTTTTTCATTTGAGGACTTATAGCCAACAGTCTGCCCTTTTTCTTTCCATCTCCTCTTTAGCTGTGAGCAGTTTCATTGCAGAGGGAGTTGACTGAGCTTTTAAGTCATCCACCCTTTTACCAGTAATTCAAGACCTAGGCCTTTCAGGGTTTAGTAAAGATGTACCTTTTCTGCCTAACAGACTACTTTTAAAATTCTCTTTCTTGTCCCTATTAGCAAAGTGTTGCAACATTTGTGGATCTGCAGACTGACAAGAAGTTTGTGTTGCCTGGACTTAAAAAGCCCTGTTATTTCTACCGGTGGTTTCAAATGTGCAACAAGTACAGCAGATTAGTTTTGGTAGGAAAATGAAGATCACGTCATTTTGAGACAAGTCTATTTGTTGTACTTTAAAAATAATTAACAGTTGAGAATTTAAAATTCCTCTTCTAAAATCTAAATTGAAAATAGTGTCTAAAAATTAAATCCATTTGTTATGGAGAAATTTGAGGACTGAAGAAACTGGGAGCAGAAAAGGAAACTGCATCTTTGAAAATAGAAGTTGGAAAGGAGACTTTATCTTTAGAAACATGATAAAAAGGTATAGACATGCAGTGTTTCTTTACAGGTTTTGGTTTTTTGAATTGCGACAGGATGTTTTTCTATAAATGATGTAGTGTGGTAAAATTATTGTTTCATGATTATAATGGTAATTTCTGTTCTTAACATATAAATACCTGAAGGTAATTAATTTTTAAAGATCTGTTTTGACTTGGTTTTTACTCTAAGATGTTAGATTTTTTTCGTCCCTCTTACCTCCTCAGGCACTGAAGCATAATATTGGCACTAATTGTTTTATGACATCAAAGAAAATATTCAAGTTGAAGTTCTTAAACAAGAAACAGTTTAGAGTTGCACATACAGGTGCACACACTTCCAAATGCATTGTTTATTCATGTTGGTGGAAGAGTGGGCAACCCAAACATCTGATTGCAAAGCAAGAAAAGGTCTTCAGCTAGAACAAGGGAAATAAAAGTATTCCTGCACTTTTGCCTTAAAAATAAGAAGTACATTTCTTAATACGTTTTTGCATGTTTTTAAGCTCACTTGTATATTTTCAAGAAGTCTGACCCCTTTTCCAAAACCATGCAGTCTTCTGGGTTTTTTTCAACTTGCCTTCAAAACCATCTAGTAGCATAAAAGAGGAAGAAGTGATGTTGTATGGTTGTTTCCTAAAGGTTCTTTTTTGATTAGGAGCAACTAAGATATGTATGCATAATTAAAATTTTATGTGATTCTTTTGGAAAAGATTCACCTGGCTTTAATTCAGGAGATAATCTTCATGGTAAAATTAAAGGGCTGGGCTTTTTCTGCCCTGCTTAGATTGCTAATGAGTCAGTTTTCCTAGATCTCCAGTCTTTGCCTTCTGTAGTATTAGTAATGGGCTTGTGAGGCTCCTGGCGCTTCCCCCAAAGTGAGGAACCGCTCTCTGTGGTTATTCGTCCCTACTGACATTTAAGGTGCTGCCTGCATTGTATAGACTGCTGTACAGTGTTGAATGGTTAGCTCAGAGGTAGAGGCCTGTGGGTCTTCACGTGCATGTCTTGGCTGAACAAACACAAAGGGAAACGAAGACTTTTCAGCCTACTTTTCCCCCTTCATTGCTGTTATTGAGGAATATGTCCATCAGACTCCTGCCTATCCAGCCATTCCCATTGTGTTGTGCTGCTATTGCAGCCTCTGTGTTGCCTCCCTCTCTTTTGCCATGTGGGACTGACATGGCTCTTCACAGCTCTCTCTCCAAGATTTCACCTGCATTCCTGTTTCTTCTGGCATGCTGCTTAATTTTTAATGTTTGGTGTACCTTGTCACTCTGTCTCAAGCCTCATCTTGTGCCTGTGGCTGAGGTACCCTACATGTTCTGGACAACATAAAAGGACATCCAGGTTTTTATTTAACCCTAGTTTTAGACCTTTCTACCACTGGAATAAGCCACAAGTGTAAACACCCTCGTATAAAAATGTACCATGTCCTGTAGTTTTATCCACTTAGAAATTAAGATGAAGTGCCCCACAGCAAGATACACCATGTAGGTGAGCATGCGTGGAGAGACTTAGACCTCAGGGAAGACTGTCCACTTTAGCTCTGCTTTTGTTTGTTCTTGCACTTAATCTTGCTTGTGTTGGGCTGAAAGCTGAGTGGAGCAGAGATGTTCGTGGTGTGTGTATCAATAAGAAAATGGTAAAAGTATGGCAGGAACCAATAATGGAGGGTTTGTTTCCCTTCTGGGCAGACACTAACTGATTGAATATGACCGTAGGGTCGAAAGGACTGCAGAATCCTGACATTTGTAACAACTGCAAAGCTGCAGACTTCTCTGCTCTTCCAGAGTACATGAACTGTAATAGGGAAGTGTTCATTTCTTTGCAATAATTGATAGGACAAGAGGAAACAGCCTCAAGCTATACCGGAGGGGGCTTAGATTGGATTTTAGGAACCGTTTCTTCAGTGAAATCAGACATTGGTACAGGTTGCCAAGGGGAGTGATTGAGTCACTATCCCTGGAGGCATTTAAAAGGTGCGTAGGGACTGTTAGGGACATGCTTCAGGGATGGACTTGTCAGTGCTGGGTTAATAGTTAGAATTGATGGTCTTTTCTAACCTAAATTATTCTATGATTCTATGGCTGGCTGTGCAAGGCCTTTCCATCAAATCACAGCCTGAACAGTGCTGAAAGGGCCCTTTTACTTGGCAAGGGGCTGATATTGTGACCCAAGTCCTGCTGGAAGGCCAAGGAGAATGCAGAGGCTGCTTTGCTTCACAAAGGAATGTGAATCTGTGCCCTTAAGGACATCTGGTCAAGGACCCTTTTCACTGCAAAAAGGGGTGCTGAGTAAATGGGGAAGCAACAAACCGAACATACAGAGACACAAATCTGGACAGACAAACCTAATGGAGAAGGAGACAAGAAACAAACTTTGTCAGCCACAGTAATTACGGGCTACTTATAACCTCATTTAACAGTCACATTGCATAGAAGATACCTCTGAGTTATGATTCCTTTTTGAGCTTAGCCTCAGATAAAACACTTCCACCCACTCCCCAGTGTGGACCAGGCACTGCCAGAGCCCAACTTCATTGGTGTCGGAATGCTTCTAGAAGAAATATCTATAGACACGTGAGCTAGATTAAAAATATCCATGATGTCAAGCAGATGTTACAATTTTCTTCACACTAATTGCGTTAGGATATCATTTAATATGTTTAAAGTTGGGCATCATATAAATAGAGAAAATTATTCAATTATATCACTCTTAGAATGCTGAAGTAGGTCTTACTTTATCTTTACGTGATTTGTTCTCACAATCTCAGCTGAGAAGGTTTAAGTCATTTGCAATGATAAATTCTGAGAGGAAAAATGAGAGTGGTTTTAATCAATTATTCACATTTTGTCAATCCAGAAAACAGAATGCATAAGAAATTGTTACTTATTGTTTAATTGCCATTTATGCCACCTCATGTTCTGTACTAGAGAAAGATATATAGAGCTGGAGTCTTCAGTTGTGATGCCTGTCTGAGTATTAGACATGAAATTATCGTATATTCGTATGATTCACTCTTAGCCTTCAGCATATATAGTTGAAGATGTCAACTTCAGAAAAATCTAATATGTTTCCTGAACATATAATAATTGTAGCACTTTTCTTGAAATGTCAGGATTTCAGGACTTAAAATTAGTTATAAATCATACTCTATATTAATAATCTGAAACATTTCACTGGCAAATGCACTTCTTAATGTCATTTCCATTCAGCTCATGCTCTTCTCTGTCTGCCTGTCTAGTCTTAATAAATGGGGACAGACTCACTTTGCTTTGACTGTGTGTGTGTGCGCTGGAGTAACACTCAGCATCTGAAGAACAGTGGATTCATCCGTGCAAGAGTGGAGTCATCCGCCTCCATTTAACGTGAGACAGTAGGACTTCTTGCAATGAAACACAACATGCTGAATTTTCATGTTGCTAGTTCTTATCTTTCAGAATATATGACAGATTGTTTTGCGTAGCAACAGTTTGTCATTTTTATTATTAGATAATGTGTATTTTTACCAGTGTGGCCATTCTGGTAATTTCTTACCTTGTTTGTGCTTGGGCATGGCCATGGGGTTGTTTTAGCATGATGTGCCCAACAGGGTGCTGAATTCCCTTAGTTCTCACAGAATTACAAAAACTTTTGAAGTTTCAGTATCTTCTATGAGTGTTTATCTCTTGCCCATCTTGCTTCTTACATTACTAATATTCTTGCTAGTAAGAAGAGTCAAAAGAGATGCTACCTGAATCCCAGCAAGGTGTAGTAGTCCAAATGAATGCAAGAGAAGTAGGTGTGAGGCTATGTTGTTATATTTATTAGTTTGTTTTGGATGAGGTTTTTCAGGCTATACCTACCTCTGTCGTGTTTGGGATGCTTAGCAAAATAGGGAAGCAAAGAAAAAGCTTTGAGGCCCATATCATGTATGATGAAACTTCTTGTCTTACAACTGTCAATGTCTGGTTCAAGTACAGAATTACTGAGTGAAAGACTATGAGAGCATTAGTCCTTGGCTTTCAATTCCCTGGTACTGGGCTGGGAGCTTCTGTGAGCAGTCAGAAAAAAAGCGGCAAAACTATGCAGAGCTGGAGAGTTTGTGTTTCTTCCCCTCTGAAGTTTAGGCAGTGGGCCTGCTCTTTTCCAGTGCATCTCTGCTAGTTGATACTGCAGAGAGAGAAGCAACCTAACTTTTTCTTTTTTGAAACAGTAAGGCTGGCTCCTTACTTATTAGTGCCCTGTGTACATATAGCCAAGCACAAAAAGTATTGAAACTTTCCTCTCTTGTCTGTAAAGTAATTTCTTCAGAAATGTAAAGAATTCAAGCCCTAGCAGTGTTTCTGATTAATACCTTAATGCTTCAAATCTTTGAAACATTTGTTTTGTGACAAAAGATTAATCACAGTAGATTATCAGTTTTAACGGTCTTTGGTTTATTTTTTATTGCTGGAAATTACATTGGTTTGAAAGTATCTCCTCCTAGGAGTGTATATACTGTCTTCATCTGTCTCCCTGTATGAGCCTGCTGCATGTTGACAAGTCCTATAGAACTATTTCCAGACTGTTTGAGTGGTTTTTTCCTCCTATTCAACTGTAGGAGCAATGACAAATCAGAGCTGCAGCATAAAATGTATTTTGCTGGGAAATGACCATGATGAATTCGATGCCGTGCTGGTTACTTGCTGTATTTCAAGGCAGAAGAGCTATATTTGATCTTGGGGGTGGAAGAGAAAACCACAGTGTGCTGGCTAGTGGCTGCTCTGTTGCTAATTTATTGGCAGTTTTGGGGAAAAAAGTCTGCATTCTCTTGATTTTTTTAGTCCAGATATTAGCATGAATTATGTCTCTAGCTATTTCAACAGGAGTTCAGTGGAAAATTTATTTCCTTGGAGAGTCGTGTGTAGTTCTGAGCCGTAACTAAGTCTTTTAACTCCTGCAAATCATAATAAAGAGTAATAGGTAAAAAGCCACTGCTCCTTTAAATCAGTGTCACCAGTGACTCAGAATATCTATTGATTTTTTTTCTTTATTCCTACCAGCAGTTTCAATTAAGATTTAGCAGGTCCACTCTGAGAAAACTCTGCATAAAACACTGCCTTATATTTTTGGTTAATACTGCTTTTTAAATTCTCTTTAAGTGAACAATGTAAAGTAATTTTATCTGTAATACATCAAAACATCAATCTAAAAGGCTAGTATAATGCCCAGTTCATAGCTTTTGTTGTGTATTTTTGAGTGTATAATTACTGGAATGTGTGTGTGTATATATATATATTTGATCAAATTTTTTCAGACAACAGCTATACAAATTTATGAAGTCAATTATATTCACTCCACTTTCTGAATATGAGAGAACTGCAGCATGGTTTTGAAAAATAAAACCAAATACTTTCTTTTCCCTGCAAATAGTGTCTGTGTCAAAAAATCTTCTGGACAAAAGGATTACTGGCTGTTTGTCTTCACCCTTTGTAATGCACTTAGCAAATTTCAGTGTTTCATCCACACGTGAACGATTTGATAATTTGGTGTTTATACCACATTTGCCAGTCCCTTTACTTGTATTTGTGCATTTTATGGAAGCTAATTCCAGATGTGCAAGAGCTGTTGTTCCACATAGGATTGTGTGATGATATTCTGCATGGAAGCCTGGTGGAAGGAAGGTAACCTGAGGCTGTGTCATTCTCTGTGTGATCTTGAGAGCTGCAGAAAAAGAATTGAGAAGGGCAGCCATTAGGGAGAAGAGCAAGATGCATGTATAGAATAAATGCTGGTAATAAAAAGGTTTCCCTCCTGATTCACCATGCTTGCCGTATAAATTTCCATATTGGCATGTGTCCACTGCTGTAACTGTTTGCATTAAAAAGTAATACCAGGAATGTAGTATATTTTTAGCTCTCACTACAGCAGTTTGTCAACTAGAAACAAAGAAAAGGTTACCATTTTACTGTAAGATAGTTTTCTAAAGACCGTCTGAGATCTGTGAGATTCTGTGGATCCTTGTAATTCGGAAATCTTTGGCAAGAAATCTCAAAGTGCAACACAATCATCTCTGAAATTTTAGAGACATACATTTGTAGCTGATTAATTTGTTACTTGCTGTGTGTAGATCTTCTTGAAGTCTTCTGCCATTTCACAAACAACCTTAGATTATTCATTTCCATTTTTACTTGGTAGGCTTCCATTCTGTTTCCTAAGCAGGCAGTAAGTTTTTATCTGCATTCAAGGTTGTATGCTGGGGCACTTCCCTTGTTAAATGTAACTTCACTGCCCTCAACCTTTGGAAGAAGGCCTTTCAGAAGTGTAGTAACTCTCCTACACATTTGGGTTTCTACTGGTTTGGAAACTGGCAGGTTAAAATAAAAGAGCTGAAATGCATATGAGTGAAAAATGTTAAGAAATAAGGTGCTGGTGTTCTTTTATGCAAAGAAGGATTAATTTAAGGGAACTGCACTGAAGTGGGGCTTGAAATGTCCTGTATTGTAATTTTAAAATGCCAGAACAGGAAGAGACCTTTAAGATTGAATCGTGTCTGATGTTCATGACTGACAATTCACTGTTGAAGGGCTAATGTTCTTTGGCTGTTTACCTGAAGAAATGGAGGATGTTGTAAACTCACATTGTAAAAAGTAATCAATATAAAGCCCAGTGCAAGGAGAATTAATCATGAAGAAATGCCACCATCGAATGCCCAGCTCTCCCTGGAAATGTGACACCAACTGATTTGGTAATTGAGACAAAAAAAAAAAAAAAAAAAGCAATGAAGAAGTAGAGAAAAAGACAGATTTGTAGAAAAGATACAGAAATGTAGAACACAAGGCAATGGTTGCTTAGGGGTATTTAAAACTACAGAACAAATGACAAAGTCTGCCAAGATTCAAGAGGGAGCAGGTTTATATCTATGTATGAATCAAAACTGTCCCCACCTATTGTCCAACAATATAGCTATAAAGGATGATTGGTTTCACATCTAGTTGCTAAAGCTAGAGAATTTAATTCTGAATTTAATACTTATTTCAAATTAATTTATTTAGGTTGTTCAGGTGTCAAATCAGAATTTAACACCTGAACACGCTGAATTCAGGTTTTAGCTTTTTGGGTGTACATTATATCTTTACAAAAATAAATTGGTGATCTCAAACATTTACAGGGGTTTTTAAAGAACTGCTTTATCATTTTTATGTTTTACACTAGTAAACATGCAGTTATTATTTGAATTAATGTACCATATTAATTCTTGTTTGGAAAGAAGCAAGCATCACTGTACATTTATTGGCATTTAAGTCTTATATTGTAGTTAGTGAAAATTGACTGTTCTGCCTAGAAAATACACCTTTGGAAATAAAAGAGCTTCACTGATGATGAACATAAGAGTTGTGTGCCATAAAGCTATTTGTCTGAAGTGACATTGTCCTGTACTTTTCTGGAGCTTGGTGTCTTGTGTCTTCATTTCAAGGAGTAATTCTTGGGTGCTAAACCTGAAGTAAATGGGACACTCCCTCTACACCATCATACATAAGGTTTAAATTACGTAGGGATGAGCTTGACAAGATACCTTCAATCTCTGACTTCTCAGAGTCTTTCCTAAATAGGACTGAAGGTCACCTGTTTTTGTCTCTGTGATAGAGTCTTTATTGCACATTGGTATGAAGTTGGGTGGATTTCTCTGGCTGCATATTTTTAAAAAAGTGCTCTTAAAACCATTCTTTGTGCTCTTTTAATGTAATGTACTGTAATGTACTGTAATGCTAAAAAAAAGGTCATAGAAATTTATGTTTTTACATTAAAATATCTAAGAGAAGGTCATGAAGTCAGCAGAGATGGATGAAAAGCTTTTTCATCCCTCACCTGAGTAAGCTGTGAGATTCTGAGTTTACTTGGGTTGAGTTTGATTATTTTTAAGAGCAAGGGCTTTTTTTCAACCTGAGCATTAGGATTTTGTAATGAAATTTGTGTTCAGACATTGTTTTTAGTACCTTCCCTTCACAGTTGCTTGGTTTTCAGCATTTCATTGCTTTCTGTAGCATATAGCACCCTAATAATTCAGTGTCCTCAAGCAAAAATAGAGAAGAAAAAAACTAATTCAGAAGAGTGCATCTGTTTTGCCTTATGATTTGTTTGCAGCTGACCTTTGATAACGGCTTGTTCATACTTGCAGGTTTTTAGAATTCACTTTGAGCATGTGCTTGTCTGAACTTTTTATTAATTCTTTTTTTCGTTTCTTTTGCAGGTTACAGATAGAAGAATCTTCTAAACCTCTAAGGCTATCACAGCAGCTGGACAAAGCTGTAACCACGAACTATAAACCAGTGGCTAATCATCAATATAATGTAAGTAGCTTTTAATATTTTCGCTTCTTCTCTTCAGGAGGAGTTTGGCTTAGGACTCCAGAATTGCTCTGCTGCAGTCCTGCAGCTCTTTTGTGCAGAGTTGGCCACTGTCTTTGGAAATGCTCCATGTTATCTTGTTTTCTCCCTGATTTTGTCTTCTGGGGATCTTCTTTCTGTCTCATGACCAGTATCACCCTTGGGGCTGAGATCTGCCAGTTCTAACTGTCTTGTGTTATCTGATGGAGGACAGACCACCTTCACCCAAGCCTTTTTAGTGGCTGCATTACATTCTTTCTCTAGATGTTGTTTTTAAATGCAATTTTGAAGTTTGTGGATAAAAGGCAGTTCTGGCTTTGTGCTATGAGATGTGGAAGCACTGCTTAAAACCAAATAAAGTATCATCTGGAGGAGGTTAAAGGACTTGAAAAGAATCATTAGTTTCCAGTCTTATGGAGAAATTAACAAGTAGGAAAGAATAACAGCTGATAATTTTTCACAGTTTCATACCTTCACAGTACATGATATTGGCATCATTGGCTTTGTCAATATTACACCCACACTGCTGTTCCAGATCAGTTGATGTACATACAAACTATAATGTCCTTTTCCTTAAAGATCCTCTTTGAGTAATTTGTATTTGTGCATATAGAATTGCTGTTACTGTTGAATGTGAGAAATGTTAAGTCATACTTGAAATGAATCCCTGTGTTAGTCATTTAAACTTTTACACTTTTTATTAAGGTTTTATTTACATAAAACAAATGACAATATATTGGGTGATATTTAATCCTTATTATGAAAGTCAGTCCATTTCCACAGAATCAAAAATAATCGTTTCTCTCCCATAGGACTGTTTTGTAGTAGTTACTGTTCAGAGCCTGATCTATACATAGATGATCATACCAATATAACTGTTGCAACTGAGGGAATGACATTTAACCAAAATAGTCACACTGGTACGTCCTGCTATGGAGATGCAGTTTTGTATAAGTATATTCTTTTATGATGCTACTGTTATACCACTTCTTTAACTCTGAAATAAGCTTCAGTGATGTACAGCTTCTCTTTTTAGTGGGATGCTGTGCCGTTTCCCTGACACTAGCATAATTACAGCACTATGACTTCAACCTGGAAACAATCTTTGTATCTTTATTCCAGTTGCATACTGCAGTCATCATGTTGTTACAGAAATTAAAGTCTCCTATGAGCTTGAGGGGGTATAAATAGGACATAACTGGGCCTCTTAAAAGTGATGATTCTCTTGTAAGGTTTTTATTGGTTACATATCTGTCCATGGTAATGGAAATTCATTGGCAGTGTGTTTACTTTTCTTGTCTACCTTAACGGTGTTCTGATGGGAAAACACTAGTAAACCATATTTGTACTTGAGTCACCCTTGACCTTACCTTGACTCTAAAGGCTCAAGCACACCTTTCGAAAACATCTTTCTTTTCATTAAGTCCTTTGTTAAGGTTCAAGTTAGATGGTTGGGAAAAAGTCCATGAACTTTTTAAACCTCTTGTTCTCTTGTTTGAATTTGTCTGCTGTGTTCAAGCAGCAGTTTTTTTCTTGAAACTTGCTGCATTGCTTGTAGTCATATGACTGCTGTGTTGGCGACAGGACTTTTCACAAGACAGAAGAAAAAACTACCATATTCTGATACATTTAGTCATCATGTGGGCAGGTTCTGAGGATAGAATGAGTATCTACTAAATAAGAAAGAAAGGGTTAACATTTCCTGAAGGAAAGAATATAAAACAGGGCTTAAGTGTGGCTGCTCCACTTACCTAAAAATTAAGGAGGAAGGAGGAGGGAAATAGCAATAACTTGTTCGAATTCAAGGTCTGGGAAAGTGATTAGGTTTTTTTCAAGAAATTATATTAAGCCTACCTTTTTTATTAGAAGAAATTGCAATTCCATTACAATATATGCCAAGACTGTAACTTAGTTTTTCTTCTCTGGGAAGGGCACCTTCATTTTCTCTGTCTGTAAGTGTTACACGTGTTTGCAGAGTTAATATTCTTGCAGCTGGATTCTTCACATCACTGAATTGTAATACAGCAGAAAAGTTCTCTAGTGGTTCTGATTACTCCTTCAAAGACTTCTTTGTGATCTACTCTTCCCACTGTCCTGTACTGTAGAGATTGGTACACATGCTCCAGGAGATGGGAAAACCTTTAAGACTACTTTCAAGCATCTTCAGATGAAACTTTAGATTTAGATTGCTTCTGTCACCTTTGTATTAGCTGTCTACTGAAGCAGCTACATCAGCTTCAGTGTCAATGGTACTTCAAGAAGGCAATTTTGACAGCTTTTCAGCAAGCTTAGCAACATCCTGGGAAGGTAAACAAAGAGAAATTGATTTCAGTATGAAATCTTGCAGGGATAAACTCACAACTTCTATGCTAAACATCTTCTTCTAAAATGGTCCTTCCTTGAAGTCAAATTGGTTTTGAATGCTTTTTAAATTAAAAACGCACACAACTTGAAAACAAATCTAATTAGTTTACAGTGTTGGTGCATTCTATAATATGACTATTAAAAAGTGTGTTAAGCCTACTGCATAGAAGATTCCATTCACAAAGAAAACAGGAAGAAAAAAATGAAAGGCTGCATTGTCACTTGCTATGAACAGTTTATTCACAAAACAGAAAAAAGAAGAAAACAGAAACAGAAGATACCATGCTTCTTTTTTTTTTTTTTTAATAGCACTTCACAATGTGCTCTGTGTTTTTAGGCAACAGTGGGAGCTGTCACTAAAGTTGGAGGGAAATGCTAGAGTGTTGCTAATTAAAATGTGGGCAACTGGGACACCAGCTGCAAATAACTTTTCAGTAAAGGGATATTCAGTTTTCTATGTGAGTTGATTTTATATATTAATGAATTAAGAATATTAGAATATTCACATTGCATTTGTATAAGGAATACAAATACTCTTATCAGATTTACCTTAGCTGATCCAGAGAATGTAAAATAGAAGCTCCTACCGTGGAGAGTGTACTGAGGCACTAAAATAATAGAGAAAGAAGAATTCTGGGCAGTACAATTTACTGTCAAAAAAAAAAAGGAGTGTGCGTTGGTTAAAAAGACTGTTCCGTGTTATTTTCCAGGAGACTGTTGATTGTGTCATAGGGATTTTATACCCAGTTATGAAATAGTTGTTTCAGAGACCTAATATCAGTGAAGAATTTCCTTATTGTTACTTCATTTTTTTGTGTAGGAAGCATCAATTTTTAATAAAGTCGGGTTTTTTCTCCACATGGAAAGAGTTATAGCTGGTAGCTAGTTGCTAGCTAAGCACATTTTCACTATATGTCATTTGAAGAGGTACAAACAGTACAATGGATTTTTTGGTGGTGTTCTTAAAGATTGCCTTGAGAGTCCCAGCAGTTTTTCCTATTACAACTGTGTTGCTTACCCATTATCTCCATAGCTCTGCCTCATACAGAAGAAATAACCTCGGTGTTTTGCTCTTATTCCTGCTCCTTAAAAACAAAACAAAAAACAGAAAAGGAAGAAATCTGTTTCTTCCATCACTTCAGCTTAACCTTCCACCTGAAGAGGTTCCAGTTTGTTTCTGGTTTTCTTCTTGTTCATTTTGATTTTGTCATTTGGGGAGGTAGAAGACTTCAGAAGGGTTGGTATAATAGCTGCTGCTGTGGCACGGTGATGCAGCCTGTGACTGGCTGTCTTCATCTTTTATGCCTCATCTTTCAACTGGTGCATTTTTGAGTCAGAGAAAACTTGCTACCCTCAGAAACAAATGCATAGTTCTTTGCACTGAAAAGTGACCTCAGGTGTATGCAGGAACCCAGAACTCAGTCAAGCATTGCAAATACAGATGGCTTCTTCTCTCCCACCATCTCCTGAACTTCAGCTCTGAAGTGTTGGATGCTTTTTTGGCAACAAATTAGGGCTGGATAATCCATCTCTTCTTGTAAAATGCGCATGTATTAAAAATATTTTTAATGTACTCAGTCCTAGTTTCCCATAAACCAGTGTATCAAATATGACAGGGCTTCAGTGAAAATCCAGTAGAGTGTTCTTTACTGTGACCTGATCAGCAACTACACAGAGAAACTGGAAAATCCTGTGGATCACTAAGTCAGAAAAGGCTGAAAACTCAGGCTCAAGAAAGCCAGCTACAGCTGATTGCAGTGGCTAATTAAGAAACTGCTTCCAGGAGAATACAGTGTCAGTGTCTTGATTCCATGAAGTTGTAGGTGTGCTTTCTTTCCTTTCCATGTCATACAACATATCCTACAGGATGGTAATTCCAATGAACTACCAAGGGAAAAATAATCTGGAGCAGTTTTCTAAGAGAACCAAATATATTTGTTCTATCCAACTAGATTAGGTTAGAGAATTTTCAAAAAGACCTTGACAGGTTGGAGAGATGGGCAGAGAAGAACCATCTGAAGTTCAACAAAGGGTCCTGCACCTGGGGAGGAATAACCCCAGGCACCACTACAGGATGGGGACTGACCTGCTGGGGAGCAGCTCTGTGGAGAAAGACCTGGGGGTCCTGGTAGACCACAAACTATGCATGAGCCAGCAATGTGTCCTTGTGGCCAGGAAGGCCAATAGTATCCTGGGGTACATTAGGAAAAGCATTGCCAGAAGGTCAAAGGAGGTGATCCTGCTCCTCTACTCAGCCCTAGTGAGGCTGCATCTGGAGTGCTGCATCCAGTTCCGGGCTTTTCAGTACAGGGAGACAGGGTGCTCCTAGAGCGGATCCAGTGGGGGGCTGCAGAGAGGACTGGAGCATCTCTCTTACGAGGAAAGGCTGAGAGAGTTGGGCCTGTTCAGCCTCTAGAAGAGTCAACTGAGAGGGGACCTCATCAGCGTACATATTAATACCTTTTTAACACTCTAACAGTATATATATTTTGGTGCCATTGCAGTTCTACTTTGCGTGTTTGCGACTAGGTGCAGTCTACGTGCATTGTACTGCATGGTGAGATTGTACCAGTAGAGAAACAGAAATGGAATCCACGGCAGGACTTCCAAAGCTGGCAATTTAGACCTTTTCAAGGCCAACAGAAGCTCCTAATAATTGTCTCTTGGACTTTGGAAGAAGCAAATGTTTTGACATACTATGGTTTATAGGAATGGCCAGTGTTCTAGGTTTACGTTCCTACTCTAGTGTCTGTGGTGTAGCAGTTCTGCTGTAGATCATGACAAGCAAGATGATGTACTGTGAAGTTGGCTTATTTGATATTACAGTTTACTATTACTGTTTTGAAGATTTGTTCTTCTTTAAATGCAGAGGCTAAGGAGTTAAATAATTACACAAACCTGTATTAGTGGATAAAAATCAATTGCTGGGTTTGTGTGATTAGATTGTAGCTTTTATAACACTAATGTGCAGTTGGAAAAGCAGACAAGTATTTGGTTGTGCAAGCCCCTTTTAGGTTTAAAGCAGAAGCAACAAACTTCAAGCTATAGGTTGGGAACAATTGCTCTGCACTCAGTTTAATGGTTCAGGATTTGAAAGAGATAGTTGGCTTTCTGGAGATCTGTGAGCTATGGCAAAGGTGGTAATAGTCTTAACCTGCTTTGGGACAGCTACCAACAGGCAGGCTATTTTCACTCTGAGAGTAGGAGGGAGTTAGCTGGCAAGGAAACATAGGAAAAAAAATAAATTGTGCCATAAAATCAATCTCTCTTCTTAAAAATAAGATTTTTAGTATCCAATAGAACTGTGAATTTTCATTTCTAGGCTTTTTATCCAAAGGCCTTCCTTTTGGGGATCAGGTTTGAGACATCAGAAGCAGAATGACTGCCATACAAAATTATCTCACTCACAGCCAGGCACGTGTCCCCCATGGATCACATGCATCCTTTCTGTTGTACATTGTGCTGCTATGGATTCACCCATGCAGTTTGCCTGAAAGCACTTGATGATTACATGAGTTACATTACCTTCTGCATAACTTTTTTTGGTTCTGAGGAGCTTGGTGGTTTTCAGTTATCGAAGGTGGTATTGGGGGTGGATGGGGTGATGTACTGGCAGGTGTTGTGGTTGGTGCTCTGTGGTGATTTGGGTTTGTTTGGGGTGTGCTGGTCTGTGCAAATCATACTTTTAATGATGAATCAGAGGAAGTATTTTTGAGGTGATAAAAGTTTCTGCAAAAATACGTGGTCATCTTGTGCAGATTATAACGGTTAACTAATTTTTAATATGCAGTTTGAAGTAGGATGATGTGTGGCAACAAGGAGCCTGTCCCTGCTTAGAAGGTTTGTGGTTTTGGACTGCTGTAACTTTGGGTGTACTACTGCGATTTCTCCTGAAGAGAAACCATCTGCATCCTCAAAGCATGTCTTCCATTGCTGAAGATAAATTGTGTATTGACAGGGTGGATGCCTTCCTTGAGTGCTGTTTCTGAAGCAGATGAGGCAGTGTCCAAGGCCTGTCTGAGCATCCTTTGGGCAGGTGGTTGTTATGATTGCAGATGTAGCCATGTTGGTCTGTGGATTTTCCCAAGTATGGCAATTTGTGAGTTGTTTGACATTCGTCATTATACTTCAGAAGCTGGTACCAACAGAGGTGGATGGAGAATCCCATCTCAGTTTGGATTCCTGTCTTGTTATTAATTTTCTCTCCAGGTTTGAGAGTACTATGCGGGCTCTGTTTCTGCAATTTTTTTCTGGTTAAAGCAGAAATACATATCTGAAAAGCTTACTGTGCTGAGGACAAAATGCCTAGTTTATGTTCATAAAAGAACATTTGAATCCTCAAAAGAAAATTTTCCAGATGAAAACCACTGAGTCATTAAACAGTGTTTTATTAAATAGAAGAGGTTTTTTATATCTTGATGTTCAGCACTGAGAATTACATATGAATGTCTTCAAAATGTGTTTTGTAACAGATTGAATATGAGAAGAAGAAGAAAGAGGATGGAAAACGAGCTCGAGCTGATAAACAACAAGTGTTGGACATGCTTTTTTCAGCCTTTGAGAAACATCAGTATTACAACATTAAAGACCTGGTGGACATAACCAAACAGCCCGTGGTATGTACTAGGAGTCTTGTAAATATAACCATTTTCAGTAGTTACTGTTGTGTATATTTTACATATCCAGAAAATAGTTTAGTATATATATATTATGTGCCTTTGAAACAGCTCTCTAAATACAATGGACTGAAATCACCGGTTTTAAGTTTGTTATTGTAGGACAGTGTAGGATACGAATCATTGCAGTGAGTGTGCTTTTTCTTGACAGAGATGGTTTAAATAACCTAAATGATGACTTTCTTATTTAGGTTTGCTTTAATGCTGGGAACCAAATTCTGTAATGCTCTCTTGTCTCCCCTGCTACTCTCCTCAGTGAAGCCTAGTTCTTTGGGCTGTAGACAGCTTGTGTAAGTGTGTGGTCAGTCCTTCCGTCAGCTTCTGAACTTTATCTTGGCAGAGCAACAGGGGTTGCTCTTTTTCTGTGTGTCTAGAAAACTGTTTCATGGAATTAGTATTAAATGCAAGCATTATCCATGTTAGGAGCTCAGGTGTTGCATCAATGTCCCCAAAATCACTGGATTTCCTTTACAAATAGAATAATTTTTAGGATAAGAGTTCAGGTGGTTGATACTTAGGATTGATTTTGGGTTTTTTCAAACCCTGATTTGATACACAAACGGGAAAAGCGCAAAGGCATCTGCTCATGTAGTGGTTTTGTTGTCTTGCAGAGTCTGCCAGCCTCTTCATCTGTGAACCCTAACTTTCCAGTTCTTTTCATTCTTCCCCTGTTCAACCTTTCCTTGAGCAGACCAGTTGGGATTGGGAGATAATGACACATGAAGTATCTTTGATGTTTTTGATGTTTTTCACTGCCAACTTAAATATCTATCCTCAACCCAGCTGCAGATTTCAAAAAAACTTAAAGGGACTTAATTTTGAGTCTAAATGAAGCAACGATGTCACAAAAGCTAAAGCAGAAGAAAGAACAGCAACAGCTGGATATGGAAAAAATACTCCTATGTAAAAAAAAGGGGGAAAAATGAAGATGCTTACTAGTTTTGCTCACTTCACGCTTAGAATTAAGTATATCTGTGTCAGAGCATTGGTATAAGGTGCACAGTCTGGTTAGAAGCTTCACGAAGATGTTACCCAACTCAAACCATGTAGGTTCATTGTATTCTAGTACCTTGAAAGAAACCAGTTGAGTAATGTATTTTTGTCTTCCATTCCATTCATTTATCTCATGAGTCAGTTCCTTATCTGTGTGGCAGAGAAGGTGTGTGGATCATGGGAGCTGAGAAGGAGGAAGGAATAGGAAGAAGATATGGAGGAAGTAGCAAGAAAATTTTAAGTGTTTTTTTTTTCTGTTTGTTTTGTGGTTTTCTGGTTTTGTTTTTTTTTTTTGTTAGAGAGGTGTAAATATCACTGTCTTGTTCACTTAGAATGTGAGTAGGTGCAGATTTATTCCATCTAGCATGACATCAGCTAGCAGTAGTCACCCACAATTCCCACTTAAATCACTGGAGAACTTGAAGTTACAAGTAAGTAAGGGTATTTTTCTGTAATAGTAAGTGTAAATAGTAAATTAAACCCTTGCTACAGAATATGTTGCATGTTACAAAGGAAATTGCTGCCATCTTTATTTGTGATCATAAAATCACAAAGCAAGTCTGTTCTGAATACAAAATATTAGGGTAACCTGGTGGGGTGTTTTGAACCTGGCCCTCAGCCAAATGCCCAAACCCACAGTGACAGCTTCCCCCCACCCCCTTATACAAACACAGGGAAGGCAAGGGAAGGACAAAAAACTATCAGAAAACCAGAATAACAAAACCAAAACTATCTATCTATCTATCTATCTATTTACACTTATATACAGTTCAAACCTATATACATATAAAAAAAAAGGAACCCCAATACCCCAAAACAGAGAAAGAACAGATATACCCAGTCAATGAAGAATTAGCAAACAAAACCTTAGTACTTTCCTTAAGAATAGCAGAAGTGACTCAGCCCACTACTGAATCTCTCCTCTCCAATCGGAGGAAAACAACAGCCTCTCAAGGCCTACAGGCCCACACCCGCCACACGAGGATCCCAGCCATAGGGAGGTTGCTGTTCTTTCCAACTTCTAACTTCCTCCCCCCTTCTATTTATATTTCTGCTTACGTAAAGAATAGAATGGAATATTGGGATATGGGTACTTCCTTAGTTTCAACCTGGTTACCAGGAAGAGGCCTAAAACCAAACCATTACCCCTGGGTTTATTTGTTTTCCATTTTAATGAAAAATAACAATCTGCTTGGCTGAGAACATAATATGGTTTTCTGTGAGCAGTCAAATGTTTGTGAAGAGCGGAACCAGTATGGAACCAGTGGTCTAAGATGAACTTCTTTTTAAAAAATTACATTTTAGCTTTAAGTAATGGTTATCCTAAAGACAGTGGGGTTTGTTTTCCCCTCAGAGTTTCAGAAGGATTTTCAGAGCTTGAAATTTCACTCCTTAGTAATTTCTATCCCATAATCCAAGAGGGAAGATGGAACAGAGCAGAGGATGCCTTGAATGTACAAACAGATCACCTACAAATAAGCTTCTGTGTTAGAATCTATGTATATAAGCATACTGAATCCCTTTCTGAGAAAAAAAATTGTGGGTCCCTGATAAGTTCTCACCAGGCTCTAAAGTTCAGTATTTGGCATCACTGGGGAAAGTGTGAAGTTTCTCCTGATGGTGTGATGTCAGAGTAGTATGTTTCATGATGTATAGGCCAGCCTGGTGCACTGCAGACCCAGGTGGACAGTCCTGGGTTCTAGAAGGAGAAGTGATCCTGCAGGAAAAATCCTAACGTCCCCTGAACTCCCCTCATCAAGCCACTTGCTCTCATGTAAGGTACAGCACAGAAGGATTACCCCTGGTTTGTAATTGTCTAAAAGCTCCAACAGGTCACTGTTATCTGTGCACATACAGCAATTTTTTGGGGCTAATGTTCTCAGCTGCCCTACCTAAAGCCACTGCTGCTTAGTTCTCCCCTGCACCAGAGATGGCAAATCCTCAGTTGCTGCAGTTTCACGGTTCCAGCTTGAAGTTCTGTTACTTGTGGCACTTGCTATTCATTTTGGGTGAGTTTTGTTCCATTTTGTTATGCTGTTGAATCAAAACTCTTGGAATTTTCACCCTGAGAGAAGCAGAAGTGCCTGGAGAGTTAGGTCTGGAAAACATCTGAAATTAAAAGTAACCCTCATATAGCTGGGTGGGCAGCTCTGGGTGAGTGAGAGCCGGGAGCTTTGGGACATGCAGCCGCAGTGGTTTTTGCTCTGCCTGAGCCCAGCAGCACCGTCATGGCTTGTGACCCGGCTTCCCAGATACAGACCTGTCAGCCCAGGAAATGCATATGGATTTACTTCATGAGACTAAGTGCAGTTGTAGGATTTTTTTTCCCAATTCTTTGTTCGTGTGGCCTTGAGCAGAATTTAACCTTGCATTCAAGTGTTCCTTCCATGCTTTCTGCCATGTTTTGAAGTCTCTGTCAGCCGCATTACTGAAAGCTACCTCGTGTGCATGCACAGGGCTTGCAATCGAAGCAGTGGATATGCAACTTTACACATCTACACACAACCCGTGTAGAAATCGCTTTCTCACCTTCTAAAAGGTGCGTGGCACAAAGAGAGTGCCATCCTACAAAAACATTTGTGCACTGTTTGCCCTGGGTACCTGACTCTGGAATAATGACGGCATCTCTGCAATAGGCAAGATGCGGAAAGGTGTGCGAAGGGATGTACAGCGATCTGCTGCTGCCACCTGCTGGGGTTGGCATCCTACGCCCTTGAAGGGAATGAACTCCCTGCTCACAGCTCCTGTGCCCAGCCACTCCACTCCAGGAAAAGACCCTAAGAAACTAGTTCGTATATGCAGTCTGCTGCGATCACCTTTCTTGCTTGTGGGACCAGCACCTCTCATTGCTTTGAGATAGGTTTTTAAGAATAATTTTGCTAGATGAGTCCAAGTGAAGTGTCATCGTTGGTGTGGGATCTGGATGTTTATTTTGTTTTGTATATTTTTGATGTGTACCTGAAGAGTAACAATTGGTTTCTCTAAAAGAGACTTTTTTTTTTCTGACTGAGAACATACTTTTTATTTGTGTATTTCCCATCTTTTCCATTTAGCAAAAGGGGGAAGAGTGTAAGGAACAGACTGGGCCATCAGCATTTATTTTTTCTGTGTCCTCAACAAATATTTGCTGGTTTTAATGAGTTGGAGTATATTGATATTTGCACTTAGTGGAACTGTAGATGCAGAAAGTACAAGGATTCTAATAACTCCAGTGTAGTAGATGCACTCCAAAAGGATTAAATTGCTCAAACTAAAACAATTATGAATTTAATGTGGAGATTCTTAAACTGTGGTCTGTGGTTGCCATGGCAATCCATTCACATCAGTCCCAATTAATATTTAAACAAACAAGCAAGCAAATTGCTCTTAAGAAAATTACTGGTGTTTATTATAAAGAGTAAAGCAGGCTAATATTAGTGAGCTGTGTTTTCTCAAAGGTTATACTACTGGTTGCATAGCTGTACTTGTTTTGGGTTTTTTTCTTTCTCTTCCAAGGCTAAATAATTTAATCTATTAGAAAATCCTCTGACACTTACTCTATAAATGAGGCCATAATAAAATGCTTAAAGCTTTGCAAAATGACATGAAAGCCAACAGCATGGGGCTTTGATTGAGTCTGAATAAGGCAAGGAGTTTCAAGATGATCCCAACCCAAGCAAGAAGAAAGGCCATGAGCTTTTAGCTCAAGTGGGGGAATTCCAGCAGGAGGATGTGTGAGATAACCTCAACATCACCTTCCCGGGAGGTTCTGGGAGCTTCATTTCGGCAGCATGTGCTGCATGGAGCATCCATCTCATCTCGCTAGTACTTGTCTCTCATAGGGGACTGCGTGGGAGCCGTCACCCCTGCGGCTCGGGTGCTCCCTGCTGCGTCCCTGGGGCCTTGCACCAGGCATTACCCCGTACTGCTCTAATCCCTGTTGGAGCCTGAGGGTCAAAGTCTGTGGCAGAGTTGTTATTGCACCCCTTAGTGCCAGTCACCCAGCCTTGCTGTCTCCCACCTTGTGAACTGAGTGAATGCAGTTGAGCAGATCTGTAGGAACCCTGGCAATTGCCTGCCTGTATAACACGAATTTTTGTTTTCTTTCAGATATACTTGAAAGAAATTTTGAGAGAAATAGGCATCTACAATGTGAAGGGGACCCACAAAAACACATGGGAGCTGAAGCCGGAATACAGACACTACCAAGGAGAAGAAAAGAGTGATTAACAAAAAAATTTCAAGATGAGAGAATTACAGTGATTGCACTGAGGGAACTGTGATGGGTTTACAGGCAGGACTGAGCACAGTGCAATTATGCAAGGATAGAGATACGTTAAAGCAGCTGATACTTCGTAATTTTCTGTAGCTCTTTTCCCAAGGAATATTTCTTGTATGTTTCTATAAGTGTGTTGTCTTTTGACAGAAAAAAAATTGTTTATAGAATAAACTTGTATTAGATTTATCTTTATTAGAAATCTTTTGAGCTCTGAACTTACTTTTTCTTTGTAGCTTTGTGGCTTTTCCAAGCCTCAGTGACTTTGAAGGAAAACGTGTCTAGAGGAACACAGGACTTTGTGGTTTTGCATTCCAGTATAACCAGGTTAATACCCTCAGTTCTGCTGGGATCTGCTAGGGCTTCATCTGGAAGGCTGCAAGGAAGGGTACACAACCCCTTTGTGCAGTGTTTGAGTGGAATGGACACGATGCTCCTTTTGGGATCAGGCTTTAGGGAAAACAGCCACAACCATGGTGCTCATCACAGTCCTTAGACTCCGTGGGAACAAATCAATAGTTAAAAACCCATAAAGCAAAGGCTGTTTGACATACAGGTCAGTGGGAAGAGGACAGTCCCCTCCAGGTGATTACTGAGAAAAAATTGAAATTCCTGTTAGGTACAGCAAGGAGGAGTTTTATTTTTGTGTTGTTTTTATGCTGATACCTATGTTTTGTTCAAGCATATCAATAAAAACATTATTTTCATTTGTACCACGCAATGTTGTACATTACTGACAGAACATGTGATTTAGGTGGCATAGTGTTTTCAAACGAAGGGGGTTTTATTGCTGGCTTTGCCCTTGGGTTCCTCTGTGTTTTGAAAAGATTGCTGAGTTTATCTGTCTCTGTTCCCTAATTTTTGAAATGCATATTGCAAGGGTTGTCTGTTCAACATCCTTTTGGGAGGGAGCAGGGAAGAGACTATTTAATTATATTCTCAAAGGTTTTATGTTAAAGAAAGACCAAAGAACACAGTGGAAAAAACCTCATTAGTATACCTGTAAGTGAAGCAGGTGAGGTTTGATAGCACAACTTTCACACTCCCTCAGGTCCTTCAAACTATGCATCATTTCTGCCCACTCTAATGAAAGAAGGTCTGTGTGAAAAGCAAACATCCCATTATTGGTCCACTTAGAAGGAACAAAAGGCTTGCAGGGGTGTTTGCAGCCTTTGGAGGTTTGTAAAACAACTCTGACCCCAATTTTGCTTGTTCATTTTTTCTAGAGTTGTTTGTGTAGTTATCTCTGTACAGATACACTTCCTGCTGGTGCTCAGCTTCCTGGGGCATGAAGTGTTCAGTTCCTAGGAGGTGGTCTGCTGAGAGTTTGGAAGAGCAGATCACATTCTAGAGGTATGTGTGTGCTTTCATAAATACTGCCAAAGACTTGTGTCTCCTCAGGCTCTACAAGCAGGACCCAGCTTGCTAACAGTTGCAGGAGACATCTGAGGATGCTGAGGAACTCAGGAAGTCAGGCTTTGTGTCTTGCTGTGGTACGCAATGTGCTCCCCAGCAATAGCCAGAGCCTGCACACATTGCTGTCCTCATTGGGCTGTTCGAGTTCCTCTGTGGGCTTGTGTTCACTGACATGTAGGATGAGAGCTCTTGTTTTTCATGAGCTGGGCTCCTCTGTTGGATTTGTGTCCTATTTTAGCAGCTGAAGTACCTAGCAAGTCTAGGCCAGCTTTCCCTTTATGTTGCTCCTCACATGCTCCTCTAAAACCATGCAGGGGAATGCCATGCAGTCCTGATTTAGGAGTGGTGTAATGCATTGCCACAGGTAAAAATGACCATGCTCTTTCAGAGGGCAGTGGTTGCCTTTAGTGGGATACACAGCAGGATTAGCTTAGCAGGAGTGTTTTGGATCTGCTTTATTTTTGGTAGTATGAGCTACTTCCCAGTTAGACTTCAGTTGAGAAGGACATAATCATCAGTGTAAAATGCCAGATGATCTAAGTAAAGGAGGTATTTTATTGATCTGTAGAGTGCCTTGGACAGGGTAAATAAGGTCTATTCAGGTGTAATGGAAAGTGTACAGAGCATTTTATGGGATTTATGGTTTTTACAAAGATTGGAGGGGTTTTATGAGTATCATTAAAAACGTGGAGAGTGCTAGAAGTGAAGTTTTCAACAGATGAGCAACAGAAAGGTTGAGGAATGCCAAGGCGCACTGGTTTGCTTGCAGCCTTCTGTATAATAGCACCAGTTATAAAAAATGAGGAACAGGACAGTGAGGATACACCATTTAAAAAATGGAACTGGGAAATGCTATGCCAGGGTAAATGAAGAAAAGATAACCAGTGGACAGTGCAGAAGCCAGGCAGCTTGTGAAGCGCTTTCTTACCTCCTTCCTGCATGATTTTGAAGGCTTTCTGGCTTGCTAGGGTGCAATTGGAATTTTAGCCCCAAAAGCTGCCACAAAATCCAAGTGGAATGAGACAAGGAATCAATGAGCCCACAGAGATGCTGATGTAGAGCATGAAAAATGTGCCATGCATTCAAGGACTCTGCTGGCTCCTGCCTGGTAGAAGTGAGTGGTAAAGGTGAGGGTGGTTTTTAGGTGCCCTTGGCAGGTCCTCATCCAGCCTGCAGCCAAGCCATGGGATCTTGCAGCACAAACTGTCCTAGAGACAGAAGCAGCAGGATAAACACGCTGCTATGGGCCCCATATTCTCCCTTCTGCAGGAACACAGGGCACTGTGGCACTGGTCTAACTTTACGCACGGCCGTGATAATGACTGAGCATTTGGAACAACCTCATTTGGATCCACCACTTAATAACCAGCAAAAACTCTCCAGCTCTGCTCCACTAGTTCTGCAAGTGCTGTTAGCAGGATTGCCATCTGCCAGAAGATAGGAGGAGGCTTGTAGGCGTTCAGGTCTGATTCCCTGGCCCCCACATTTGGATTAATTTAAACTCCGAACTTAGAGCGATGATGAACGCCGATCCCCTGCTGGTCTTCCCATGCGCTGCTGTCTCTGCTCACTGCTGAACTCTGCTTGCGCAGATGTTCTTGAATATTAGTGGTTGAAACACTGGTTGACGAGTCAGTCCCATAAGCACAAGCAGAAGTATCAGTGTGCTAAATGCCATTAAATGAGATTAAAAAACGTGTCTAGTTCTCCCAAATGATTAGTTTGAGCCACTGGACATTTCATCCTCAGTAAACCCAGGCAGTACTCGCATGGACCTGAGCAGACAGGAGATGGTAATGCAGCCACCCCATTAGAGACACCCCCATGCCAGGGGGCTGGGAGTGGGCAAGAAGATGCATGACTGCAGGATGCCACTTTAAACTGGGAAAGGCATGGATTCGAACCCAGAATGCGATGGGCTGGTCCCAGCCCTCCCGTGTTCCGTTCCCTGTCAGCCCACAGCTCTGCCTGCCTACAGCCAGCCAGCAGGCTGCTGGTGGGACAGCCCAGTGGGCAGCAGGGTTGCATGAGGAACTGGAGCTGAAAGCACCATATTAGCTTTGAGCTGGCGGAAAGTTATATGGCTATAAGACCTGCTGCTGACACGTCTTTGGCACAGGGCTCAGAGTGGGATCAGAGCTCGCAGCTGTGATCCCAGTGGATGCTCACTAAAAGTTGTCCATATTTTGAGTCACCTGCATACTGCTTTCATCAGCTGCTTGGAGTTGGCTCCAGCTGAACATACCTCTTGCATGTCAGCTATGCCCACCCACGTTCACATGTCCCTGTCGCCAGGACAGCATTTTCATTAGTCACTGTTTTTATGGACTTCTAACAAACTGCTTTTCTCACTAATGCAGTATCAGAGCTGAGCCATGGCTCCAGGCTCATCTGAAAGACAGCTCTGCATCTTGAGCTTTTCAAACAGCTGTGGCTGGGTACAACCTGCCCCTTTTCTCATACCAGTGGCAGGACTAGAACTCCTTCTTGGCTATCCTAATCAAGGCTGTGTGTGGCTACCAGGCTATGGGGTCAGCCTTTCTCAGGGAGTGTTAAATTATTCACACAAAGATGACAAATTCCAACACAAAAGATAAAAAAGGTACCTGTAAGCCAGAAGGGTCAATGAATGCCACTGAGCCTGCCTTCAGGAAACCACACCTAGGGCTTGTGTTATAAGTGACAGTCACGGACTTAACAATGGGGACCCCCTTTTCCTGTCTAGCTCAGCAGACCTCAGCACAAGGAACTGCTTGGGGCTGGTCTTACGAGTACCGCAGCCAACATGTATTCCTTGGAGAAGCAATTACCCCCAAGAGGGCTTTCTGCTCCTGATGGTGTTTAGGCTTTTGCAGGCAGTATGTTTGCAGCTACAGGCAGATAAACAGGACAAGCTGCAGTAGTTTGAGTCTTGAAGAGAACGACTGTTTCTTTTCCTCTCTACTCTGTTAACTGGTTTTACCTCTGAAGCTCGTTCTTGAGATGGGACCTGTGTGCCTCCAGGAAACAGGGAAGGTTTTCAGCAGCTGTGAGACAGATAACCAAGTACTGAGCACCAGAGGAATGGGCAAGGCAAATTAAAATGATTAAAAGCAACGAACAAAATCATGGAGAGTCCCTCCTCAGCCTATGCCTGCCCCTTCCCAGCTGTTCCCAGGAGTCTGTGGGAGACTCACATAAAACAAAGCATGGATTCACAAAAAGCCTCCCTCTGCCACCCGGCCAAGCCCAGCCTTGGGAAGAAGCTATTTATACTCCAGCAGTGAGAGAAGCTGCCAGCAGCAAGGACTGTAACCACACAGGGCCCACCACCCCAAGAACCCCCAGCCACAAGTTTTTCCCCTTCCTTGTCTTTCCTGCAGTGAGGTGCCCACGAACATGAAACCCTTGTACTTGTGGGCAGCTGCTATACTGCCTGTTTGTCTTAAAAATCAAGTGTGTTTATGAGGGTCGAAGCAGTCTTAGGCCAAACACAGCAGGTGTGTCACATGCTGCCAGGAGGTGGCTGCTGGGCTGGGGCATCTGAAGCCAGTGGGTGAAGGGCTGCACTGACTCCATGAAGCCCCTTTTTGTGGGCAGCGTGAGGAAACACCAGCAGCTGCAGGCAGTTCCATGGCTGCAGCCTAAAGCAACCACTCAGCTGCAGAGGCAGCAAATCATCCCTCCCTGCCTTGACTGGAGGGGCCTGGCTCAGGTGTAGGTAGAGGAGAAAAGTCTCAGCCCTTGAACAGACTATTCCAATAGCAAGTGGGGTTTTGCTAGCTAAGCATCCATGGTGAGCAGGGAGGGAGCATCCAGCTTTAAAGGGCTGTTTCTCAACTAGTCTGTAACAAAGATTTTGAGAAGCTAATCTTTAAAACGTTTCTGGACATCTATGGACATTCCATATTAAAACAAAAAATAAACAAACAAGAACACAAACAAACAAAACAAAAATAAAGCACAATAAAAAGCTGCACACTTCAGCACCTAGCTGAAGATAGGAAGAAGGTGGGCTGCTCTCTGAAGTGCCAGCAGTACTTCCTCCTGATGCTGCTGGCCATGGATGGGAAGGTGAATCCCTGCTGTTAGCTCCCAAGATAAAGGGAGGGCTGCAGAGAAACAATTGCTCAGCATCACCATTTTATCACCATCCAGCTGCTGCCCCTGGCAAGGTTGGCATCACACAACCAATGTAGTCTTAGAGACCTTGAAAGGTGTTTGGCTCCTTTCCACCTGAAGTGGAAGGCAGTGAATGCAGCTCCAATAGATCAAAACAGCAAGCAGCTATGCCGATCCTCAACAACATCCTGTGCATTCCCACAGAACACACTTGCAGGGCTGTCAGCACTTGCTGGCACCCAAGAAAAGCTCCCTCAGGCCACCAACCCTGGCCACAGCCACTTGGCTTCCAGCTGCAGCTTCAACCAAAAGGCGTCCAACACCGAGGGACTGCAAACCAGCACAGTTACGCTCCTGGCAGTGGATTTTGTACTATTCATGGCAAAAACTTTAAGGCTTGCCTAGGGGCTTTTCCCCCCTCCCACCAGGACATTTTTCTCTGAGCTAATGAATACAGTGTTTAACTGCTGCTCCTCCCACTGTGGGCTAGCAGCAACAGAGATTTCCTGGCTGGCTGGTCCAGGGCTAAACATTCCAGCTTACAATTGCCTGGCTACATGCCAGGGAAGTGGCTACAGAGCTGAAGCATAGATGGAGGTTCACAGGAGCAGAGGGAGGTGTCTTACGTCTTACCTGCTCCAAGGCAGCAGCAGCGTGTGAGAAAGCAAAACTATCTTGATGAAGATACTATTGCTCATAAATAAAAGCATCCTCCCTAAAGGGTTGTCACTGAAAAGACTGCCAGGACTGTAGCTGGCTGGCAACAGCCAGAAACTTGCCGAGAGAAAAAAACAAATTACAGTTTTTTAATTTTTTACCTATTTTAAAAAAAATTAGTCCAATTTTATTTCTCTGACAACAACCACGTTCTAAGCTTATGTTAATTCCCTCCTGGCCATGAGCTGAAACAATTTTTTAAAAAATTCCACAAAAAAAGCCCCCCAAACCAACCAAACCTACATACTTTCATTTAAAATTTTCCCTTTGCAGGTTCTCCCTCCTTGTCCCAAACTGAGGGCTGCACAAGGCTCCAGGACCATCACCCACTTGGGCTTTCACATCCACCCTCAGCCCATGCTGAGTGGGAAAAGCCAAGGGATGGAGTGGGGCTGGCTCAGCTGGGTACCCAAGAGGGGGCAGTGGGGCCACCAGTGCCTCTTCCACACACCAGATATTCCCTCCACTGCATGAACATCCCCAGATCTGCTGCACCCTTTCTCCTCAAAGCAGGCAGCCAAGGAGAAAGAAGCTGCTGCAGCAGCATTCAGATATTAACATCACTGTTACTGGCTCATGGGGAATGGGAGTTCTTCTTTGCTTTCAGAGGGCAAAGAGAGTGGATTTGTAGATGGGGCAAGACCCAGATGGGGTAGAACAACTGTGAGACAAAAGCAGGCATTGAAGGGGAACAGTGGGGTGGGAAGGCAAAAGGTCAAGGGGACCATGGGACATGTGCCAAGCACAGCAGCTGCTTCCTTCTGCCCCGAGACATCATTCCCTTAATCAAGCACGAAAAAAGTGTGAAACTAAGAAGGCAGGGGTTTTTCCCCCTCTTCATACGCAATCAGCTTTTGTTCCCCTGTCATCATCCAGCTCATAGTGGGTGCAGAAGACCTGAGCCAGCAGGGGAAAGGTTTCTACCCAGCTGCTTAACCTGCTCCATGAGGCACAGGGGAAAAGCTATTTGGATCCTTCCCAGTTCCACAGCCCTTCCAGCCACTGAAAATATCTTTCCAGGAACGCAAGATCAACCCTGAGAAGCACACGCTTTAAAACGAGACAGGCATAGGTTTTGAAGCTGTCCTTCAGTTCAGGCTTGCATTTAAGCAGCACCAGGGTCATTTGTTATCATAGGGGATTTTTATCAATTAAATAACTCCAAAGTTGTTGTGTGAAGTACAAAGCTTTGCCTTCCCAAATCACCTCAGCTTTTCAGCCCCAGGGAACAGCTGCTTGAAATGAAGATGGGCCAGAAGAGGAACTCGGTTATAAGGAAATATGCTGACTTCCTTTCCAACTCAGAGTTGCGTCACAGGCTGTTGACAAGTGCATTTACCAGCCACGGACCTCCCACTTACCAGGATGTAGTGACTTCCCAACTCTCCCTCACCCAGGCTCCACAGCAGGCAGCTACCACAGCACTGTGGCTGCCACAGCTACTTGTCACAGCCGTCATCCTTCCCTGCCATTGACTGTGGTTTAACCTCTCCTCCCTGGTGACTGACAGACTTGAGACTGCAGAGCAGCAGGACGTGCCCTTTTCTCTGAGAAACTGAAGGCAGCAATACATTTTTCAGAAGTGCAGCAAGTGCAACAAGCAGCAAAACCACTCCTCTTGCAGCTCACTGAAGAAAACAAACATAACCAAGTCCCTCATCTCCAGAGCCTTTGAACTGACACTTCCTTTACAGCAGGCTAGAAGGAGACTTCCCATCAGAGCCTCTGCTGTGCAGGAAAGCACAGGAGACTGTTTGGAGCACAGAACCCTCTAGTTAGGCATGTTTGCACACACCAATATCCCAATTAGCCTGGAAGAAGATAGGATGACACAATTTGCCACTCAACCAAACAGCAAGGCTGCGCTCATCATGGTTTGAAGCACCTGCTTTTTAAAGCAGCACCTCATCTGTACACAGGTGCCACGTGGCAATTTGCTCCAGGCTGGTGCCCAGGGCTCCCAACCTCAGCATAACCACCCAGGAAGGGGGAGGAGCCATTTCCACTCCCACGTATCAGCTCCTCGCAGTTTTAAACACTTATGATTCATTGGAAGTGGGAGCCAGGGCTATTAGGGGCTGCACAGCCATACCAGCACTGCCCTGCCCACATTAACTTTAGCTCAACTAAGCACCTGCTTCCTCTCCCTTCCCTTTATTCCTCCCAGTTTTTAACGAAGATGCAGCAAGAAAGGTAAGATAACACCCTCACCCGGTCCCATTAAAGAATTCCTCTGCAAGGAAAGCAAGAGTTGTCTCCCAGTGATTCTATCTAGGCTTTGAACCTGCCTCCCTGCCTTTCAGCCTCATTGGCTGAAGGCAGGTTACACCATAATTGTACTTCATCCAGCTCAGCTGGCCCAAGATCCTTTCTTGGGAAAGCTTATAAAAAAAAATTAAGTTCCCACAGAACTAAAATAAGGTGTATTTAACCAGACAGGAACCTCAGAGATAACTAGGGCACACTCCACTCCCTCCCCCAGTCTCTCACTCCTCCCTGCCTGCTGCCACATCTATCTCACCCCTGCAGAAACGTACCTCCACCTCCGCCCTGCAGTAGCAGGGGCCAAAAACTGACACCATAGTGAAGATGTAAAAACTCACAGCTGGTGAGTGGGCCATGCCCTCCCTTGTCAGGCACCTTAACCTACTATGCCTCTGCCATTGCTGCAGTAGGAGAAAAGTTAATCATTTGCAGTCCAAGGCAACATCCCTGGTCAGGCACATACACACTCTCAGCAGCGACAGCTGGGGCTGTGAAGGCATTTGTGTTCCTTTATTCAATCCAAACTGCCACAGGGTCAGGCAGGTAGAAAGCGCAAGGAACCTGTTACTGTTGCATCTCAGAAAGAACCAGAGAAGCAACTGAGTTTGCTCCAGGTATGTCAAACAGATGCATTTCCTAACGAGGAACACAGCAGGAACAGCATTTTATAAATACTCAGGTCTCAAGCATAGATGTGCACCTGGTTTGCAGGAAGTCTAGGGCTAGGCCATTCCAACAGCTTTCTCCAGGAGGTCAAATACAGAAACCACCCCAAGTCCTGCAACTTGACAGAGCTCTAGTAACATTGTCCCTTCAACAGCTGTCAAATACACAGCCAGGCTGTGCTGGAAAACCTAGTCACTGCCCCCTCTCCCCACAATGTTCCCAGTACCTAGGCTCAGAGTGCTGGTTAAGACTCCTGCTCCCTCTGGTCATCCTCCTACCTTGATCTTGGAGCATACCAGAACAGAGGACAAACTCGAGTATTCTTGTCCGACAAAGAAGTTCAGCCAGCACTCAGCTTGAATAGCACATTTCCGTTCTGCGTTTTTATTATTTATTTCTTATCTTTTCCAGAGATAAGTCTGTGCAATCATGAAAGATGAAGGTGGTCCATTCCATTATGACATTTCTTGGACTTTGCCTTATCGACCTCAGCCTTCTCTTGCACTCCAGTGCCACAGGCAAACTGTGAAATCTGTCTGGAAACAGTCCAATTGCAGCACACTAGTACCAGGCTATGCTACTGACAGTACCAAATCCTTGGTGCAACCTCTCCTGTGAGTCACTTTAAGAAACACATCAGACCAAAAGACATTACCTAGAATGGGTTTAAATGAGTTTTATTTTAGACAACCTACATGATAGATGTTTTTTTCGTTTTTCAAAACAATGCCTCCACTCCAAATCAGGGTCAAAATAAGTGAATAAAGCTCAAGATGACATCAGTCCAGTTGTTAGACATTGCCGATTCCTGGTGTTGTGCCGATGAAGAAGAAACAGCAGCCAGCTATGAAGACAAGTGATCCAAAACCATACTGTTTGATTTGTTACTGAAAGGAGAGTAACAAGTGTTAGCTCAAGGGTCATGACAGTCACAGTAAATTCCTACAACTTATCTGTGTTTTCCCTAATTCAATCTGAGCTGCCACAGTCAGGCAGGCAGAAAGCGCAAGGAAATTGTTTTCGCATCTTAGTGCAAACCAGAGAGCAACAGAAAAGTGCCCATGGTCTATCAGAGGATGCTGATCATTTTTCCAGTCATACAGAGCACCTGGCACCAATCAGCTGCTGAGCAAGCTTGACAGAATACTCATTCAATACCCTTTTTGCTTGACACACCAAGATTCAGATTTCCTCTCACGTAAGAGCACATCCTTAACAAGTACCAAAGCATACAATGTAATCTTTTAAAACTGGAATACCCTGTCAATATTCTTTTACTCCATCTTGAAGCAGATGTAGGTTACCCAAACTGCACATCCAAAAGATGTGCCCCTGTAGAGAAGATGCACACAATCTTCTGCTCCCAGGACGTGCCTTCCAGGTCTGGCCTGTTCTAGGGCCCAGAACAAGCATCACCCTTCCGTCAGGCTGCAAGAGGTGCCAGGTCTGTTTTGGCCAATAAAAGCATTCCTTCATTTGCCTACTGCTCCACACCAGAAGGTGGCTCATCTTTACATGATTTGCATACCAAAAGTTTTTAAGAGGCTTTACAGATAAATTTAGCTGGCTATTAACAGACTTTGTAAGTCCACAATGACTGCGCAAAGCAATTGATGATCCCACACTGTAGTGAATTCCACAGCTGTCCAAATAAGCAAAAGAACTTGAGTGTTGGGATCCAAATACTGTTTTGTTACAACCACATTCCAATATGGAGTAGTTAAAGCAGACCACAGGAGCTGTCTTGAGCTCAGGTAGTTGGAGATTTCAGAGAGAATAAGGTTAAATACTCAGTCAAGTATTACTGCATTCCAAAATTTAGGGCAATATTTAAAGTGACAGTTCTTGCATAAAAAAAAACACCAAGGGAATCAGATTAAGTGAAAGAAGATGGAACGTGACCATGCAAGGTAGTACACAATTAAATCCCACCAGAGGGATCCAAACTACAAGTGCTTCATTTCAGAGCACATTGTCTTTCATCTAATAGTTTAAAACCATTCCCAATTACACACATCTCACCAGGGCAATTCCTTCTGCGTTTCTTAGCCATTAAGTCACCATGAATCATTGCTGTGACACTACATGCCCGTTTAGTACAAGTTAGTAGCATTCAAGGGAAGTTTCAGGCACTGCGCATAATACGAAGCACCAAATAGGCTATACTTACACAGATTTTTAAGTTCTTAAACTGGCAGCTACTGTTCAACTTACACAGGCAGAAGAGAAAACAAGTGCTGCACTGAAGGAGCTCATCACATAGTTGGGCACATTCATCCAGTTCAGGTCAGTACTTACACATTTCTCGATTTCTAAGCCGTCCTTAAAGAAAATCATATATGGGGTTACACCATCCTCACGGAAGTCCAGGAGAGCCACCATACCATCTGGATTCATGTTCTCTCCTACAAAGAACTTCAGAGCAATGTGTTACTGAGACATTTAATCAGCCATTACCAGAAGAAAATGCATTTTTATACAGTAACAATACAAAGTCACCAAGCTCAGTTTAAAAGTCTCCCTGACCAGCTGCAGGGATTTTGCTCTCCACAGCTTGCCCATTTCAGTAGCACAGGAGGGAAAGGATGCCATCCAAAGCAACAGGCTTGAGAGGTTGGGCCCACAGGAACCTTATGAAGTTCAACAATGCCAAGCACAAGGTCCTACACCTGGGTCAAGGCAATTCCAAGGACAAACACAGGCTGGGCAGAGAATGGATTGATCGGAAGCCTGAGAAGAAAGACCTGGGGTACCGTTGACAGAAAGTTCAACGTGATCCAGTAATATGCACTCACAGCCCAGGAATCCAACTGTATCCTGGGCTGCACCAAAAGGAGCATGGCCAGCAGGTTGAGGGAGGTGATTCTGCCCCTCTGCTCTGCACTGGTGAGACCCCACGTGGAATACTGCATCCAGCTCTGGAGCTGGGACCCCAAGGTAAAAAGGATGTGGACTTGTTGGAGCAAGTCCAGGATGGCCACAAAGATGATCAGAGGGCTGGAGCACCAATCTTGTGAAGACAGGCTAACAGAGCTGGGGTTGTTCAGCCTGGAGAAGGTTCCAGGCAGACCTTACAGCAGCCTTCCAGTACCTAAAGTGGGCTACAGAAAGTCTGGAGAGGGATTTTTTACAAAGGCACATTGCAATATGACAAGGGGGAATGGCTTTAAACTGAAAGAGGGCAGATTTAGATTATATAGTAGAAAGAAATTCCTAGCTATAAGGGTGGGAGGCACAGACCCAGGTTGTCCAGAGAAGCTGTGGATGCCCCATCCCTGGAAACATTCAAGGACAGCTTGGATGGAGTTATAAGCAACCTAGTCTATGGAAAGGTGTCCCTGCCCATGGCAGGGGGGTTGGAACTAGATGATCCTTTCCAACCCAAACCATTCTGTGATTCTATAGTTTTACCACACTGCTATGAACAGTGTAAGACATCGCAAGGGCCAAAGTGATCCACATTTCAAGACTTTTATCTCCACAGTCCCTAAACCACAATAACAACAAATGTAGCTACCT
Source organism: Myiotriccus ornatus (assembly GCA_036023395.1). Classification (NCBI taxonomy): domain Eukaryota; kingdom Metazoa; phylum Chordata; class Aves; order Passeriformes; family Tyrannidae; genus Myiotriccus; species Myiotriccus ornatus. The sequence goes on along the minus strand of JAYRBT010000001.1, from coordinate 55,323,132 downwards.
ACAAGCACTACGAGCTGAAATGAGATTGCCAAACACCTAATATCCTTTTGCTCTTTTTCTTAAGTCGCAGAGAAGAGCAAGCTACACATCCTCAAAAGAGGATGTAACACTGCAATACTACTGTAAGGAGACACAAGTTACCTGGTAGTTTTTGAAGTTGGCAAGGATGTGTTTTATTTGTTCTGCAGCCCCTGTCATGAAAGGCTTTACTCTCTCTGGCTTGTGTTCCTCAAGTCTGGCTTTGATTCTGGAGGAGGGAAAAAAGATAATCAAAACTCTGAAAACATATTCTAATCTTAACTTCACTGTGTGACATCACATCATAGCAGAAACAGTTACTAACTGTCAAACTTTAATTTCACTTTCCCCCCACTCCCTTTCAAAACCCCCAAATTTTAGTTTAATTTTGCTAGTGAAACAGCAAAACAGTGCTTGCCACTCATATCAAGGTCATTTTATTTCTAGGCTAGTGGTAGACAAGAATCAGCAAGTCATTTCCACAGCACCAAGAGTACTTTCTGTCAGTGTCATAAAGCGTTTTCACCTTTAGTAGCAATCCGCTGAACAGAGATCAACAGAAAGTACATCCTGAATTAGCAAAACATCCCATTCACGCACGTATTTTTTAGATATTTGCCAGCTTAGAAAAGCTTCAGAAAGCTTTTCTTTACCACCTCACTCCCATCCACAGGAAGGTCTGGCATAAAGAAATACAGAAGAAAACAGCAAGGTTACGAACTAGGCCTAAAGCACGTGATCAGGACCTCTACCTCAGCCAAGATAAACATAGATATTCCAGCATCAATCTTTGGAGCTCCAGTTCTGCCAAGTATTCAGACATTACTGAAGTTCACAGCCAGTTTCACACCTGTATCAGAACTAACCCCTACTAGGAATAAGTCCAACGCTGTTTTGAAAATCTCAACCATTCTGCAATCCCATTCAAAGAAAAAGCCTACCAACACTTACGCTTTCATGTAATCCTTGATGTACTTCTTGTAGGATTCTTTTGTGAAGCTGGTCTCCTGAAGGTGGTGGTTAATTACTATATCAACACCAGTTATGACCGTGGCTTCTGTTCCATCTCCCTCTGGACCTTCAGCAGAGGCATTGCCACCAATTAGAGAGTCATCAATTTGACCCTCTGTCCTGGTGACCATCTGGATTTAGAGACATCAAAAAACTTAACGGCTCTGCAAAAAACCTCAATGCCACCACTCTTAACACACCTATGACTTGAGGGCAGGACCTGCCTCCAGAGCCACAGATCAGTGCAAGCAACCTGACTGCAGCCTGAGCCCTAATTTCCCAGTGACAGGAGAAGGGGTTCAAATTGAAAGACAGGTTTAGATTAGACACTAGTAAGAAATTCTTTACTGTGAGGGTGGTGAGGCACTGACACAGGTTGCCCACAGAATCTGTGAATGCCCCATCCCCAGAAATGTTCAAGGCCAGGTTGAATGGGGCTTTCAGCAGCCTGGTCTAGCGAAAGGTGTCCCTGCCCATGGCAGGGGGATGGAACTAGATGGTCTTCAAGGTCCTTTCCAACCCAAACCATTCTACGATTCTGCGACTGCCACGCCGGGTGCATTTCCTGGTGCCTGACCCAGACTCTATTACACTCCAGCCTGGCTGACCCGGGCTCTCTGAGGCACCACTCGGGGTAGCAGTCGGCCCTGCCACAGCACAGGCACCGGGCCGTGGTGGGTCCCCGCTCCCTCCTCCCTCGGGCCCCTCGCAGGGACGCCACCCCCGCTCCCCACCGGCCCTGAGTCACCGCAGCATCCCTGCCCCGCTCCCTCCCTTCCTCCCTCCCTCGGGGCGGGCGGGCACTCACCTTCCCCTCCACTTCCAGGCACAGGCCGTCCGCCACCTCCCGGATCTTGTAGATGTCCGAGAACATCTCGTCCTCTGCGGGGGACACGCACACGCAGGGTCAGCCCCCGCCCGCCCCGCTCCAGCCCCCGCGCCCCCCCCGCCCGGCCCCGCACCGCACATGCGCGCCGGCACCGACAGGCCCGGCGCCCGGGCCCGGCCCGCTCTGCCCCCCCAACACCGCGCACCCGCCCGGCCGCCGCTCCCGGCCGCGCCGCGCCACCTCCCCCCGCGCCCTTACGGCTGATGCAGTCCCGGTAGATGATCATGGCGGCGGCGGGGGGGGCGCGGGGTCTCAGCGCAGCGACCCGGGCGCGGGGCGGGAGCGGGGCGGAAAGGGCCGAGTCAGCGCCTGCCGGGGCTCATATAGCGGGCACGGCCCCCGCGCGTCACCGCGCACGCGCACTGCGCACGGCCCCGCCCCGCCGCGCCGCGCCGCGGGCGGCGCCCCCTCGCGGCCGCTGCCGGGAGCGCCGTGTGAGGGGGACGCGGCGCCGGGATCCGGGATTGCTCCGCGGCGCCGGGATCCGGGATTGCTCCGCGGCGCCCAGCGCGCCCGCTCCTGCGCAGCGCCTCCCGCCGCGGGGCAGGCTGGTGCGGGACTCCCCACCCCTGCTTCGGTGCCGCCCAGGAGAGCTCCGGATCGCTTCGCCGCCTCTTGCGGTGCCGGAGCGGGTGAGGACCCTTCCAAAAAAGGGCTCCCGTGCCTGGCAGGGTGTGCCGAGGAGGGCGGGGAGCTCCTTGAGACCTCATCGCAAAAAAATCATAGAATTACAGAATATGCTAAGTTGGAAGGGACCCATCGGGATCATCGGAGTCCAACCCTTAGCCCTGCACAGGACCATCCTCAAGAATCCCACCATGTGCCTGATATACCATCCAAACGCTTCTTGAGCTCGCAGGCTTGGTGCTGTGACCACTTCCCTGTGGAGCCTCTTCCAATGTCCAACCACCCTCTGGGTGAAGAACCCTTTTTCTCATACCTAACCTAAACCTCCCCTTAGTCAACTTCAGGCCATTCCCTCAGTTCCTGTCACTGGTCACCACAGGGAAGAGATCGGTGTCTGCCTCTGCTCTTCCCCTCACAAGAAGTTGTAACTGCAGTGATGTCTCCCCTCAGTCTCCTCCAGGCTGAACAGACCAAGTGCCCTCGGCTGCTCCTCACACAGCTTCCCTCAAGGTCCTTCACCATCTTCATCACCCTCCTTTTGGCACTCTCTAACAGCTTAATATCTTTCCTATATTGCAGTGCCCCAAACTGCACACAGTATTCAAGGTGAGGCCGCCCCAGTGCAGAGCAGAGCGGGACAATCCCCTCCCTTGACCGGCTGGCGATGCTTTGCCTGATGCCCCCCCGGACACAATTGGCCCTCCTGGCTGCCAGGGCACTGCTGACTCAGGTTCAACTTGCAAAATGGGAAGAAGGGTTTCATGCTTCCCAAGTCAGAGGGGGTCATGGCTGGCAGGGACCTCCGGAGAGCAGCCAGTCCTGCCCCATGCCAGAGCAGGGCTGGTGCCTCTCCCTCATTGCCTGTCCTTGCATTTCATGGGTTTCAACACCAATTTTCCTCTTTCTTCTAATCTTTTAACCTCTCAGTAACACTTTTAGTTTTGTCTAGCTTCTTGTGATGTTTCTGAGATGTCTCATCCCACGCCCATTTCTCATTACACAGAGTCACTGAGCTGGGCCGATCACATTTATATTTTGTTTTTGCCAGTTGGTGCAAGATGGAAACAGCTTGGGCACATTTGTGCATCCCTTCTTTTTCCTGATTTTGTTTTTCCACGGAGAGAATTAGTCTCTTTTCTTTCTGTAGTATTATAAAACATCTTTGCACCCACATATTCCAAACCAGTTTCCCATTTACCATAGGCATGCTCATAAATGTTGTAAGGTAAAGCATATGCAGGTATTCTTCACAAGAATGCCAAGGCAGTGGAAGGATTGAAGAAAGGTTTATTTTAGACGCAAGGACCACTTCTTAACGATGCTGCACACACCAGGCCCCCAGGGAAAAAGGTAATGTCCCACCTTCTCCAAGGCTTTTTGTATCTTTTTTCTCTCCTCCCCTACCCTCTGTTGCCCGAGGAGGCCTTGCACATGTCTGCAAACATGTTATCTCTCTGCATACCAGGGACAGAGAGAGATTGCTCACAGCTTATCCCTGCAACTTTCTTTGAAATGCAGAAGGAAGGAAAAAAAAAATCTAACCCGTTTGAGAAGGCATTTTACAGTCTTCCTAAGTGAAATGGAGTTCTAGCTTTCCATCACAAATTCTTCTGAAATAGTACCTATCCCTAAGAACACACACATTGACTTTCCAAGGAGAAGTGCTCCCAGTCTTTCCCAGACACCCTGGGGAAGCGCTGCTGCCTGTGTCCTGCCGCAGCTGGAGTGTCACCTCCATGGGCAGGTGTGTGAGAGTGTGTGTGTGTGTGTGTGTGTGTGTGCGCTGTCCTGGCCACCTCCAGCTGCTGCCTCCTCATTGTGACCTCCATCATCTGGACAGACTGCCACAGTGTGAGCCCTGCTCACACGCTGCTGAGGGGCTCCGGACCCCTTACAAGGGCCAGGACACTGGGACATGGACATTCACTCGCTGTGCTGGGTGCTGCACCTTCTCCAAATAAGGGATGCTTTTCAAATGGGCAAATAATTAAGAAGCCGTTCGACTCTTTCTGTTATTACTCCCTCAGGTAAATCAAGTTGGGTACGTTCAGAGACACCGCTTCTGCACTGGCGAAAGGGGTGGTTAATTTTTGGGGCAGGTATATTTTGCCAAGGATAAGTGAGATTTAGCCCAGCAGTCAGGGTTGAGATGAAAGGTGGAAGGGCAGTAATTCCTAGACCTCTTTTTCCCCCTTTGGACTTACTTTTCTGCAGCAGCCTGTCAGAGTTGAAATAAATCCAGACCTCACTTGAACCCTGATTCTTAGGTGACATTGCTAAAATACCTTCAAAAGACATCATGGGACCTAAAACGCTTAGTGCTGCTAATGATCCTGGACTTGACAGAGACATCAGGGCACAGGATACAATTCCCTGTCCCTCACCATCCTCAGGCAGTAAATTACTCATTGCTTTCTTTGTGTGTGCCAGAGGAGCTCCCGTTTTATCTCCTCCCCTGCTCTTCCTTCCTTTGCTCCAGATATCAGTGCCCTTTTTTTTTCACATGGTCTACCTGCTTACATAATCTAATGAAACATAAGTCATTCTCTGCTGGTTTTCACCTTCAAGAATACTGCTGCTGTTTCAAGCCTGAAGAAGGGGCTTCTGCCCAAAAGCTTATCTGTCTTTTTTTTTCTCAGTGACATCTGGCCTGATAAAAGATAGCCCCTCTTTTTACAAACCACAGTAGAAAAAGAGCAACTTACATCTTTAGCAGTGGGTTGAGTGACAGGGGAACATTTGGCTCCTTCCACGTAGTGTAATGTGCAGCTAAAAACATCCAGTTAGTAGGTGTGCCTCAATTTGGTTTTATCTTGAAGAGACTGTTCTAGAAAAATGAATATTTCTACAGTAGTGTGGAAACCTCTTAAAATTCATCGACTCCATTTAACTGGAGTCAGGGTTAGCACAATGTGAAGGTAGATGGACCTTCAGGTTGCTTTGCCTGTAGGTCTATATTAAGAGTTGCAATTGTGAAATGTAAGATATTATTTAAAAACGCATCTGTTAAATAGGTCAACACTCCTGTGTGAACACCAGTTTGATGTAGAGTTAAATCAGTATCCAGCTCAACAAGCTTTAAATGAGACTAGGAGTGTTGAAAAGTTTTGCATCCTTTTTACTTGAGTTGCTTCTAAAACTGATTTAAACTCAGACAACTGAATAAATCCCAGGACTAAGTTAGCAATATTTTAGTTGGTTTTCTGTGTAGGCAGCCTCTTCAAGCACTTCTTGCATCTAGCCAGAGTTAATACATTCCACAGTGATAGTTTAAAACGGTTGTACCTCTCTCCACCTTTTTAGGTGCTGACTTGACATCCAAAATGATGTGACAGGTTTTCCTGACAATGCACCTCATCTTTGGGGATGTGAAAATCCCCAAGGACTGATGGAAATTCTGTGCTTTTATAGATGAGTCTTTTAATAGTGTTTGAGGAGGATTTTCTAGGCAGCTGTGTGCAGAGTCTCACAAGAAGCCTTTCTCATGGAAGCCACACCTCAGCTAGTTGTGAATTATTGCAGTGTTACTTTCATGAAGTATTAGCATCTGGATATGACTGCTCAACTAATTGTGTCTTGGATTAAAATGCCAGATGACAGCTGACACTATGCCATTCTTTCCCTAAGTAAACACTACATTTTCAGCCCACTGTGGCAACTCCCATCGAACTGCAAGAAAAGGGAGGAGATCCTGCCTGCAGCTAAGTCTCCTGCAAAATGAAACCAGTGGAAATAAATGAGAAGTGAGGCTGGAGGAAGAGAAGTGATGCTGGGATGGCACCAGTGTGTTCTTCTAACCCTTGTAAAAGGCTGTGAAAGTCACACAGTAGTGGTGATATTTTACATCATTTGCTGGGTGCAAGGGAGTGGGTCCTAAGAATATATCCTGGTAGAGAGGAACTGGAAGACTGACCCTGGCACTGCAGAGAGGCTCTCAGGACAGTCTGTGCCCAGTGTCACTTTCCCCAGTGCAGCTCCTGTCGTTAGGAGAGGAGATGCATGATATGCCTATGATCAGCTTGTGTCTTCACAAACCTGGCTGGAAACAGGAGCTGTAACTTTGTATCCCCTCATTCTATCCACACAGGTGGAAACTGTCGCTTTCACTGGTTTTGATCAAGTTCTTTCCCCAGTGCATTTCAGGACAATAAAGATTGATCACTCAGTGTTAAACCTTCTTATTAACTGGGCATTGAGCTCCAAAAACAATGCCATCAGTCTGATTCTTTCAGGTGAGTTTAGATTATGCAATATAGCCAGCCTTTCAGTTGGCAATCCTTGGACTGTTTTGGATCTTGAGCCAAAATTCATACTTTAGATCTACACTGGCAGTGTATAAAGCCAGAAGCCCAGATGCCAAGATTAGTATTTAAAAGAGTTGAGCTTTGATCATCAGTGTAACTCATCTGGTGTGATCTATTCACAAATAACTGACTATGTTAGACTGGACTAGATAGATGAAGATACCCCAAACAAAGGCATCACTTTTTAGAATATAAAAAAGGTCTTCGGTTCAGCAACAAACCCCCTTGCACTCAGAACAAATGCAGGTGTTCTTACCCTTTTTCAATATTTACAATTCCTCCTGTTGCAGCTGAGTCCCTGAAAATCCTTGGCATCTTCCTTGGCTGTACACCCACGGCTCTGTTTCGCTTGATGGCTGCTGCACTTCTTCAAACGGACACAGAGGTCACTGTGCAGCCACAAACCCCTTTTATCTGTGACATTACATGCACCAGGTCAGTTCACCTAAACCCTGCCCTGGGGATGTGTGAGGATGTCAGCTGGCACTGCAACTACTGCATTTTTAGGAAAAGCAGGACTGCAATTGCCAAGATAATACTTTGAAGCAAGGTGCTGCTCACCTACAGTTTTAGTAACCTTATATACATCCACATGAGTCAAAGAACTGTGGAGAAAGGCCTGCACCGGTTCCTTGGGTCTGCTACCCATCAGTGTCTCACTAATGTGCTGATTGATGGAATAGAGGGTGCATTCATTAAAGTTGCAGATAACATTAGGTTGGGAAGGACCCCAAGTGTAGTGGAGATTAAGATTAGAACTAAAATTCATCTTGACATGCTGGACGAAAGGCCTGAATTGTTAGAAGGTACTTGGACAAGGCCAACAGGTCAATAAGGAGTCAAACAGGTTTACTAAAGGAAAATACATCAAAGCTTTTTAAACACACAGATGCAACACAACATTCAAGCAAGCTCTGAGCCATACACTGTGAGGAACTGAGAGAGTGCATGGGGGAAGTGCTGCCTTGTCCTGGCCCTGGTCCTCTGCTCTGCTGTAGGCTTCTGCCACTGGCAAGTGCCAGGGAATACTGAGATGATGATGATAATGATGATGTTCTCCGTATGTGTGCCCTGACATTGTGCTCTGGAGCGCAGAGCAGAAATGATCAGCTACAGACAGGACAGAGAACTGGGCAGCAGTTCTGCAGAAATGATCTGGGATACTGGTGGATCCAAAGCTGAACCAGAATCATAGAAGCATAGAAACATTTCAGCTGAAAAAGGCCACTAAGATCATTGAGTCCAACTGTTTACCCAGTACTGCCAAGTCTACTACTAAAGCTTGTCCCTGAATGCCACATCTATATGTCTTTTAAATACATCCAAGGATGGTGACTCAAACACTTCTCTGGGCAGCCTGTTCCGATGCTTGACTACCCTTTTGGTGAAAAAAAAAAAATCCTAATGTCCCTTATACCTATTTTGAGAGAAGCCCACATTGTATTGGAGTAGATAAGTGATGATGTTGTGTAAGAAACTTCTTCTGTTGTATAGAGGTGAGAAGCTGGGCTCTGTTTGGTGGTGCTAGTATCTCCTAGAACACTGACTTAAGCTTTAACAACACATTTTTAAAAAGGTATGGAGGGATCAACAAAGGTTCAGAAGAGCAGAGGGAGTGAATAGAAGGAATATGAGTTAGGTTTTTTTGCTGTGAGGGAGATTTAGATTAGGCATTGTAAATGCTTTCCAGTACAGCCAATAGAGAAGCAAGGAATAGGCTGTCTACCTACTTCTAGAGTTGGACTCGATGATCCTTGTGAGTCCCCTCCAACTCAGCATATTCTATGAGTCTCTGTCCCTGCAGGTTTTTGAGAATAGTCTAGAAACCTGCTCATGTGAGATCAGAAAGCATGTTAAATGCATCATTAATGACACAGATAACAGTTGATTCTGCCCCACAGTAGAGGCACAGGCTGCCTCTAGTTCCTTTCTAGCCCTATTCATCACCCTGTGATTTTTGGGTGAACTATGTGCTGTCACTTACATCTGTTTAGACTGGTTACACAGTTGGGATAAAAATAATATCCTCATATCCCTACTCAGAATGAACAAGAGGGTTTGGAAAAGGGACGTTATGAGAGAGGAATGTGTTTGTTGTCGTGCATGGCAAGATGGGTCTGCTTAGAAATCACATGTGCTCAGATGGAGAAGCATTCAGGTTCTACAGTGCCCAGAGCTTTAATCCTAGTGAGCCCCTACTGTAGTCCTATTTAAACTCCATGTGGTACAGTCCTTTGACTCAGATTAGAGGTATGCTGCAGAAGGGGCTCCCTCCATGCCAAACCTAAGGGAAAGGTGAGCAGGGATTTAACTAGTTGTGCTGGCTGAGACTTTGCTTAATCTGTGAGCATTAAGCCTGACTCCCTCTCTGCAGAGAGATCTGCTCTTACACCAGAGTGGAAAATTTATACATTCATCCACAGAAAAAAAACAATCAGTGCATGCCTGCCCAGTTCAATTGTTTTGCAAAGAATGGGAGTGGAATTTATCCTATTTAACCTCCACAGCAGAGACAGCTCACCACTAGATCCCTTTGTTAAGTGAGCTCAAGCTGACTTCCCATGAAGCAGCTGGGCCTGCTACGTAAGGGAAGGGGAGCTGGGAGTGTGGGTGGTGCTGAGGCGGGCAGGGGAAGTGCCCTCCCCAACAAGGGCTCACCCCACAGTGCCCCAGCCAGGCCAGCAGTGTGGGACCAGGATCTGAAGTAAAGCCAGGGCTGGGATGAGCAAGGCACAGGGTCAGACACAGCCTGGCTGCAGCACAGCACAGCACTGGCACGGAGTGAGGGACAGGCCGGAGCACAAACACAGCGGCTGAGCCATGGGAGAAGAGGGTCCCAGCGAGGCATCTCACGCCTCCATCCCACATCACAGCTTGTTTCTGCTACATGAGCCAAGGTTACAACTTCTGCCTACAGGCACCACTCCAAAGTTAACCATCTTTTTTTTTCTAAGGCCAATGCCTCTGCCTAGTTTTCCACCCTGAAAATGTTGAGCTGAACTGTATCCTCAGTTAACTTAGTGATCCCCACTGAGAAGACTCAACGAAGACTTCCCACCAGTAGGTCTGTGTTTTCACGCCAGGTGTAAGACCTTTCTGAGTGCCTGTGATATATGGAGACACTCCACTAGATGGCAGGACAGGAGCCGGTGGATGGCAAGCAGGGCTCTGCTCACCTTGGTAGGAGGCCAGAGCTTTTTCCCCTGCTGAGGGTGTCGTTCCCATGTCACCTGAAATGCCCCAGGACCAGTGCAAGTGAAATTCAATCTTGGGCCCTGTAACTGGGCCCCTCTGGGCTCCTGGCCAGCTGGGTGCTGCTCACAGATACCATTCTCTCCAGATAATTAGCGTCCACATGTGATGAGCTGGGGTCTCTGAGTTTTTAACCATTAGAGGGGCTAATCCTGCCGTGCTAAACTTAGTTGCCATTTTTCAAATGTCATTTGCCTCAGAAATGTTTTAAAGCCCGAAATTGAGTTCTGCCATTTTGATCCATCACTGTGTGCTCTTTAGGTCATTGTTATGTGGTGTGAGCTCTCGGTCTTGTCAACAGAGAAATAATCATCAGAGCACACAGAATGTTAACGGTATTATCCCTAAAATTCTGGCACTACCAGCAGGTAATAAATAAGAAACAGAGTTTCATTTAGAAAGCAAACTTTGCTGCAGGTGCTCCAGGAGAATGGCAGGATTTGATACCCCTTATAAGGAAATGAGTAGATGAACCTTTTGGTGTCTCAGTTGTGCAAAGCATCACTCTAAAATACTGTAGGGGAAAGCAGGCAACAGGACTAAAAGATTGCATTTTGGAAAACAGCTTCTTAAATGGAAATCCAGTAACTTGAGGTCATAACACTTGTCAGCTTCGAATACAAAACTGCTGTCATTTTCAAAGATCCCAAGACAGATTTGTTATTTATTATTTTCTGATAAGGATTTTGTGTCCACTATACTTCTCCCTTCTGTAAAAATCAAAAAGGGACCTGATCAACAAAGGATATATTGGAGAATTAGGAATTATCTCACATTTTCTGAGTGATTTTGAAATGCTCTAGTTTCTATTGTTTTAGGAAGGTAGGGTAGTGCTGTAAGAGCCATTATGAAATGGAAGGATGGTAGAAGAAGCTGTGTGCAAATTGTGCCCACAAATGTGCTTTGGGGAAAGAGAGGCCAATCTGTTTATCTATCTGTAAGATGGCTGATAATCTGAAGCACTTCAAGACAAGGGTAGGAAAGGACCTTGAGAGTTCAGTAAGCCAGTCTTCTTTCATCAGAGGGTTAGTTAGACATGTACTTCTCTGGGGAGATGTTTGCCTACCTTGTTTTTCGGATTTCCTGATATTGTAGAACTCCATCCTTCTCTGCAGAACAAACATTTACTGAATAGGGGCCTGAGCCCTCCTGTTAGCTCAGCTGGTTAGAGCCTGGTGCTAATAACACTGAGGTCGTGGGTTTGATCCCTGTATGGGCCATTTACTTAAGAGCTGGACTCAATGATCCTTGTGGGTCCCTTCCAACTCAGAATATTCTGTGATTTTCTGCGATTCTCCCATGAGTGTTGTAAATATAGGACGGATCATAACCCGCATTAATGGGGATTTAGAGGTCTGTTTGATGCTCAGATCCTTATGAAGCTCAGTGTGCTTCATTCTACATGGACACTTGGCTACACAGTTTCCATATTTATTTAAAAAAACCCAACTGTATTATTTGTCACTACTTTCACACAGTATGAACCAGTGTGTTCCTCAGTGTTTGGTTCCTCCACTGGGCCAGTGCGAACATGGAAGTCTATCTGCATAGCTGTGTGATACTGTTAGGGAGAGAGGAAAAATGGAAGAACCAACCCATCTCTTCTATTTCTAAAGGAGCTTTACATATAAAAAGTTGTTTAGCTAATGAATACAATTCAGGGCAGAGTTGCCTGAAGTGATAATAGGTACATCTGTGAAAACATAAGAGCTCTTCTCAGTGCTGCTCAGAAAACTAAAGTGTTAATGAAATTTTAAGAAAGAAATAGAAAATAAACCCAAAGACATCCCTGCCATATATATGTCTTTATACACACACACACACACAGACGCACACTCAGTAAATACATGTATATAGTTTATTTTTTTTTATATAATTGCTGTATGCTTAAATGTCCAATGCCATGTACAGGCCCGGCCTCTCCATGTCAAAAAGGTATGATAAAAGTGGGACTGGTACCAAGAAGAGAGGCAAGGAGCAAAATATTAATCTGGAATAGGACACATCAACTTTAAAAAGAGATTTAGGGTGGTAGGTTTGATGGCAGTCTTTGAAATCAACAGCAGCACTGAGAAAGTTAAAAGAGATCAATTATTCCCTGCCTCTCAGCATACAGGAACTATGGGAACATCAATAAAATGATGAGGCAACAAGTTCAGAAGAGTGAAAAAAGGCTACTTTTAACACCCTGTGTATAGTTATACTGTGGAGCTTATTGCTTGAGGATGCTGTGGATGCCAAAATTTTCAAATATTGCAAAAGCAATTAGGAAAAAATGCAGAAATGGATATTAAGTACTCCTGGCTCAGGAAGAAACCCTTCAGCCAAGGACTGCTGGAGGTCAGGAAATTTAGCACTGAGATGTTATCTTCCTTTGTAGGTTTTGCAGGGAGGGGTTTGGAAATGATCTCCTGTATACTTGAATCCCATTTATTAACTTGTCAATCATGTGCAGCCTTCAGGGAAGGACATTTCCAGAAAGGATGAGGGAGCAAGGAAATCATAAGTAGGCTAGGGAATCGTGTCTGGCTGTGTCTCTGGCCTGAAATAACCTTTGGCAAACTGTGGGACCGTGCTGAGGTGAGTCAGGACCACTGCCCATTCTGCCTCATCAGCGCCCAGCTATGCCAAGTACATTAGCTGCTGCCCTGAGGATTTCTCCTGGTCTAATTTTGCTGCCTTATAGTTCTGACCTGGTTTTGACATTTGAAAGAGCAACTAAAACCCTTCTCACATGTGTCAGGTCCTTTAGCTGCCATCAGCTTCCTTAGTGTTTAATGACTGTGCTCAAATGCCCAGCCAAGGAGGTGTCGGATGTCCCTGAGTAAGCAAAGGATTACAGAGGTGCTGTGAGGACAGGCTGCTTTGTTTCAGCTGTGCCAAGAAATCACATCCGTGCTCCGCAGTCTTTTGGGCAGCCATAGGCCCCTTCCTTGAGTTGTTCTGCAATATGGTCTAGTCCTGTGTTCCTTCAGCTGTGGCTCCTTGGGCATTAAATCACAGCAAATTTCCTGTCTGGGACATCATGCCATACGTGCACACCTCAACCCACGAACAATTACATGTGTACAAGCACACGAAGTGCATCAGGAGGAAGAAAAGACATATATGCACATCCAAAATTAAGCATACATACTTTTCTTTTGAAAATAAAAACTTCTGTGGCCATTTGCTTCTGTTGTTTCTCCTAAAAGGTCATGCTGTCCTTCATTTTTGAGAAGCTCGACAGTGTGAGTGGAAGCACAGTATGCACCTGCGAGGCAAGAGAGGAATTCTGTGTGTCAGAACTGGTGTTTACAACCACTCTTCTCTGTGATGGCAGTCTGTCTGTAACCCTCCAGTCTCATATTCTCCATGCACGAGATGAGGCTAGTAATGTTTATCCACCCACTGAGAGGCTTGATAGAACAAATCATTACTATTCTATGGGGATACGGAACCAGGAAGAAATCCCACTGAAATAATTAATACATACAGGAGCAAGTGAACACAGGGGAAAGAGGGAGGTGCAGGGGTTTATGCTCTTACAGCACAAAGCAAATGATTCTCCACTGAGAACAGCATGAATATGGAAACCATGCAACAAATGCACTATGCTGAACAGCAAATATATGTAAATTACTCTGCTTGTCTTTTTAGAGCATTTCCTCACTATTCATGAATGGGTTTGTGCTGAACATCCAAGAGAGAAGCTGAGAAGCTGCTTTTGGGTACAGTGGGTGTTGCAGACACACGGTGAGAGCATGGGGGGTATGGTGTGCTGGTGCTGCCCAGAGCTGTGGTTGGCCCCTAAATAGCAGGATAGAAATTGGCTTCTGCTTTCAAAATCCTCTGAGGCAAGGCAAAGGATCGAGCTCCAGCCAGGCACTTAAGAGCAATGACATGGAAGTGGGAACAGTTTTTCATTCTTTCCATTAATCTAAGTTTATTGTCTGCTTTGGATTTCTGCTGGTGTCCAGTGCTATTTAAAGACTTGGCTTTTATCCAAGGCCCGCACTCACATATAAGAAACACAGACAGAAAAATAGCAATTTCTCCATTAGTGCATTGAACAGTTCTGCTGCTGCTGAACACAAAAGGCACCATTTCAGTTTCTGCATGCAGTCCTGACTTATAAGCTGCTTCCCTGAGGGTCAGCTTTGCCAGAGGAACAACATGACCACTTGTATGTCTGTAGTATCTGCAGTTTGACCTAGGCAGACAGAGGCTCAGGGCAGTGATTTTTAATTACAATTCTTCTTTTTTTTTAAAAGGATTTCACATGAAAAGTGCAAACACAAAGGCTGGGTCTTCTGATTGTTGAATTTTAATTAAGGGTCAGGAAAATTCCTTTTCATAATATCCTTGATTTCTCATTATATTCTCCATTCCCGAAAACAAGCATGATGACTGGAAGAGATATTGACCAAATATGTTTGTTCATTCATAGCTTCTCTTCTGATGTAAGGCAGTTTCAGAATCAGAGAATCACAGAATATTCCCACAAGGATTCTGACGAATTATTATTCCATAGGTATGGAAACAAAACTATGGAGATCATGGATATTCAAGATGGATAGTGACAACCTGATATCTTACCATGATTTCAGTGGTGCTGATGCAGCAGTTTGGTCTCTGAAGAGCTAAAAGGTTTGTTTTTACAGTGTGGCATTTGGCCCAAGTTACAAAATGTTAACCCTGACAGAGAAGAATGAAAAAGGACTGGGTTTTGGACTGACAGTCGGGAGGTCCTGCGTCCCAGCCCTGCTGGAGCCACTCTGCTTTCTAGGGTGTTCAGGGCTAAACCTGTACATCTGTATTTAGGAATCAAAGTAATTTTCTGATTCTCAGCAGAAGCAGAAGCTTCCTGTGATGCTGAGATATTGTTCTTGGCATTCAGTTTGGGTTTCCATTTTTTGGTTTTAGTCCTTTTATTCATGACATGTACCTGTGGGCAGTAACAGACCACACAGAAATACCCTGAAGAGTCACTGCTAACAGTTCAGAAGTGCAGTCTATGGGATGAGATCCTTTTAAAGCCTCGAGGAAGAAGGCTATTACAAAGCATTGCACCCCACAGCTCAAGCCCAGCTGCAGAGATGTGAACAGCAGCAGGCACTGTTACAGTCTTTTTTCATTATCAGTGCAATTTCAGTCGTATTCAGAATTTTGAAGTACTTTATTTGTACTTTTATATCATAAATATGAAAGACCTACTGGCTTAAAAACTGTAACTAGAAATAGCTATGAATTTACTGGAAGGCACAAAGAGGAGAAAGACAGACTTGTGTTATCCCCACAATATTTCAACAATACGTAACCATCCTTAAATAAAAATTATATAAATATACATACAATGTTAACTACTGTTATCTAATAAATAAATTTTATATGAAAAATATGAGAGCTACAGACTGTGTATACTGCACATCTGGACTTGCATTGTTTAACTCATGGAGAAAGTACTTTAGTCTTTTAATGCAAATGTCCAGTAGACATCTGAGAGCTCAAGACAGTTGAATACATGTGTTCAGGTTTTGTCTGGTGTGTGAGTCAGAAGTAATATTAAGATGACTGTAGTTGTTATTTTTATTTTTAATCACATAGTTTGCAAGACAAGAGCTCTGATTTCAATGCAATGTTTTATTTTTCACAGTCTGGTGAGTGACACTATGACTTTATTTTTATTTAGTTCAAACACAAATTCTTGTGTTTGTCTTACTATACACTATGTTAATATGTAGAGTAAGAGGAAATGAAACCTAACAATGAATATTTGCAAAAATTCTTTTATGATTTTCCCTTTATTTTTCAATGCTTGCTCTGCAAGGATGTGCATTTGAGCATTTTTAAACTAAGAAAAAGAACAGTCTGAATTATTACTGTGTACAAACAGAGTTGGCATAATATTTTAGCTGATGCATCATCATTATTACCACTGTTGTTGTTAATTAACATGTTGCACGTCTGGAATGTATTAAGGCATAGTAAGTTCATATTCTGTAGACAAGGTTTATGTTAACAAATGTTTGTGATTAATTTACAGTAGATATAAAATACAGTACTATATTACCAAAAGTGATGAGAAATTTACTACAGGACCTTATGCGTTCTGTACAAATACATAAACAGCTTTAGCATGCCCTACTCTTCCTAGTATTCTTGTGATCATACATTTGTTTTACAAGTGCTGTATTTTTTCTCTTCATATTGCTTGCAGGAACTCAGACATGAATCCATTAATGCAATTACAGAAGCACAAGGCAGAAAGCAAAAGACTTATTTTTTAATACGTGAGTGCAGACTCACCCCACAGTAAGGTCACACTGCCTGCACTGGTTCCTGTCTATGGTCAGGAGAAGTCTCTTAGGGCTGATTTTGGAACATGGGATGAACTTGCTCTGTTATATGCCACTTGGGGGAAAGTTCAGACATTCAAATATGGACTCAAAATAGCAAGAACTAAGATGCCGTTTTGTCAGAGGATATTTATTATAATTTTTATCTGTCCCACAGAGCTCCTGAGTGCCCTTTTGGCTGTACTTTTTAAAGTTCATGTTTGCAAGTGCTTCTTCAAGTATGAAGTAAAGTTGAAAGTGAGGTGGAGAGTATATCTGTGTATGTGGCATTCCATGATGGAAAACATTTCAGTCTACACTTCAGAAGATTTTAAAATTGACACACACTGGAGCCAAGGTGGACCAGTGCATTAGTACGAGTAAAACCAGCCAATCTGAGTCATCAAAAATTCAGAGTGACTACTATTGTGCCACTGCCTCCTCATTGCAACAGCCACAATCAACTAGAATCAGTGGAGCAAAGCCTCTATGAGCTCAGAGCAGTGTTGGAACACACGCCTCTGTATTTACAGTGCAATACCTAATGTCAGTGTCATGGCATGTCTTTAGGTGTACACTAAAAAGGATCATCTGCATTTTAAATCCAGCTGCACCTTTTGCAGCAACACCTTAAGTGCTAGTGCACATTACTGTGTCTATCCTAATGTTTGAAGGCCAGGCCCTCAGTTTAGTCATGAGCAGTCATGAATATTTTGCTCTTGATTTTCATTCAAGACTTTTTTCCCCATTTTGCTACCAAAAGTTATGGCCTGAGAACATAACAAAATAACAATCAGGCTCCCACCACCACTCTAGAATCAAACTTCTGGCTTTTCAAGAATTTTCATAGTACATTGCTCACAAGGCTAAAAGAGATCAGCTAAAACTTGGAGGCAAACCTTGGTCCATGTAATGAGCCTGTAATTCATTAACATTTACATGGCCAGTTCTTTCAGTGCACTTGAAGTAAACAAAACAGGGAAAACGAAGGAGAAAGAACTGAATGCCAGTGGGAAGCTCTAGGGCCTGATGCCGTTACCACTTGTCAGAGGATGGCAAATATCTCTGAACCTGGCAAATGCAGTCTAGGGTTGCTGAAATTGTTGAGAGAGAGACCCCTGTATGGGAGGAAAACTGTTGTGGCCTGTCTGAACAATTGTTTTCCAGTGAACTATTTTGCAGTGGATTTACAAGAATTAATAAGACAAAAATAAAAAGCTGAGCTTTCTGGGTAAACTGATTTTGAACAAGGATGCCATTTATGACAATGCACAAATGTTGCTCACTTTTTCTAATGCAAAACAAAAAATCTGTGTCATAGGCAGAACAGCTTTCATTGTAAGAATCCTGATTCTGTTTTTCCTGCTCTAAGAAGTGCTGCACTTGTGACAGCATGCCGTATATTCCATTCTTAATGCTGTCCCCCTGTAACACGTAAAGGAAGTTTTGAAGGTGTCAATGCTTCTGTGGCTCTGTCTCCTATCGCAGTCGGTAGGCGATTACAGCACAGTGTAGAGCTCAAGTAAATTCTTAGAACCATTTCTGGGCCAGTATCCAGGAGCCAGTGTCTGGCTTTTCAGACACAACTATTTGATACTTGAAACCCTTGAAGTTAGGTGTGTTAACATTTAGATTGAAAAGACTGACATATTCTGATGTGCTAACGTGGTCAGATGAGCTCGGTTTGGGAGCTAATTCCTTCTGCAGTGGTGACGTAGGCGGTGGTCAAACTAAGATCTTTATTGCTGATTAGAGACTTGCTGAGCTAATTGAATGAGCTCTGTTCAGATAACCAGGTGGAGCTGAAGGAGTCTGTACACTACTGTGATTTTTCCCTACCTAGTCTTTAACCTCACCATTTAAATGACTCTACGATGTCCTGGATAGTACGGAGTGAGTAAGATCATCTATATTGCACACTTCATTGCTCACTCTTTCACCTCTTCCATTCCTTTCAGATGGTCTACACTTACTGATCAAAAGCCATTGTCCAGGGTTCCCCTACTTCTGGAACTGCTTCTGTACTCCAAGGTTTTAGAAATACAGAGCAATCTGATTGTAATCTCCAAAATTCAATGTTACAATGGAGTCTGCAGTGACAATCAACATCAGAAAAAAGTGCTGTAATTTGCATATTACTGAGAGACATTTGGAAAAAAGTTGTGGAGCTTCATTTTCCTACACCCATAGTTACCTCCATTATAGAAGCCTTTCAGGTAGGGACTGTATAAAAGTATAAAAGATATAAAAAAATAAAAACAATGGGTATATGTCTTTTGGAATCACATAAAATTCAGGATGTCTCAAAACTACAAGAGCTGGCCTAGTTTCCTATAAAATTTATGGATATTACAAATGCACATTACTTCCCCCCCATCCAGGGGGAAGTATATAATCTACTGCAAAGCCCTGCTTTCCAAGCAGCCTGGAATAATGGCCATGCTGCGTCTCCTGGGATGTGACTGCATAGTGCTGTGACCTTCCAAGACCCCTCAAGACCTCTTCCAGGAAACTCAACTCAGCCTTCAGTCACTTTCCTTGAAACATTTAGGTTCTCAGACTGCTGAAAGTGTCAGAAATAGCTTTCACCGGTAGTGCTTTCCTTTGGAACAAGCTACCTAAATGTCTTAATCCTCACAGCAACTATTACAGAACTGGTGGACCACCTGTTTTCAAAAGATCATTTATTCTTTTCACTTACAAAAAAACCCCTCTCGTCATTTCAGGCAGTCTAGCACCAGTAAAAGCGCTTATATATGCCTGTTCTCCTCATGTCTCTTGTCTCAGTCTTCATTTCCGCTTTCTCCCCTTGTTCATCTCTGTTACTCTTAAGTGCTTTTTTGTCTCTCTTCTCCCTGTCTTCTTCCTGGCTTTGCATTTGAAATGAAAAGCAAGAAAATTTGTAGGCTGGTTCTTTGATTCAACAGGACTGGATTCCCCATGGCCTTAGATCTGAAACAAGGCCAACCCATCTCCGGCATGAATTAGACTCTGCATTTTTAGTTGTACTGTAGGAGTCCATCCAAAGCCCTTGGATGAGGTTTTACACATGGTCCAGCTGGCAGCCAGGCTCCAGCAGGCTGCAGGGTGGCTCTGCCTTGTCTCTGTTCTCTGACCTTGAAGAAGGTTAGAAAAACTTGTTAGCAAGGTCCAGGGATTAATGCAAACCACACAGGAGGCTCGAGGTATTAGGATGGGGTGTTAGAGGCAGGATGAATACTGCAACCCCTCAAACATTTTTGCTGTGCCAGGTACTTGTGGCTAAGTCCTCTGAGATGTTGGGACATCCTAATATTTTGATGCTTCCAAACAGGCTGAACACACTGCAAGACATGCACTCCTGCTGCTTCTGTTACATTGGTGCTGGGGCCAGTGTGAAGCCAATTCAGCTCCATCAGCTGGCAGAAGCTTGGGGTTTGATGGGTGCATTCTATAAACTTAGTGATCTCATAACTCAGATAAAAGCCATCACAGTCCTGAGCAAAGGGCCAGAACTGTGCCTGGGAATAGGAGGGGAATACAGATAGGGAAGGGAGCAGCCTCCTTTCTGGCAATGAGCTGCTTCATCAGTGCTACCATTTTGCAGAATTCCCTTGTTACTGCTATGAGGCCACACTGCTGTGCTCGCTGGTGCTGCCACCCCAGGCATGAGTGACTCCAGAAGCTGGCATCCACTGAATCCCCTGTAGGGAAGGATGACTGTGGAAAATGGAGGGAGGTGTCTGAACGTGTCATCTGCCATGTTTCCCAGAAGCCCAGGGTCTCTATCACTGCAATCTGCACCTCTTCAGCCCCTGAAAGAAAACAGTTTTCCCACCCTGCCAGACTTTGTTATTGGGAGTCAGTGGAGATGTGAGTTCCTACCTGTGACTGCTGCTTTGCAGCATCAGCAAGGAATCCTACTGCAAACTAAAAATCCTGAGTGACTGGTTCAAGATGTGTTTTTTTTTCCTGCTGTGCAGAATAACCCCTGTTGCTCAAGGTTAACAGCAATCAGCTCATCTTGGCCAAACACAATGTTAGTTCTGGTGCTGTCATACTTTGGATCAGCAGGTCTGCAAAGCAAGAAAGTACTTCTTCAGAAAGCATCCTGCATTTTCAGAACTTTTACTTTCAAAAATGTGATGTTGCTTAAATGCTTCATTTAACAAAAATTTGTAAACTACATTTTTAAATTTAAAAAAAAGGAAAGGGTATTCAAATTCTGATAGCAAAAGCTGGGTTACCCAAAGCCAGACTGTGGTAAACAGAAAAAAAACTGGATTATTTGGGTAATGATTTAATGCAAAGTATTCTGCAGATGCTGTGGGAAAATTATCAAAGCTTGGGAATCAGGAAAGAGAATAGTGCGGCTCATTTAAAAAGTAACAGCACTACAAGTTTGAAATTTTCCTACATAGGCAGTTTTGGTTTCTGATCAACCTGAATCCTGCACTGTGAAGGACGTGTCTTGGGGTCACCTGCCACCACATTCCATTGTCCATTGTCTTGTATAAGTCACATTTCTGTTACTGTAGAACTACTTCAACTGCACCTCCTCTTCCACAGGATAGTCAAGTGCAAATATGTACTTCCCCCAGCAGATGCTTCCAAAAATATGTGTTTCCCCAGCAGATGCTTCCTACTACCCCTGGATATTGAGTACTACCAAGTAAGGTATGTACCTAAAGTGGCAGAAAATGTACCATACCTAAAATGCTATTTGGTGTCACATCAACCTCTCTGTCCTTCATTCAACACTGAATCATCTCCCGTATGGAAAAGGTTAGGCTGTATCTTACACCACGTTTTGCCTGGTTTTTAGTAGGACACAGAAAAATGTTTGCTTTTCTTTGTGTGGCATCTACCATCATTCAAATTGGCATTGTTTCTTCTAGTTACTACATGTTTAGCTGCAGTGCCATGATGTCAGAGAAAAACTTCTATGAAGCAACTGTGACTGATCTTTATTTAGCAAGGATCCAGAGGACAACAGATGACCTGTTAAGGTGGGAAAGTATTTTTATAGTAGTGAAAAGCCTTCTATAGTGCCTACCTATCTGAGAAACGTCAACAGCTTTTCATTTGCCTCATTCAAATAACATCAAATCTAACACTGTGACGTACACAGAAATTATTATCTCTGGAGGGAGTCTCGGAAAACACGAGAAATCAATGTCTCAGGACCTGTTGCAAGATTGCAACACTTTCAGAAAATTTTGTATGGTTTGCAGATTTACATTTACTAGAATTGCCTTGCTGGGACCTTATGACTCTCTTGTCCACCTAAAGCCCAGAACTATCCTCAGTTTCTTTACCCTCAAAGGCCGGAACTGCCCTCTGTTCCTTCACCCTTTACCCACTAAAAACAAATAACATGATATATCCACAAAACAACGATACCATAAAGACCTTTGGCTCTTGCTAATG
Organism: Myiotriccus ornatus; assembly: GCA_036023395.1. Lineage (NCBI taxonomy): Eukaryota > Metazoa > Chordata > Aves > Passeriformes > Tyrannidae > Myiotriccus > Myiotriccus ornatus. The sequence goes on along the minus strand of JAYRBT010000001.1, from coordinate 55,301,305 downwards.
GCAGAGACCAAATCAGATTTCTAAAAAAAATAAAAAAAATAAAAAAAATTAAAAAAGGCTACAAAGTAACATTTATTGCTACTCCTGCTTTCACTTTCCTTTCTCCTTGAATTCTGCACAGCAGAGTCTAAGTTAGAAACTTAAGTTGTGTTGTGATTGTGTACCTATATGACATACGTCAGTACTAAGAGGACGAAATGTTACTGAATAATTACAGAAAAATGGGATGGAAAAATCCTTGGGAGTCCATCCCAACACTTGAGTTGCATCACCCAGACTGAAACTACATCTGAGAAACAGTTCCTTAACAGTAATTCATTTCCTCTTTAGGTATAACTTTCAGTCTTGAAGTTTATGTTATCCTTTTTTTTTTCTAAATAAACAAGTCAATTTCTTTCAGTCTTTCCTTGCAGATTGTGTTTTGTATCCCTAACCTTATCCTCCTCTTTACAGCCCTCCTGAAATGCACCACACAGCTGGATGTGGTACTCCAGCTGACGCTTTGCCCCAACAAACACGATGTAACGACTATTTAATGTCTTTTATTTTTACACATGCCAATAGCACACTGAGTGTTTGTTTTTCCAACAAAGTCATCTGCTGTATGACTGAGCGTATGATGAACTCTTTCTCAGACAGAAAGTGCAAACACTGAAGGCGAAAAGGCTGTGCCAGGGCAAGGAGCTGTTGATTCCCATATCCTAGACTTGCTTTCAGCACACAGCCAGTGAGACACAAATGAAGCAAGTGAATTATGTAACTAATAATTGTGAACGTTTCCAGGGGATGAAGGAAACTCTCCAGTGGTTACGACTAGTGACAAAATGACAAAGCAGTTTGAAGAATGCCCACAACCATCCGTCACTTCACTAACCAGTAGGACACCAGGCAAAACTGTCTTCATCACTGCAGAGACCAGAGGAGAAATGATTTTCCATTGTAAGTAGCAATGTAAACAGTGAAACGGGAATCAGTTCATAAAAAGCAGAACTCTCTGGTAGAACCGAGGGTGGTCCTCTTTTGCTTAAAAAAGAAACATGAAAAATGTGTAAGGAAATTCAGGAGCAGTAAAGTTAGGGGTCTGGGAATTAATTAATTAAATCCTAGCTCCACACAGCCCATTGGGAAAGAACTGGCTGTTGGACAAAACTGTTGTAAGACTATGTAATCAGTAGCACATGGATTGTTCAGAGGCATGTGAAAAGATGCTGAGCACCAAAGTCAACTACTGATATGACGCAGGTATCAGGCTCAGGGCAGCTTGCCAAAAAATAGTCTACTGGCTGTTGATAAAAGCATTACTTATCTCATAGTATGGAGTGGGTTGAGAATACAAGAGAAGACGTTACTCAGAGGACCCACGCAGAAGTCAGCAGCAGTAACAAAAGTTAACCTGAATTTCTCTCTATTCGGAAGTACGCTGTTGAGAACTAGCAGGTACTTAAGGAGATGTGATGGGGTGCAAGCTGTAATGTGGGAGGAGGAACTGGTTTGCATGAGGAATAATAAAACCCAGCTGCCTGTGGAAGGAACTGACCAAATTCCGGGAACAACTTAAGGTCAAACTGGAATTAAGGCCTTTCTTAAAGGAGATAGAAATTTGAGAAGTCAGAAAACTGAAGTGGCTGTACAAAAATCTAATAGTGTTAGAATCAGTCCAAATGATATGCAAAAAGAAAGAAAGGAGCCGTTCAAAGTTTACCTCAAGTAAGATCTTACCTGCTGTAGATATAAAACCTGGAAAGTACTTGAGAGTTACTAGGAGTTTCAGGAGCGGGTCTGAACAGGGATACCAGTTCTGAGGTGGGAGTTTATAACTATCTTCTGAGAGGCCTATCTGCAAAGACAACTTTGCAACACTGTGATTGGAACGTGAGCTCTTGGGCTGCCTTAACAACCAAAATGTAAAATTTCTGGGAGGTCTGTAAGGACTTGGATGGTTACAGAGAACTATTTTCATTGTATGAAGCACTTACAGGATACTGGAACACAAATTTTGGATTCTTTATGTTTTACTGAGGGTTGCACGCAAGGCCACATTCAGTTTCTTAGTGAGAGCTGAATGGGTATTATCACCTTTCTCTACCAGCCAGTAAGCTTAAATAAAGTTCTTCAACTGGCAGCCTTGCCCTGAGATTAGTTGCCTGATTATTGCTCCCCTCAGGGAGCAACACCACAGGATGTTTTGACCTTTCAGGGGGAATGGATGCCGTCCACTTGCAAGGCAGCGGAGTGACAGCGGCAGCAGGGCTGCACCGTGGGGGTAGGTCCTACAAGCACTCCTGGCAGCTCTTCAGTCAGAAATAGAAAGCACCGAGTTGCCAGAACACTCTGCCTTTGGAGGCAGCAAAAAAGCTGATTCCAACTGTTTCTAGGAAGTCCTGGGCTCAGAACATGACTAGTTCTGGTTCTTGTCCAGTCTTTGTCGACTGGTCACCGCCACCCATACAGCAGCTGAGACCCATCCTTTTGGATATCCCCTGTGTTCCTTCCGGACAGGCACTGGATTTGTATTTACAAAGCAATGTAAAGCTTATGCACTGAGTGCATAATTCCAGTATTGGTAATGCGAAGAAGTATAGTTAAAATTGCACAAAACTGAATAACAAAAAAAAAAAAAATAATAGCGCCTGTGTAACTGCTTTGTCAAAAACATTCAGCGGGGCATTTTAAAGAGCAAAGTAGCTCTTTAAGCCCACCTTGTTCCCTTCTGTTCCTCCACACGGCAGGTAGCTGGAGGTTCCTCGCCGACTCGGGGAAGCTGCGGCGTCGCTGGCAGCACAGGCGCTTGCGACCGTAAACCGAGGGGCAAAATCAGCGTCCTTGTGGTTAATGCTGAGGAGAAACCCTAAGGGGCGAGTGACCCGCTCGTTAACCGGGAGCGCTGAAATACCTGACACAGCCGCTCCAGGCTCCAGGGCAGGAACGCCAGTGGAAAACGCTACCCCGCCCCGCCAGCCCAGCAGCCTCCCAAGGCCAGCGGCGAGGGGAGACCTCTGACTGCAAGGTCAGGGTGGTTAATCTTTTCCCAAATTCATTTACAGGCGAGCTCGGCGTCCCCTTCTAGCCGACTGCACCTTTACACCCACCCCTACCATCCCCGCTCCCGGCCGGCTCGGCCTCTGGGGCGAGCCCGCCCCCGGGCGGAGCTCCGCGTTCCCCAAAAGCCGCCGCGGAAGCAGCGAGTGGGATCGGCATTTGGGAGAGGGGTCAGGTTTTGGGAGAGGGGTCAGGGTTTGGGAGAGGGGTCAGGGTTTGGGAGCTGCGGGGATTGGCACGGCAGGACGCGGGGGTGGAGGAGAGACCTCGGTGGTGAGTAGGGAGGCGGCAGCTGCTGCCCCTCAGGTCGTGGTGGGGTGGGAGACCATCTTTTGTGTGTAGTTACTTCTGCAGTCCTTGTTGCCTCCCTAGAGCCGAATCCATTTTAAGAAGCTAAAACTACTGTAAGCCGGAGTACACCGTGAGCTTAATACGGTGACGATGTTTTAAGCCAATGTATAATTCGATATGTGACTTTTCAAGCTTGTTCCCCAGCAGGGGAATATCGAGCTATTTAAGCAATGCATTCTTTTATGAAACCCGGGGTTTTGGTTCCATTCCGGCCGCGCTGTGGTTAAAAGCAAGCAGACTTGCTTCTGACTTTGCAGAAAGCCCGTGGATGAATCTCTGTATTAGTTCAACCCAGCAAGTATCCCCTGTGTCATCACTGATGTTCAGGGAACAACAAGATAAGGACAATAGCTTTCTAGTAAAACTGAAGACTTCAATTTTTTCTTTAATGATGGCTGGTTTCCCTTTTTAACTAGTTTGCCACTCACTCACCTGATAATGGAATTCTTCTAAAGAGACGCTTATTGTTTTTATTGGTATAGGGAAGAAATTCTGAGTAAGAAGCAAACCAAGAATTCGGAAAATGAACGGCAAATGAAACAGCTGAGGCCATGGGACGAAATTACTGGCTGGTGTGTTTTTTTGGGTTTTGTTTTTTTTCCCCTCTGTCTTCAGCTCTGCCTCTTTGCTTTAATTTCTCCTTCTTCTTCCTACTTTTTTTCTAAATTAAGGAAAGCTAGAAGGAAGGATGTAGGATAGAAATGGAAAGACTCTTATAGTTAGTTTTCCATACCATGAGAGGAGACTAGTAGACTTTCAGAGGTACAGACCTTGACCTTCACCTTGGGATATGTCAAATAAGAGTGCCCTATAAAATTTCTGCATTAGAGTATCCTACATGTATATTGAAGCTTCAACTAGTATTAGTAAATATATGTACAAATTGAAAACTTTATTTGGCAGTGCACAGAATTACATAGAAAAAGTGAGTAGCCTTCACTGCCTAGGCAGAGTGAAATACAAAACAAACAGAAAAAATATATTTTACTTTTATCAGTGATGGGGTATTTGTGATAGATGAAACTTGTAGTATGTTGGGGCGGAGGGAGTTAACTGTCAGTTTTGACGAGTTTCTCAGAAGTAAAGATCAGTGTGTGGCTGATAGTGGGGAAACCAAGTTTGGCTTTGTCTCTGTTAATTAAATGATCTGTCATTAATCATGGCAGAACAGGAATATGAGGAACTTGGAGCTAGAACTGGCTTCCCTCTATATAGTGTCATACCCATGTGGCTCTGCTCCATTTGAATGGAAAAGCTGGCATAGTCTGTGCCTGTGGTCCTGACCTCTGTACTGCACTTTTTTTGGCAGTATAGGAGGGTGTCCTTAGTTGCCTTTTCCTTGTTTATCTATTTTTTACATCAGCAGTGTTCTAAAGAGTAAGATGGGTTTCTGTGCACATAGGTGTTGAGTATTTGAAATTGTGTGCTTTGGGGTTTCACTGTACTGTGTCAGAAGACCCATGCAACTCTTCATGAAGTAAAGATGATAAAAGGAAAACCAGGGCTGCAGAAACTGGTCAGGCATGCTTCTGCAATTTCTGAAACTCCGTTTGGATGCTGGATTATTGGCACTGCTAGAGGAAGTGACTAAAGAAGGGTCAGCTGTACAAAAGGTTAACAAAAAGTAACTTGTGTATTTGTGATATTTTCCAGCTGGGCTGTGCAGGTGAATAAACAAAATAACAGGGGATGTAAGTGCCAAGGGAAGTACTTTCAAGTACAATTTTCCCATAAAATTAATTGGTAAAAGATAACTATAGAATCCAATGTTTAAAAGGATATTGTAGAAAAATGGGAAAGTATTTATATTATGAGAAAGGGGAAAAATAAGCTGTGGACAGACCTGCTTGGTTTTGGGAAAGGCAATTTTGTATTGGCTGGACTAGTTCCTCTATTTTTTTTCAAAGATAATTTAACATCTTGCAAAGCATATGCCATAGTTAATTATGCTTTGTAGTCACTTTGCCAAATTCACTTAACTGATCTCTAAGTTAGAGCAGCCTTTTTTATGTACAATACCTTATACACCTGGCTACACTATTTTGGTATAATGTTCACAAGAACGAATATTGTCAACACTGGTAGCAGAAATAGGTCTTAATGGAAGCAAAATGGCATGTACACCCTTATTTTCTGTCAGCTCATGTTAATGCTAATAACTGAAAAGAAAGGAAGCTTTGTCATGACAGTGTTAAAAGTTCCATTCGATTGCAGGATGTAGTCAAACTAGTTCAGCTTCGTAAAAATCCTTGGAGGCTATTCACTGCAGTGCTCTGTAACATCATGCCTGGGAGACAAACTGCTTTAACCTTTCATGGTGAGGAGAGTCGTGGCCCAAATACATCGTAGACATTGATTTGAACCCGGATGCCTTTGTACAGTATTCCTGACTTTCTTCTGATTGTCAATGGTATTACATGTTTTTCACACTTAGTATGTTTGAAAGGCTCATTTTAAGTGGACCAGGCACAAAATTTTATTAAGTGTTAGCATGTATAGCATGTACTTACAGAAGCATAAAATCATCTTATTTCATAGAAAGAGGAACCTATAATGCCAACACTGAACTGGAAGCCCTTTATCTATGGAGGCTTAGCATCAGTCACTGCAGAATGTGGTAAGCTTTTCCTTTACCTGTTCACATTACTTTCTTTATTCAGATAGCATGGAACCAAGCTTGTTTCAAATAGAAGCTATCAGTGACACAGTAGTATATGGTGGTCTACAGCACAGGAGTTTTTTTGTGTAATGCTGACTGAAGATTTGCTGATCTGTGTTACCGTGTCAGAACACTTGTGTCTGTTAGCCCTCCTCCCTTGTGAGTCTTGCTTTTATACAAATTTTGCCTTTGCACTTTATTATTTGGTGTTTGTTTGATCTGTTCCTAGACAGTGGTCATGAGTAAAAACAGCTTTTGCTTTGCTACAGTAGACAAGCTAGATTTGATTAGATTTGAACAATTAAATTCAGTTTGTGAGCAACACGGAATAATTGCTATAATGAGACAGTGCATCTGATGTTTTGGGCATTCTCTAAAGACCATCCTAAAATATCTACATCCGTATAAAGTCATATCTGAAATGCATGTACATGAAAATAAAGAAAATGTGGACTTTCATATTAGCAGAACATAGTTGGGGCATGTGGTTGACTTTCATGGGAAGTCTGTCTAGTAAAGCAGATGCAATATAAAATTACACATAAAACTACTATTTTGTTTTCATAGAATCATAGAGTAGTTTGGGTTGGAAGGTCTTCTAGTCCAACTTCCCTGCAATGAGCAGAGATATCTTTAGATGGGGTTGCTCAGAGCCTTGTCCAATCTGACTTTGAATGTTTCCGGGGAAGGGAAGGATTTCTACTTTCTCTTCTGAAACTTGTGCAAAGTTTAGTTTAAAACCTCTCTTATTTGACTTGACTGAACATGGCAAATAATACCGAAAGCTTTGTAAGGAAGAACGTAGCAGTAAGAAA
>JAYRBT010000001.1:55276443-55294341 GCA_036023395.1 Myiotriccus ornatus | reverse complement strand
AACCTCTCTTATTTGACTTGACTGAACATGGCAAATAATACCGAAAGCTTTGTAAGGAAGAACGTAGCAGTAAGAAAGCAGTAACAGATATAGGTACTGCTGCTATTGTTTTGGGTTTTTGGTTTTTTGGTTTTTTTTTTAGACTCTGTATAGCATGTCCTGTGGATTTTGTTGCCTTCAGTGATGTGCTCCTCAAAGGTGTTGGCAGAATGCACGTGCAAACTCTGTACTTGATTGTGACTGTAGTATCCTATTCAGTGTGGCTGTTTACAACTGGGCAGTACCATGTTGCCTGAAAATACAGTGAATGGAGAATGTAAACACAGGGAGTAGGTAGGGGTAGGCCTCTGACAAGCTCTGAGAAGAAACAAGGTGATATAGCATGAACCACTTGTTTGAAAGAAAGTCTTGTTAAGAGACTTCTTTCCCATGGGACTATTTTTATATATTTTGGTATATAAGAAAGGTTGCTGTTTCATATATGACGTTCTTTGTTGTCTTTGGTTAGGTAAGTACTTAATTTTCTCTTTGATTTTCCTTTAAGGTACTTTTCCCATTGATCTGACCAAAACACGTCTCCAGGTTCAAGGTCAAGTTAATGATGCCAAATATAAAGAGATCCGCTACCGTGGAATGGTGCATGCACTAGTCAGAATATGCAGAGAAGAAGGATTGAAAGCCTTATACTCTGGGTAAAATTAACTGACTTGCAGCAATGGCTTATGAATAGTCTATTGATAAGTATAAGCCCACAGTGTGTGAATTTTTGGATTTTAGAATTAGAAGGTATTTGGTTAGCCTTAATCTGGAAGCTGAAAGACCAATCTAAGGTCACTTCAGTGTTTGCAATTTGCAATAGAATTTTGTGTTTTAAAAAACCCGTCAACAAAACTTACTTGGAAAAAAATAGCTAAGCATACAGTTAGTTATTCTCTACAGTTCTGCTGTGGTTGTTCCATCTTGAAGAAGAAATTGAATTAACCTTTGTATATAGGTGAGCATATTATCTTTAAAACATGTAGGATGGTGGGGGACTTACATTCCAGACATGCCTGCCAGCTATTTTATAGATCACAAGCTGAAGCATATGGTCTAATAGTAATCCTTACACAGTTCATTCCTGTTCTTGCAGGCTTTATTTAAAACAAACAAACAAAAAAGCTCCAAAGCTTGTTTTGTCTATAGTGAGTTTAAATTGTCTATTTAAATGAACCACTCTTTCTCTGGTAGGTATCTTGTGTTCAGTCTCTCCTGCTCTAGAAAGTATCTGCTGATCAGGTTTTTTTGATCTTGAGCATAAGCATTATCGCTGTTTTGTTTTTACAGGATTGCACCTGCAATGCTACGGCAAGCTTCATATGGAACTATAAAAATAGGGACTTACCAGAGCTTAAAAAGAATGTTTGTTGAGCGTCCAGAAGGTGAGTGGTTATTTTCCATTTAAATGGGGACTGATTTGTTTGAAGCTGGCTGTTTCCATTTGGTATCTTACTGAAGCAGTTTGAACAAGCCTGCTGAGAAGACATTCCTTGTACCAGTTACAACAAAATGAGTCAGCGAGGATAACTTGTCAGAGCAGTTTTTAAGACTTCTGTAACAGGCACTCTCTGGTTAAAGCAGGGGAAGCATCATCCTGCCCTGATGCATCTTAAGATTTGTAAATCTGCAGCTAAACTCTTTTTCTCTGTTTGCGAAATAGATGAAACCCTGATGATAAATGTTCTGTGTGGCGTTCTTTCTGGAGTAATCTCATCATCTATTGCCAACCCTACAGATGTCCTAAAGGTAATTATGTAGAGTTTGTCCTTGGTTTTTGTGCTCTTATTGAGGAAATGCAGAATCTCTTGATGAATATAGGATTCGTTTTGTAGGCCTATTTAGTCTCATCTTTTAACTTCTGAAAAATCAGTAACATCCTGAGTTCTCGGAACCTCCTTCTTGTCCATACTAATTATTTGGAATTACACACGAGGAAACTGAAGGCTGGGGAGGTAGTTGGACACACGTAACTGTTTGTGAGAGAATAATATACGATAATTCTTTTTGACTTTCATGCTGTAGTGTTTGTGTGGAAGCCACGCTACCTATTTCATCTGAACTGCTTGGTAATGCTGTTTTACACTAGGATGTTTCTAGAGCTCAAAATAGGTGAAGATCAATTCAGAGGGAAGAGTTCCAGTGAGTGCTCCTTGGACTGTATGATCCTTTAACCCTGTAGAGAGGCTTTGCAATCCTATATTCCATGGAAATAGTGTTCCAGCATCAGTCATTTAAAGTGAATTGGTGAAATGACAATGTCTTTAAAAATCTGTCAGTTTAGCTCAGTTGGTCAGAGCATGGTGATAATAACACCGAGGGTATGGGTCTGATCCCTGCATGGGTCATTCACTTTAGAGTTGGACTTGATGATCCTTGTGGGTCCCTTCCAACTCAGAATAATCTGTGAAGTAATGGGAGTCAGTTATTTGAAAGGGTTGATTGTATTTATCTTACAAAACTGGGGCTTGTGACTTAATTAGCTGCTTAAAAAAAAAAAACTCAAGGAAACTTTGTTCTGAAACTACTAAAAAACTTAACCCTTCATAGTGCTATTGTGGTTATGTAGTGGCATTTCAAAAATAACCTTGTATTTCAAGTTTGGCTCCAATCAGTTATTTCCCAAAATTATGTCCGCTTACCAAGTTGCTTGTTGCCAAACTTGTACTTGGAAGTTACTGTGGCAGGTTTCTAAGGGCTTTCTTAGAAATCTATAGGGTCAAAGACCATGGTTTTCACTGGCTGAAACATTAATATCTTAACCTTTCATTTCAACATGTTCCTGTGAGAACACTGTCAAGGGCATCCTGCAGAACCCGTCTGTCAGTCTAACCTAAGTGAAGTGTACCCATACAGAAATAGAAGTGACTTAATGCAGCTAAGAATTCTACCACATACTTGTTCAAAATTAGCAGCTGCATTTGGGTAGTTAAGGCAAAAGATTATGGTTATAATGACAGCTCTTAAATTTATATTCAAAAGAAATTGACTTTACTACTTAAAATTGTGACTTAAAACTGTATTAAGCTATTTTCTTGGTTGTATGTTTAAAAAGTGTTTGCCTGTTAATTTTGTCTTCAAATAAATCTCAGATCAGAATGCAAGCCCAAGGTAGTGTGATTCAAGGAGGAATGATGGGGAATTTCATACAGATCTACCAAAAGGAAGGTACTAGAGGATTATGGAAGGCAAGTATTTTTGGTGTTTTTTTTTTTTTTTTTAACTTTATCTTACACTTTAAGTACACTTTCTTGCTCAGTTGAATTTGGTGTATTTCTACAGCATTCTCAGCTGAATTATGGAGGAGCTAATATGTATGTCATTTGTCATGACTGCTTCACTACTGGTGTCCCAGTGCTTTTAGATGAAGGGTTGCTGCCAGTCGTGTTCAAGGATTAGCTGCCACTTAGAAAAGGGAAAACAAATGTAGGCTTCAATTAGGGTGACAGGCTCTAGGACTAGTTCAACAACTTTTTGCATGACACCTGAGTGTTTTGTCTGTTTTAAAACATATACTGAAGAACACTGTAGCAGAGGTACTAATGAACATCCCCTATGTCTTGGGATTCTCATATTCAGTCTTATAGATTGCCTCTTTTGCCAACTACAGTAAATGACAGTATAGCAACTGAAGACACATAGTAGACAATTGTTCTGAAACAGCTGGAAATAGAAATGTTTTTCTATTAGTGTGCTTTCCTCTGCAAAGTTTCTTGATCTCCCGTTTTCTGTTCATGTTCTTTACTTTGTCAGTTTTTCAGTTAGCAGAGAAGGAACACAGTTTTTGGTGTTTTAGCTGACTGTGGATGCAAGAATTGAGATATTAAGCAGAGAGAGAAAATAGCATAAAGGAAATGAAATCACTATTCCTTGTGGAAAAAATTTATTTCAAATTTGTGGTTTTGGAGCACATACAATCTAAGATTTGTATTAATTAGCCTTATTTGAATTAATAATGTTCTTAACATATTTGTGGTGTCGCTTGGTATTATAAGAGCTTGGCTTTTCTGCTAGTGCACAAAGGTTGACTTTAAACTTCAGCTGTATCCTTTCTTTTGCCAGGGAGTATCACTGACAGCACAGAGAGCTGCTATTGTGGTTGGTGTGGAACTGCCTGTGTATGACCTTACCAAGAAGCACATAATTATGTCTGGATATATGGGAGACACAGTATATACTCACTTCCTGTAAGTTTGTGTAACTGTGTGTAGTTCATCATTGGTTAATTCTTGTCATGGGGGATGAGTATTTTGATTTTTCTGTCATCAGTCTAGATGTAAATATACTTCTGATGTGTTTTTAACTTTTTACATAAAAACATCTCAAATGGCAGCACGTGTCATGGAAGCTAATTTTATTTAGGATTTGCATTTAACTTTCTTTCGAAATATGAAAATTTGTTTTCTGGGTGGTCTGAATCATTCAGCTGTGCAAACTAAGGTTAGAATTTGCTAGCAAAGTTCCAGTTAGATATTATTCACAGGGACACAACATCTCTTCAAGCATACTGTATAAGTGCTGCATAGCAGGTCTTCAAAAAACTGCTTTTTATAGTAAATGAAAAGTAATTTTTCATATCAATTAGCTGATGTAACTTTTAGTTAAAAGCATTAAACAGCTGTCACTACTGCGTGTTTCCTGAGGAAGGGGAATTCTTGAGCATCTTTAAATGTGGTAGATCAAATTTCATTAAACCTTCCTTCCATTAGCTCAAGTTTTGCTTGTGGATTAGCTGGAGCCCTTGCATCCAACCCAGTTGATGTTGTAAGAACACGCATGATGAATCAGAGAAGCCAACATGGGGGACACTCGAACTACAAGGGCACTCTGGATTGCTTGTTACAAGTAAGTAATTTAATATCAACATAAATACTGCTGCCATCAATCAATGATTTTGGAGTAGAGCTCAATTTTTCTGTTTCCCTAGAAATTCATCCTAGTAACTTAGGTATGCTTTTTGCCATAATTCTCAAAGGGACTAAACTGGCAGTAATGCTCTTGGTGTGGAAAGTATCTACTGTCTTGACAGAAAGGCAGGAAGAAAGTTAGTGTCTGTTATGGGCCCTTACTTCCTTTTGGTGCTTGGATGAGGAGACTAAGGCTCTCAGCAGCACTCTGTCTTACTAAACTTTGTTAGGCTGATAGGAAATGATAATTTTCAGTTCTTGAAGAACAAGATCTTCTGGGACAGATGGGTTTTTTTCTCTGTTTCTTACTGCATAATGGAAAGCCTAGTACAGCCAGAGGCAAGGTCAGTCTCTGATCTTGATTACTTGATTTGGTTTCTTAAATCTCTAAATTTGGTATGAGGTGGGAGCGTGGCAGTCTTTTACTTGGAGAAGAATGGATAGTAAGCTATTGGTGTCCAGCTGTTGACTGAACAGTCCAAGTCTCACTGTACAGCGAAATTTTTTGAAGTCCGTAAAACAAACTGAAAAATTTCAAGGAAATGCCTAATGTGAGCTAAAGGCTTACATGCAGAACTCTGCAAGGCTTTTTCTTATTTTGGTGGAAAGAAGTCAAGCAGTACAATTTGGATTAATTTGTGTTGGGTACTGAATTATATAGACTGCAACTTTACCTGCCAGGTAATGCTGCAGGCATTACTAATCTTGGTTTTATCTACTGAAATTTTTTTGTCCCATCATACAATATGTTTAAATGAAGGTTACAGGACTAAGCCCTCCTCTTTTCTGGTATAGTCCTGTTAGCTGAGATGCTGTCTAGATTTCCCACTAATAAAGAATTACGTAAGTATGTTCTTATTCTGTTTTTTGGGTTTTCTTTGTTTTGTTTGTTTTTTTTTTTCCTAGACATGGAAGAATGAAGGCTTTTTTGCTCTATATAAAGGGTTTTGGCCAAACTGGTTGAGACTTGGTCCTTGGAATATCATTGTATCCTTTTCAAAGGTGTGCAAGACTATTAAATTAGCCATACAACAGCAAGTATTGTTTTTCACAGAATACTCACTGTGGAAAGTGTCCTGTCAGCACAGATATTTTCTCTGTTCTTCCAATGTCATACCTGTCCATGTCCTTAGTTTTGAGCCTAGTTTTAAATAAAATTGACCAGATAAGTTAGGAATGGGGACTATTTCCAGAATGGGGGAAACTGTTGGCAATACTGATGCAGTTTTTTTGTTTATCTTAGTGTCACACAGTTTTGGTTTTATTTCCAGAGCCAGCTGATCAGAGCCCTGGGAAGTGGGTTGGTAGTAATGTTTCTTTGCCATGAACAAACCTCCCATAGCCCCTCAAAGCTAAGGGAGGAAAGACTCTAAGGGCTTTTGCGGCATTCTCCTGCCTCCCCAGTCCTGTGGAATAGAGATAGGAAAGTAATTTGCAACACCAGCCTTAAAGCAAGTTTCATTGTTCTGCCTAGTATTAGGTAAAAAAAGTGGCCAGCCTGCAGCATGGGACAGGAGGGAGCAAAGTTTCAGACAGACACAGCTGTCCTTTAGTAGTGAAGTGACCATTTTGCACTGCATGAACAGGAAACAGTTTTCCTCAATCAGCTGACCCAGTTCTTTCTGACATATGAACAGCTGAAGAAATTGGATGCCTGACATGCTGAGCTGCATATGGAATTCTGTTAATGTACTGTCTGAGTTTAGAGCAATGTGCAAGTCGTCTTGTGTATTTGCTCTTTATTGTCTGAGCTGCTGGCCAAAGGAAGAGGTCACTGCAAGACTGTTGAGTGAGAAGAACCTGGAAGTGATTTCAAGGCAAACTGGCTCCTGTAACCATGGCTTGTGGACTATGTGCACTATTTTCTAGACTGAACCAAACATGGTGGAATACCCTCTGTCAACTGTTTCAGTGCTCTTGAATGAGAAGATCTGTAACACAACTTTATGCTGTTGAGACTCATGCAGAGTTTTTTATAAGAGGCAAAAACCAGGTTTTTTTCTTCTGTATTTCTGTAAGGAAAGGAAAAAGATTTCTGTAAAGGAAAAACAATTTTTCCAGAAGGTAGGCAGTGCCAAGGAGCCGGGCTTTTCCTGCTTTCAGAAGTGTATACAATTTGATTGTAAAAGTTTAAGGTTTCTAATTAATTGGAAGGTCACAAGCCATCTTTTCAGGCTTTCAGGCCAGCAAAATACCTACTGCACTGCAAAATACCTACTGCAGTACAAAATCTGCTTCTCATTTTGGAGCTTTCCTGTGTTCTAAATCCTTAGATGTCTGTGTAATCTGCTGGGAATAATCCAGCTTCATTTGCAAGTGTGGTTGCTACAGTTGGCTGTTTTGCATAGCTTGAGGAAAGTGTTTTCCAATGTATCATGATGATTTTCAGCATAAGTGATTCTTCAAGATATTCATATGTAAATTGCAAGTAGGAATGAAGTTCAGACAAGTTCATGGATATCTGCTGATCTTGCAGAGAAACTTTCCATGCCTCTTTCGTTGGGAAGAATTCCTTGTACTGGTTACTGGCTGTTACCTGTCATCTGAAAGGTGCACCGAGCAGTTCAGGCTGTGTCATGTAGGTGTCTGTGTGAAAAGAACTATCCCCTCCAAAGGTAGATCTTCTGTAAAGACTGTTTTCCTTCTTTAAAAAGACGCCCAAACTACTACTGAGCACTTCCATTTACCAAAGAGGGCTCAAGTTGCTGTTACACGCAGGGAAACACTTTATGCAGAAATCGACCACAACTTTTATAAAACATTACCTTTGGGCTTAGGGGCGTATCAAAGCTTCAGGGCCTCTAAACAGTTACATTCTTATTAAATGCTGCTGTTTGATTCCAGGAAAGGGAATGGTGAGATGCAACTCCTATGATGAACCTTCTGTGTTTATAGCAGATAGCAAAGCAGGATGCACAGGTTTGGTTTTTTTGTGGCACTGTGTTAATCTTTTACACATTTTTCATAGAATCCTGCATTCCACTTCAAGAATTTTCATTGCGCTTTCAAAACTATTATAATCACTTAAAATTATTAATTTTGAATTCACAAATGGATTTTTAAATGCACAAGGCACTTTCTTTCCTAAAGTACAATGTTTTCTATATATATGGGTATTCGGATGTGCAGTGGTTTCCCTTACAACTATTTCTGTACTTTCTGTGCTTTATTAGAAAGACTTGTAAATATTTTTGTACACTATATAAGCAAAGTGTATGTTTGACATTTTTAAGCTTATTAAAAGTGTTAAAATCATTGTGTAATGATACATTTAATACATGTAATACATGTAATGAGACATTTAAGTTTATGAAAGCTAACAGCAAACCAAGGATAACAGAAGATGTTTCTGAAGTGAATTGAATTCTGCAGGCATGCCAGTTCTGGTGTGTGATGGAGAAAGCAGCTCGGGTTACAGGGTGATGCAGAAAATGAGTCCCATAATGAAGAAGTTGGGTGGTGATGTCTGTGTGCACTGTCAAAATGTCTGTACTCCCTCAATGCTGTCCTGACCCTTGAGGGAGAGCCATTAGTGTGGGAAAGGGTGTGATGATTCCCTTCTGTGGAGCCCATGGAAGGGAAGGGCAAACACAGAGGTGTCCTCTTGGTGGCAGGCAGTGGTTCGGCACCAGTCAAGGCAAATCTGACAGTGGAGGACTTGTCAGGAGGCCTTTAGTTGCCGTGTTAAACTGGATCACTGGCACAGCTGCAGCAGCCAGACCCAGCTGTTAACACCAGTATTTCCATGTGGCTGAGCAGGGTGGCCTGGAGAGAGGCACCGTGATGTCCAGGGTTGTCCTGTAGCTTCTCTACCTCTGCTGCCTTGGGAAAGAAGGCTTCAGGGAATGCAGAGCACGAGCCATCTGCCAGACTGCTCATGGGTATCCCTGGTAGAGCCATGGACATGGTGGTCTCTGCCTGGGGGCACTTCAGGCCTGCCTGTGCCTGGAGGTTCAATAAGGCCAAGTGCCGGGTCCTGCACTTTGGCCACAACAACCCCCTGCAGTGCTACAGGCTGGGCACAGAGTGGCTGGAGAGCAGCCAGGCAGAAAGGGACCTGTGGGTGCTGAGCGACAGCTGGCTGAATATGAGCCAGCAGTGTGCCCAGGTGGCCAAGAAGGCCAATGCCGTCCTGGCCTGCATCAGAAATAGCGTGGCCAGCAGGAGCAAGGAAATGATTGTTCCCCCGTACTCGGCACTGGTGAGGCCGCACCTGGAGTGGTGTGTTCAGTTCTGGGCCCCTCAGTTCAGGAAGGACATTGAAGTTCTGCAGTGCGGTCAGAGAAGGTCAGCAGAGCTGGTGAAGTGTCGGGAGCACGAGTTGTGTGAGGAGAGGCTGAGGGAGCTGGGGTTGTTTATCCTGGAGAAGAGGAGGCTCAGGGGTGACCTCATCGCTCTCTACATCTGCCTGAAGGGAGGTTGTAGCCAGGTGGGGGTCGGTCTCTTCTCCCAGGTGACAGGATGAGATGACAGAGTCTTAAGCTGTGCCAGGGGAGATTTAGGTTGCACATTAGGAAGAATTTCCTCAGAGAAAGGGTGATTAGACACTGGAATGGGCTCCCCAGGGAGGTGGTGGAGTCACCGTCCCTGGAGGTGTTTAAGGAAAGAATGGACGTGGCACCCAGTGCCAGGGTCTGGTTGACACGGTGGTGTTCGGCCACAGGTTGGACTCGATGATCTCAGACGTCTTTTCCAACACTTGTCGTGATCCTGCGGATCGACCCGGGCGCGGTGACGCCGCAGCCGCCCCCGCGGTCCTCCCCGCCGCCAGGGGGCGCCACGCCGGCCGGCCGCCCCTCCCTGACGCACTTCTTCCCCCGTTAACGACGCCGCTGCCGCGCGACGCGACGCGGCGCGACGCGCGCCGAGCCTCCCCCGGAAGCGCCGCCCCGCTCCCGGCGTTCCGCCCCGCTCCCGGCCCCGCTCCCGGCCCCGCTCCCGGCCCCGCTCCCGGCCCCGCCGCCGGCAGCAGCGCCGGCAGCAGCAGCAGCAGCATGTTGGAGCCGCCGCCCGCGGAGCCGCCGCCCGCGGGCAGGGACGTGCGGGACCGCCTCAGCCTATGGGACCGCCGCCCGCAGCCCACCGCGCCGCTCAGCGACCGCCAGACCGACTCGGTGCTGGAGCTGAAGGCGGCGGCCGAGAACCTGCCGGTGCCGCCCGAGGTGAGGCGGCGGCGCCGCCCGACCCGGGGGGATGGCGGGAGGGCGGGAGCGGCCGCGGTGCCACGTCGCCAGGCGGGCGGCGGTGACGGCCCTGCCCGGCCCGCCCGGCCGGGCCTGCGGGGCCGCCGCTCGCCGGGGCTCGGGGGCTCAGAGGCGCTTGGCGTTCTGGCTTGTCCCGGCAGTTGCAACTGGGAGGGCTCGCCCTTCCTGCCGCCTTCCCGGGGCGCCTCGTGCCTAGCGCCCGCCCTGGCTCGCAGGGCTTGTCGGCAGCGCTGGCAGCTTTCCCCTGAGCATCCCTGAGCCTGCCCTCGCTGCTCCCCTCAGGCCGCCGAAGTTTGTCCTCTCGAAATTGAGAGCTTTAGTCGTGGAGCTACGTTCTTTCTGTCCTTTTAGTTTTATCCTCATCAATGCATAGCTGCTGGCGCCAGTGTTACTTCCTGGTACGACTTGCAGACGATCCAACGAGGGTGTAAAGCCAGGAATAGCGGTGAAAAGCTGAGTAATTTGTCAGCACCACAGAGGATGTGGTCTCCCGCTCAGTTATAGAATACTGAACTCTGACAAAGTGATTATTTGTGAATACTCCCTTGTCCACAAAGCGAAGTGGAATGGAACGTTTGCATTCCTTAGCTGCACTTTTCATGACAGGCTTTGTATTTGATACATTTAATACATCATTACGATGTGAGCAGGATCGTAGCACAAGATGCAGTGCCATAAATCAAGAAAGCTGGCTCTCAGCAAGTGTCAGGAAGCTCAAAATAGCAAAGGGGTTCTGTAAAGCAATTCCTTTCAGAAATGCTGCTGTTTCATTTCATTCTTCCTGGTTTCTTGTGTAATTGTATGCAAAAAGTAAATATTGGCAGGCATCCAAAATGATTGTAGCAGGATGTGCTGCTGTCACAGGATGTTCTTGAGGATCTAAACCAGTTTGCAATAGGGCAGGTACCGTATTTGCTAGTCAGGACAACGGCGATACCAAGACATTGAGTTCTTCGGTGGATTGGGACAGTGGCGTCTCAGCTATCCTGGAAAATCAGGGTCTGATGGACTTACCTGTTTCTCAGTAGTAGACATGAGAGAAACCCTGGCTCCACTGCTAGGGTCCTGCCTGTTTCAGAAGACAAGGAAGAGAGGTGTGTGCAAGTTGAACAACATACAGCAATCTGTCATTTCTCAAATAGTTGAAATTCTGATTGTTCTTTCTTTGTTGGACTAATATTACCAGGCAGTGATTATTTTACTAAATGAGTCATTTTCTAGAGAGATACCAATTTGTATTTTAAGTAGTGTTTTCTGTTTGTACGTTACTGGTGTTTTCAGCAATTGAAAACATCCAGCTCATCATGTTATTTAAGAGATTATTACATTAAATAAATGTATATAACAATATTTGTGTTCTTGAATTTCTTCCATGTAAGCCAATTAATAGTCTCTGGTCATAATTAAATACAATTCATCCCAAGTTATTTTTATTCCCATATTTTTTTCAGTTAAACAAAATAATTGTGGCTAAAAAATAATTCCCATTCAGCAGAGCTGAATTTTCTTTTGAATGAATTCTGCAGTGTTAAGTCTTGAATTTTCCTTGAGCAAAAAAATCTGACAATTCCTGTGTGATGGTGTTGCCAGGTACCATGGACAATAGGTTTGCTTTTTTTTTTTTTTTTGCTTCTGTGTCAGTTCTGAGTTCTTATGCTCTCAGACACTTTTGTAGTGCATCTCTCTGGGTTAGAACCAGTTACACTGGAAAACAAAATGTAGCTTATCAATGTCAGATACATGTACCTTCTGTTTTTAGACAAACGTGTACTTCCATAAAATGCTATGCAGTATTTTCTGACTTTAACTTAAAATTGTTAGGTGTTTCTGAATGAATAGGTGGTTGTTGGTGTAAGGGTTGGACTCAATGATCTTCGAGATCTTTTCTAGCCGTACTGATTCTTTGATAATCATATTGATAGATAAATGTCCACTGCATTTGTTTCTTCAAAAGTAGGTGCCTGTAATTTTCTCATCTTGTTTCATTGGATTGTGTTGTAGTTGAGCTGCATGTACTAATTCTCTGTGAGTTCTCTAACTAAAGCTTTTGGGGTTTTGTGAGCAGCTTCCAATTGAGGATTTGTGCAGCCTGACGTCCCAGTCACTACCTGTTATGCTGACGGCTGCAGTGCCAGAATCCACAGAGGATGTCCTTTTGAAAGGATTTGCAGCACTGGGGATGGAGGATGAAAGAATTGAAACAGCACAGCAGGTAAGTGATGCTGAATAACCTCCAAGATGCCGTAATCTTCAGAGAATTATGTTAGTTTCTGTGTCTCTCACTTAGCTTTTGGTGGATTTGCTAAATTTTAGAGCTGTTTTCAAGAAGCATAAGGGGGAATGTGGGGGAAAAATTGTTAAAAGTCCCAGCTTTTAAGTGACAGATACTTTTCCCATTTGGAGTAGAGTCCTATGTGAGAGTAAGGCACCTCTTCAGTAAGGTGGTGTTGCTCTTAATGTAGAAGAATGTCCTGCACCCTCCCCACTTTCTAGTGTGACATCCTTGTTCTTGTGCAAATAAAACCAGATGACATTCAGTCTTTCCCATTTTAATTTAGTGAAAGCATAGAATAGAATGTTTCAGTTAGAAGAGACCTACAGTGAGGAATTTGTTTCCTTTATTAATAATTGAGTTCTGAAACAGCTCTGTTTTTAACAAAAGGTCATCTTCATGTCATTTATCATAGATTGGATTTTTTTTTAAATTGATTGCATGTGATATCTATATTGTTCACACCATGAAATCTCTTCTAGTTCTTCTCCTGGTTTGCTCAGGTGCAAACTCAGATGGATCAAGATGATGGTGCCAAGTATAGGTATGTGTTCTTCCTCAGTTCCTTTCACTATAAGCAGTTCAAACCTTGAAGGACTTCACCTTGTTCATTTATGTCAGCTCGTGTTCAGATTCAGCTGGGGGGAAATGGGGGAATGTGTTGGAGCAGCTGAAGCTTTCCAAGGCAGTGAGTCACTCCCATCCTGAAGGCCATTGCCCTTGTGGCAGAGTAGTTAAAGGGGACGCAGATTTCCTTCTGAACTGCCCGGTATATTAGGACAGATGGAAATTAGTTTTGGCTTACAGACAGGGCTGTACACGAATGCAGTCTAAGTTTTCCCGTGCTTTTTCAACTGCTGCTGCCACTGGAATGGCATCCTCTGAGGGTCAGACTGTGTAAGCAGATGTGGCTGGTAGTCATTTCTGCTGTCACCTTTTGGCTCACCAGTGACTATGGCTGTGATCCTGTATCTGCATTCCCTGCATTCCTTGACACTTTTTTGCACAACTCCAGTTTGGAGGCTTGTCATTCTCATCTGTTTTTGCCTAACTGACTTTTCCATCCAAATCAGAAGAACCCCTTCCCACTGACTTTGACATTTACTCCTTGAGAGTCTGTAGTACAGCTGAATGGCTTAGCTAAATCTGCTAAATCTGGCTTTTTTTGAAACTGGCTTGTGTTTTGAGACTTTACAAACTTGCCCTCGGCTACAAAGAGGTGCTTCTTTATTTCCTCTTCTGTTTTTTCTCTGCTTTTCTTTGGGCTGTTTCTTCTCTTGCTCTGACATTTGAGGACACATGACTTTTCTTAAAAGCAGAGGGTTAGGCGTGTACTAAGCCCATGATCAGATCATGAAGAACCTATAAAGAGTAGCAGCCTTGCTATTCCAAACCCTTTAGCTCTGTTATTTCTGCGGTTCATGAAACGTCTGCTTATTGTGCGCTCTTGCTTGATGCAAGCGATCTTTTATTCCTAGAGAGGGAAAGGTGGTGGCAGTGTCCCTGCAGGCAACTAGATTTGCAAATACAGAAAGGGAAATTTTGCTTCTGTTATCTGTTGATTCTCTTTTTCCAGACAGATGAGGGATTACTTGTCTGGCTTTCAGGAGCAGTGTGATGCTATCTTGGATGATGTGAATAGTGCCCTTCAGCACCTGGAGGCACTGCAAAAACAGTATCTTTTTGTGTCCACAAAGACAGGAACACTGCATGAGGCCTGTGAACAGCTTTTGAAAGAGCAGGTAATCTTTGATGGGAGGATTACCGGAAACTTAAAAGACATGTTAAACAAAAGTTTCTTTTTCTCTGGCTGAGAAAACTTGTGAGCTGTAGTTACAGTCCTTCCGTTTGCTTTGGACCTTATTTTTCGCGTGTGCTTCACCTGTAGTTAGGGTGTCAGGCTCTGCAGTAGAATGTTCAGTATGTGTCAATATATGCTTTAATCAAGAAAGATAGCTAGCTGAGGTCAGCTTTTTTAACTGATGCCTGACAAGTGCAAACTGTATTGAGATTAACTTACGGAAGCATTATGTAAGAATCACTTATGGAAGTATTTTGTGCTGGTTATCACAAGGAGAAAGATCTTTTGAAGTCGTGAGCTTATTTCCCAGATACTTTCTTTCCCCTTGTGAACTGCTCCAACAGTGATATAATGAACGTGTGTTTTTAGTAAGACTGGATAAGGGAGAACTTTTTTTAAGACTCCAATCCTGAAATGCAGGATTTCTACATTCTCTTTAATGCTGATGGCAGCGTTGCTCTTTGTATGCAGTAGTGCCTGTGGAGTACTGACAAACCTGTAGAATATATTTTTTTAAATACACTACTGAGAGTAATGTGTCATTCTCTGGTAAGAGAGAGCAAGAGAGCACTGCTGTATTCTTCATCTTTTGCTGTACTTAATTAGTTGCAAGTTATCTAGGACTGTTTAACAGTGGTGCGTGCTGAGGGCTGAAAGGGAGGTTGAATAATTTTATATGTATAGTTTTAGATACATAAAAATATATATTTAAGCTACCTGCTGGGATGCTGATATTCTTTTATTTATTGTTTTTTTAATAGTCAGAACTTGTTGACCTAGCTGAAAACATTCAGCAGAAACTTTCTTACTTTAATGAGCTGGAAAACATAAACACTGTAAGTAATATTTTACTGTTAATCATCTTAGAAAATGAAAGCGTACCAATCTTTTGAACTTTGTCGCCAACAATAAGGTGTTTGGATTCCATACAATGACACTTTCTTGTTTTCCAAAGAAATTGAATTCCCCTACGCTGTCCGTGAACAGTGAAGGATTCATTCCCATGCTGGCTAAGCTTGATGATTGTATTGCATATATTTCATCGCATGTAAGTAATTCTGTATTAGTTGCAGCTAAATCTTCAAAACTGTGTTTTCGCACTATTTTTATGAGGTTTTTCCTATAAAAACTTCTCTTTGCCAAATACATTAAGTCAAATAATATCATGGTTTATAAACTTAGGAAATTTTTACTGAATATTCTTATTATCCTTTTTAATTTTTATAAAATACTGCTTTTAGTTGGTATAATCTAGCATTTCTAGCTAGTTATAAGGGTATATGGAGTTTTGATAAATTTTTGACTCTTACTGTTTCTGTTTAAGACTGTTTTTTTTTATTTCTTTCAGCCAAATTTTAAAGACTATCCGGTATATTTGAACAAGTTTAAACAATGCCTTTCTAAAGCTATGCACCTTATCAAGACATACACTGTGAATACACTACAGAACCTCACAAGCCAGTTAATGAAAAGGGTAAGAGTGAATCAGGAAGTGGTAACTTGAGCTGTACTGAAATGTGTATTGTAACACTATACAGTTTTCTTCTCTTTTTAAAAATGCTTTAAGGGTGGAAGGTGTCAGCAGGTTTTTGTGAAAATAGGTCAGTGCTATGGTGTTTGTGTAGGTTGTCCAATTTTCAGCCAAAAATGACAGAGACCTAGTGATCCAAAAGATTTCAAAATAGTAATGATTAAAAGATCATGGAATTTGAAGGTGAAGTAGCTGAATTGAGGTAGGTGAGCAGTAACCTTAGTGAAAGCCAGGGATGGATAAATGGCTGTGTTAGAGCAGCAGTAGCCAGCTGGCCAGACAGTTTGCATCCGTGGACCAGCTTGTTCAGTGTAGCTCTGAATCAGCTGCAGTGCACGTTGCTGTCTCTGTTGCCAAATGAGGAGGGTGCACAAGAGAAATAGGGGACTGTGGGGGTCTGTTTTGGAGACAAATTGCTTTGGAGACAGAGAGAGGTTGCAGGGAATACTTGGAGAAAGTATATAGGAGCTGGATGCTATAGGATGAGAATTGTTAAAGCACAAACTCTGAGTTTGTGCCATGACCGTTTCAGTATTATATTCCAATAATTTTTTGGGTGCTCTTGCTTATCTAAATATTTCTTTTTTTCTGCAGTGGTTTGTCTAGCTGTAGAGAACAACTGTGACAGGTTCCTCCTAGTTTTGCCAGTGCCTTTTGTTTTGCTTTAAAATGTTGACAGTGATACTAGAGTGTTCCAGGGAAAAGTTAGGTCTTTTCTCTCACTCATTCTGGTGAGATTTAAGCATAAAGGTGAGTAAGGAGGTTTTTTTGTCTCACGAAAATGTTGTTAGTCGTGTATTATAATATTTTGGCAGAGGAGAAAGGAGAGAGGAATGTCTCTTTCTACCCACTTTGATTCTTCAAATAGTTGTCATGTGCCTTGTGCTCAGTCGTATTACAAAAACTTGGTGTCCTGAGAGATAAGCAGTGAAACTGAAAGATGCTAGAATTGAGAACTGACAGACCTAGAAGAAAGGGATTTTAGACAGTGTTCATGGAAACTTGTGAAAGAATACTCCTGGAGTGAAGATCTCGGTTAACTAGCATTGAACATCTTTCATGTTTGGTACAAAACTAGGTTTTATTATAAAAATAGGTATCACAGCTTGGTTTGATGCCAGTGGATTTCTATGACTGAGCTGAATTTAAAGAAAATTGAACATCTCTGGTAAGAATAATGTTTACAGAGAGAAGTGTGTAACTGGATTTCTGGATTTGAATTGCCACTTTGGAGTTTTAAGTCAGGAAGGATACCTCTTGTAGGAGTCAGATTACCTCTTTCTTCCCACCTACATGGGGACTTTGTGGATGTTCTGCATATTTCTCTGAAACATCTAGTGCCTGCTTCTTCTAGAAGTGCAGTACTGAAACAGTGGTTTTTAGTCGAGATTTCCTGTTGCAACAAAACAAGAGGCCTTGTCAGGACTGTAAAGGGGATGAGATCTGGATGTTCTTTGT
Organism: Myiotriccus ornatus; assembly: GCA_036023395.1. Classification (NCBI taxonomy): domain Eukaryota; kingdom Metazoa; phylum Chordata; class Aves; order Passeriformes; family Tyrannidae; genus Myiotriccus; species Myiotriccus ornatus. The sequence goes on along the minus strand of JAYRBT010000001.1, from coordinate 55,277,132 downwards.
TGTTATTCACACATGAATGTTTTGGGATTTTGGTCTGTGTTTATAAGTGGGTGATCAGGTTGCTCATAGGGATGACAGCAGGAGGTGTGAAAGGTGGAAGCGTTTTCCTGTCCCCACCATGTTTCAAAAGGCAGCCATTCGCTTTTCTCTGTGTCATCAGTAGGGATAAGGGGAAGAAAAGTTCTTCTTTAGTGGCTAAATTTGGTCTCTGCTCTGCTAGAATTTGTCTAAGTTCAAGCTCTGCCCAGCTGGGCTGGGGGCCTGCAGGGAGCTACCTCAGCACTTGATATTCCAGTTGGAGCTTAAATCCAAGCTGAAACTTAGCTTCTCTGCCCTGGGACTGGAAGGTAAAAGGGAAATTCTGTTCCATTGTAGTACTACAGATTAGGCACCAACAATCAGTGCTACTGTGGCAGGTCCAGAGAGAATTGTTGTCTCTAATGGAGAATGTCATGATTACTGAAAATGTTACTTTTGCTGTAGAGGCTGTTGGTTGAAACTTTTGTTTTGGGTTTTGTTCTTCCATCTGACTTTGAATTCTGAAGCCAGCTGCATTTCTTGATGGGAGGTGGCAAAGAGCTGTTCCACTGGTGGTCTAGTGGTTAAGACACAGCGCTGTCACCGCCGAGACCTGGGTTCGATTCCTGGTCAGGGCCACTCCCCGGGCAGATGGAGCTCGTTAGCCCTAT
>JAYRBT010000001.1:55248285-55270260 GCA_036023395.1 Myiotriccus ornatus | reverse complement strand
ACCTAAAAAATCCAATGCACAGGCTGGAAGGTGTAAAGACCTTCCCCGGTTCTTCGTTCGCGAAGACTGGCCATTACCATTACCATTACCAAGACCTTTGAGTCAATGTTCCTGTTGAAATGGATCAAACTAATTCTTCTTACTTTAAAAGGTTAATACTATATTGATGAAAGATTTCAAAATGAAGCAACTCACAGAACTAAAAAAGTGACCAATGAGAAACTTGAAATTAGTTTTTGACTAGAGTAAATGCATTTGATATGCAACTGAAGGATAGCATTGCATGGAAGCAGTAAAGCATAGTAAGGATTCCCCCCTCAGGTAACAGTTGCCCTTCACTTCATGATGAGAGGCCCCAGCTCTTAAAGGATTGAGTTGACTGAGAATGGCAATTCCAACGTGGACTGTCAGGCTCCGAATTTTATTGCTCTATTCTGCTTTCCATCTAGCTACCAGAATAGGTGGTGGTGCTTAGAAAATTGTAGGACTTATTTCTAGCTGACCACTTGGTAAAGAAGCTGTTGTTTGACTTCAGAATCAGAACATTACTTATCTAAACACAGAAGCTTTACAGCTATATATATATATCTGTAATATATATATATATATTTTTCTGTGGGCTGAAAGAAATGAACGTTGTACCTTACTGTGCTCAATTCTTGAGCAAACAGACAAAACACTGTCTTAGCAGTGAACTTAGCATTGCTATGACATTGTTTTTACACATGTCTAAAGCTTTTATTATGCTACAGTTTATGCTTTGGTGATTACAAGGAACATGCATAGGGTTTTAGGAAAGCATTTACAAACCCTAAAGCTAGTGAGTTTGCTGAATACATGCTCTTTTGAACTGAAAGTTTAAGGACTAATAAGCGTTTGAAGACAAAGCAAAAATAGTAACTGAGAAGTCCGCCACATGAAATGTCACTAAATGGGATCACTCCATTCAGAACAACTAGGGATCAGAAGATCTACCAGTATAACTGTTAGGAGTGCAGGTTTGTTTGGTTGATTTGGGATCTTTTATTATTTATTTATTGTGTTGCTAAAATTGTGTGTATAGAATTGGATTAAAAAATTATTGCGAGACCTTTTTCATGTTAGCTTTAACTTCTCTAGGCAAGTAATGCAGCTACTTGGTCTATATGGGGCCTTATTTTCTAACACAGGTCCTGTGGCCCTTCAGTTAGAAAGTTCATTCCAAATTGAGAAATTATGCTGCTGTCCTCATAAGGCTCCAGTTGTTGCCTGGTTTGAGATTCATTTTGCTACTTGATTGCTTTTAAACCTCAAAACCTTGCTATTTAGAGAGACCTTCTGTCTTAGTAAATTAATTATTAAAATGTTAAAAGCATAAGGCAGAAATATTTCTTGTGCTGTTCTGCTCAAATATTAATGCAGTTCTTTGCCCATTCATGCTGCCTCTTGTTGCTTTGAAGCAGACCAAGTAGTGAAAAATGTTGAAGTGTGGAAATGTTGAGTAATGTTAGAGGAAAACTTTTGGCTGAACTCCTGCAGGGAATAAACTAGAGAGTATTTTCAGGCCATCTGCACATATCGTTTATGGAAATAAAGTCATCACAAAAATTATCTGTATAAAATCCATGTGAGTGTTAAATTGAGTTCCCCTATTTTGAGCTTTTCTTTCTAGGTAGCTTCATAGGTTATTATTGTTTAGAGATCAGTAAAAAAAGGAAAAATGGAAGGAACAGTGCTTTACACAGATCTGTGTAGTATTTGTGAATCTTAACTGACATTTCAAGGTTTCTGCCACTGTTTTGGGAACATCTATCTATTTCTTCTGTCTTTGAAACACTGGGATCTGAGTGTAGCTGACTCCTTTTGCAATTTAGTATGCTTTTCTCTGTTGTAACCAAAGCAGTGTAATGCTACTTGAATAAAGGAGAAGAAAATATTATAATGTTACTGTGTATCTTTCTTTGCAGCAAATTGCACAGAGTTTGAAAGAGGAACAGAAGAAGCTGCCATCTGAAGCTTCATTTTCAGATGTTCGGCTAGAAGATCCCGAGTCCTGCAGTTTAATTAAATCTGGTATGAAATACATCTCATATTGTCAGATTAATGCATAAAGCTCATGGGGAACAAGCATTAACTTGAGCCATTTGTGAGAAACTTGCATGTGTCTTAAAGGGTTATCTTCCTAGAGAAATTTATAAGAGATTCTGAGAGATAAACTTGTCTCAAAGTTTAGCTTTGTATTTTTTATGAGAAACAGCTTAATCTTATTCTTTTGGTGGCATTTCTTTGTGCTTCTGGTGCAATCCATTATGTGAAGCAGCTACTTTTGCAGCCAACAGCATCTATTATACTTTGTATGAATTCTTCATTGCAAAGTAGCCATGCTATCAAGATGTGTACTTGAGGATGCTTCTTACTGTTAGCTGTGCTCTCTGACCCATGTGTCTGTAAATTACAGTTAACTGGAATCAAATTCCACGAAATATGGTGGTTTTGATGCCAGTCATTTGAGTGTTACAGATTTTTAAATTATTGCCTAAGATCCATTAAGAATTCCTCCTTTTTTTTTTAACCATTGTTCAGATTGGTACAGCATTATTTTTACCAGCAGTGTCTTTGTCATCTCTTTATCAGTTGTTTCTCATATTGATTTTGGTTATGTGGTATTTTCTTGCTGTTGCCTTGGAAGGCCTGCCAAGGTCTTTCTGGCTGTTTCCAGCTGAACTCCACAAAGCCTATTGAGAATGGAGTTCATCTTACTTCAAGCCAGGTGTATGGAATTTGCAGGTCCTGTAAATCTCATGTGCATTCAGGAAATGGAAGGAACCTATAAGGTGTAATTTGAAGATATGTGTCTAAGATAATTGGGATTATTTGCCCTTCAGAGGTGCCTCTCTCCCATTTCACTGCCTGCAGGAGCAGTTGGAAAATAGCCTAGTAACCTCAAACTGATCGTACAGGCTTTCCAATTAATGTGACAATAAATTTATAGTTGCAAAAGGTAGAATGATATTGCTGAATTATTTTAGACAATTTTCACATAAACACAAGTGCTTTTTCCATCATCAGGTAAAACTTTAAACATTTTACTTTTTTCTAATGGTTGCTAATGGAAATCAGAGTTCTGATGCTATTGACTCAGCTGTTTCCCAGCTTAATTTAAGGACAAAATGAAAAAAATACAGACTTCTCTCTGTCAGGTGTTGTGAAAATCCATTTTGAGCATACAGAATTATTACAGAAGTTATTCAGGAGGAACACTTTTTTAATGTTTGCAACAACCTCATGACAAAATTGCTTTTTTGCCATTATTTTTAATGATGTTTAAAACCTGTAATTTCTGCAACTGTTTAATCAATGTAGGATTATCCCCAGCAGAACAGAAAACAGGAAGTAAAATTAATGGATTTTTTTTTTTTTTGCCCTGAACAAAGGGGAAAAAAACACAGTTCCTGTAATTCTATGATCTCTAATTTGTTTTTCCCTTTTTTCTGCTATGCTATTTTTTTTGGTAATTGTTTGATCATTTCAGTTGTTCAGCTGAGTGGGAAGTGTGTGTCATTGGAGACATGCCTGTAAAAGTAAGGGGTCGAGCTGGGCCACCCCTGAAAGCAAATTCATGTCTTTTACAGCCATGTGCTCTATTCACATCAGAAATCTAGTACTGACCTGCTCAGAAGGAAAAAAAAAAATAGCCTGTTTGGGTAAAATAAAATGTCTTACTACTGTCTAGTCAGTATAAGTGCAGTTGATCTTACAGTCTGCTTTGATTGAGCAAGTTTTTCATGTGTGTATTTTGCTTTTAAACAGGTTCAGCTGAATCCCTTAATCCCAGGCACCAGACCACAATTTCACCAGCGGATCTGCATGGAATGTGGTATCCTACTGTCAGAAGGACTCTAGTGTGTCTCTCCAAACTGTATAGATGTATAGATGTATGCAAAAATTTCTTTATCTATTTTTTTTAAGTGAAGTGATGAAGTGTGGATAGCACCATGTCTAAATATTTTAATATAAATTCAGAATGGACAATTACTGGCCTCTTATCTCTTAGTCTTTTTGCTGCTATCTTTGTGTAAAACAGGAGAACTGAAAAATGTAGGTCATCATTTTCAAGACAATTTTGTACTTGTAGAATTAGAAAAATGGCACTGATTTGTACATCTATTGCTTTTACTATTACAGAAATAATTCCTTGTCTGATGTTCAAGATACTGGTCACACCAAAGTTGAGGAGTGAATAGGACAAGAAAGAATAGAAAGTTCCGAGTCAATTATAGAGAATGATTTTATTTCTGAAATTACTGGGTGAATGTATTTCTTTGTGCTTTGGAGGACATCAGACAAGGTGATGTTTCTGGTCTTAAAAATGGTGACTCTACTACTTTTGGAAGTGTCCTGAAAATTTTTTTGTGGCACATCTTTTCAAGTTCCAAAATGTAGGAGACATTTCCATAGTTAAGACAGTAACATGTCTAACAGAAACAAAAGCAGTGTTTACACATATTTTGAGACTTGCCCATTAGAATCTGTTTTATTGTCTCTCACCTAATAGCATAAAAGGCTGATAAGTCTCTGAGGAAAATTTTCTGTATGTGTTGTATTTTTATTAGATACATACAGTGCATTTCAAAATACCTTTGATGGGTGTTATTTGAAACTGCTACCTAGATGCTATTGCTTAAAAAGAAGCTGGAAAATCTGAATGCTTTATTGCTTAAAGTATTGATCTCATTAAAGATAGATGAGTATTTGCCTTTGTTCTCAGCTAGACCTTTGGAGATGAGGTCGGTTTTATGTTGTTTGCAAGGCTCATTTATAGTGTGTCTGCACAGAGAATCACTTATTTTTCCCATGAGGTACTTTAGCAGAACTGGTACCCGTTGCCCGCACCCTGTAGATAGGAGAAGTCATGAATGAAGTGGCACTGGCAAGTCTTGGAGCAGTCAGGGCTGTGATGTCACTGCAGTGCTGGTGGAGGTGAGCTGTGTTCCTACAGCTGCTTCAGCCATGGGATGTAGTTGCTGCAGCTTATTGAGTTACTCCGTGTCACCCAGGCCATGGCAGCTGTCATGTTTGTTTACTAACCTGTCACAAATGTGAGGTAATTTGAATTTGCTTGAGGTTAAACTCGTGCGAATGATCTTGTGTCTGTTGCAGGTATAACTTGCAGGCACGACACAGGTAGTTACCCTGGCACACAGAGTGTCTGGTCAGGTTACCCAGCAAACGTCATTCATGCTGGTAGCTCTGGGTGCGTGAGGTGTCACTCACCATGTCACTCCCCGGGTGCCAGTTCAGAGCTGGAGGGTAAGCAGGGCGTGCTCAAGAGCGCCTGTATCCAGCCTGAGTGCTCGTAGCAGCCTTTTGTGTCACGCCATCCTGTCTTACTGCATGTAGACAACATGTCTGTAGCTTGTTGATCTGGAGGTTTGTGTGCTGGTAAGCACATCGTTCACAAACTGCAACTCTTTAAAATGCTGCCTAAGCTTTGCTAACACATTTTTTATTGGTCTGATGTCCTCTTCCCCGCAGAGGGCAGTGTTTCAGGGATTATCGCAAGAGGCCTTATCTGCCTGCATCCAGTCGCTGCTGGGAGCTGCTGATTCCATCAGCAAAAACAAGGTCAGAATCTGTGGTATGTTTTCCAAACCCCCTCCACCCTGTGTATATCTAAAGTCATGAAGCAGTTGTTCAGAATTCTATTGAAATCTTAGTCAAACCATGTTGCTCTGTCCCCAGAGACCTGACGGATTTGCCAGCTCTTAGTTATGGTTAATGTATTGCAAAGCAAAGATAATGATTCACATGCTAGTCTGAAAATGGGAAATACAGGTCGTAGCAATCATGTTTACAAGCCGCTCTAACTCACGGGAATCCAATGAAGTGATGTCTAAAGAAAAATTTCTGCTAGAGGACTCTGCTCCCTGTGTTTACTTTCACTGTCTGTTACTCTTTTTCTCTGTCTCCATTGTTTCTTTGAACTTTCAAAAGTCTTTCTAACTGTTACATTCATTGGGAATATTTTCTAAGTATTCTCTGCTCAGAGCTGTATTATCACAAGATCTGATCTGAGGCATTGGTCAGAATTCAGTGCAGATTCATCAAGTCATTTTAACTTAAAGTGTTAGTTTAAGTAGTTGGAGTAAACTTTATTTTTTCCTGTCACAATTCCTTTAATACAAATACTGTAGTAATTTGATAATTCTTAACAGCCAGGAAGTGAATTTTAAAACAAAAAGTCTTAGTAGGCTAAAATTGTTGGATTTTTATAAGCAGTAAATATTTAGTAATGAAAAGTTGTAGTTGTGAAGAGCTGTTTTGAAGTATTTGAGTGTCCTTTGAAAAATACCTGTTTAAACAGAGTATCTTTAAAAAGAAATTCAAACTGCATTTCCTTTAGTTTGAGCAGGTAACTATTGCCTATGTAATTGATTCAGAATTTTGCAGTTAAATATCCATTCCAACAGTGTGTTCAGCATTAACTTAAAAGTATTATGGAGAATGAAACTTATCCTGCCGTGAACCCTAGATAGGTTGGCCCAGAACTAGGATCTGTACTTTGTTCTTGATGCATGTTAATTTAACATTATCTGGTGAAATCCTGCATGTAAGAATTAAAAAAACAAAAAGCCAAAATCAAACAATTCATGAAGCACTTCCACCACTTACTTTTAGTGAAATTTCTATTTGTTAAAACTGCTTATTTAAATCTGATTTCTCATTTACTCTTTTATTTAACATTATATCAAGGAAATTTCTCTTCCAGCTTGCAAAAGCAAATTTGATTTCTTGAGTCCTTCTCCTTTTACCTCAATGAGCCATGGACTTCAAAGATTAAAAACAGCATGCATTATAAAGCACGTACCTAAAATAACAAGCAGTGCAAAACATCCTCTGAGTAGTGTGAACTTGGCCTTGTTTTATTCTTTCTATCTTTGCTGTACTGTTTAGAAATTAACTAAGCTTTGTGTTTAATGACATGAGAAAAATGCCTTGTAAGACCTTTGCAGAATAGCACAGTTAATCAAGGTTATTACAGGAACATTAACTGTGTTTTTTTTAGTCATCATAATGATTAAAACAAACATAGAACCTCATGTTTTTCAACTCTAAATTACATGAATTACATTAAATAATTCCTGGCTCTTAAGAAGAATAAGTTTGTATCTTTCAAATAGTGGATACCTTTACTTAATGGGGACATTTAGTAATATGGCTGTATAATCTAATTCTTCTAAGAAATGTGAATAAAGTCTGCTTCTGTAGTGCAGTTTATTAGGAATAGTACAGAAGTGGGATTTGTTGATCCCAGAGCGTAGTTAATGCCACTGCGGACTAATGGAAAAAGCTTGTTAACTCATAAAAGCAGAAATGTTGAAACTTTGCTCTTCATCTAATTGTTTGGGGATTTTTTTACATGTAATTCATGTTCCTTCTCTTCTGCTGTAGACCCAGGTTGATGGACAACTTTTCCTAATAAAACACCTTTTGATTCTTCGTGAACAAATTGCTCCTTTCCACACTGATTTCACCATTAAGGAAATTTCCCTGGACCTTAAGAAAACTAGAGGTACTGAACAGTTGCTGGCAACAGAATGGGATGGGATTGTCCTCCCTTAATGTGCCAGCAAAAGTTCTGGGTTTATTTTATGTTCACTTGCAATGACCTGTATGCTTTTCCTAATCTCTTGCTTTGTTCTTAGCTTCTCTGAAAAAAATCCAAAACCGCTCTATTACTCAGGGCAATTCAAGATGTATCTAACAAATTCTTTATTTTTGTATGAAGTGTGTTTGTTTGCTTTTTGCTGCTGACCTAACTTATTTATCCAATCCTTTTTAAGAACAGCTAAGTAACCTACATTTCTATTGCACAGAGATGTCTTTCCCCTTTTCTGACCCTTTGAAGGAATATCTTTTGCTACTGCTGTTTAGCAGGTGAATTTAACATAGTCAACTTTCCTAGAACAAATCAAGATTTCCTAGACATTTCTGTGAGGTTTTTGTTTTGGAAAGGTTTTCTTCTTTTGCAAGTTCAATAAACAGTATTGTTTAATGGTATTATGTAGCAACCATGTTTGTTTTAGGAAGTGAAAATAGAAGTAGTGGCCATGGCCGTGGTTTTGAAATTGTACTTGGTAAAATGCAGGAAAAAAGCTCTCAATACAAAAGTGAACTGTTATGCACTTCCCAAGTTTATAAAGATAAAGGGAAGAATTACTGGAAGCATGTCAAATTTCTCTCCTTCCATTCCAGAAGAGAAAGCTGAAGAAATAACTTCTCTCTCCTGCTATCTAATAAGCTGCTCTCTTAACTCTGAAGCAAGCAATTCTTACACTAACTATTTCACTTGTTGCACTTGAACATCAATGAAACCTCCTCTCTGTTTAGTGGTTTCTAGTTGACTGGAGGTTAAAGGGCAAATATATCCTTTTGGTGTTTTGTCCTGGCTGACACACAAGTTTGTTCTCCATTTTCATTTAATGGAATAAATTTTTGTGCCAGCCAGTGCTTTGCAGATGGTAGTGGTAAGTAATGGAAAACACTTTCTTTATATTGGGTGGTGGCAGTGGTGTTGAAAAGATGTACATTGTGCTTACTTCTTAATGTGGTGTAGCATAGAACTCTAGGCCTTTTATATTTGGGATGAGTTGTAGAAGAAAAATAACTAATTAGCTAATGGGCTAATAGGTTTACTGTGTTCTAGCCAAACTTTCTGCAGATGGATTTAAGATTTAATTTGGAATTTATAGACAAAGGAATACTGCTTAATGTAAAGGTCATGTTTTCACTCCATTTTTTTTTTTTTAAAGTATTATAATGTAAGTGGGAAAAGGGACTTTCTCAATGACTGGCTTATAGGCTTCTAATCAAGAGCTTGGGCTGTCTTTGCAATTGGTGAAGTTTCTGGGAAATAATTCAGAGAACAAAAATAATCTTCCTCTATGTTCTCCCTTAACTGGATAAGAATGCAGATTCTTAGTTCAGTGCTAAACCTACATCCCTATGTATTTAGTATTCCTTCTTGATTTAATGCCCTGTACAGCACTCCTTTAGCTCTTATGTTTTGTTTCCCTCACATTGTTTTATACAGCAAGAAGGGCACAGAATTGCTTTTGAAAAAATAAAAAAGCAGATGGATATGTAGGATGATAAATGAATGACAGTAGGGCAGTAAGCTATACTGAAACTACTGATAATTTTCTTTTTCCCAATTTGACTAGATTTCAGGTTGACAACATCCTGTTAGCGCTATAGGAGTAATTTCAGTATCTTGTGTTAATTACTGTTGCTTTTTTTCCTGGGACTTCTGTAGAGAACATAAATTTGAATGTCTATCAACCTTGATGTTTTGTTACTTAGTTCTAACTAAAACAATTAAGCACAGAGGAAGAAAGCTCCAATTCTAAGTTATTTCATGCAACTGTACTTGGTTTTCCCAGGCCACATGTGCAAAATTCTGCATATTATTTCTAAATGTTTAACTACATAGCTTATATAAATGCCTTTTACTTGTCAGTACACTAATGAGGAGAGCTTGCACACTTTACATGCTCATAGCACTCCAGTTAATATTGGTAACTTGTTAGTTTCTTGCAATGTATTTATCTGTTTAGACTGTGCAACTGTTGGATTCAGGTTTACCATAGGTACAGTTAAAAACCAGAAGATTAAGCTTTGTGTGCTTCTGTGCATGTGCACTTGTGCATCCACTCCTAGCAGTACTGGAATCATTAATGTCACCATTGTAATAATTCGTGCTGGCTGATTAGAGTTCCTAAGTCCTGGAGATGAATCACATTGACTTACACTGTGAGTGACTTTCTGATTTACAGATGCAGCATTTAAAATCCTAAATCCCAAGACAGTTTCAAGATTTTTTAGACTGAACAGCAACAATGCCTTGATACAGTTCTTACTGGAGGTAATATGAAGTCTTATCTCATTAGGAAAAATTTTGTCATTTAAGTGTTTGGTGATCTCTGGCAAATAAAAAGAAGAAAATTGTTTTCCTCTGTTCAAGGGTACTCCAGAAATCAGAGAACATTATATCGACTCTAAGAAAGATGTAGATCGTCATCTGAAATCAGCTTGTGAGCAGTTTATTCAGCAGCAAACCAAACAGTTTATAGAACAGCTGGAGGAGTTCATGACAAAGGTACGAATGTGTTGTATGTTTGTAACCTAACTGAAGTACTGGTAGGACAAGGGAATTAGTATTTACACTGGGTATAGGAGAAGCTGCTGGTTCTGTCTGATTAGCTGAAGATGATGTACTTTCCTTTAAGTTCCAACAACAGTTTTCCAGGCATTTTTTGAGATTAATGGATTAAAGGTACATGACATAGTTTGTTTTTAAAAGCAACCCTTGTGCTCTTAGATCAAGAAGCTTTAATGTTCCACTGAGTTGAAACAGGTTTGTGAAGGTTGGCAGGAGCTTTTCTATTTGCAGGAAAATTCCAACCTTGACTGCATTTGTAAGCCTCCAAAAACAATCTTGGGTCACGTGTGTTCTTGAGGGAGGTCTTATAGTATGGCTGTGAAGCGTGTTAAAATTTTCTGTTCTCAGCATATTTTACACCAGTGAAGTGTTTGCTGAGCAAGACTTTCTTTACAAGTTCTGCTTGGGACAGAAATTCCTGGTAAAAGTTGATCAGAAAGATTAAGCATCTTGGGGGATAGAAACGAAAAAGATATCATTTTACAATACATCTCTTTCTAGAACCTGCTCTAGAGCTCAGGATTTCTAGGTATCTTGAGAACAACCACGCAGCAGAATCTATTCTGAAAAATGAAGTGATGTGGATCCTTATGTGTTGAGAATAAGTGACATGACCTCTCAGAAACTGGGGCTACAGCATTGCATGGACAGCAGATATCCCAGCTGCTGATTTTTGAGATTTTAGAAGATGACAGTATTAAATTTACTGATGCCTGTCATCCTGGGGTAGGGGTCAGTGGCATGCCTAAAATATAGATGGGTAAGTGGTGAGATGATAGATTGACTGAGTGATTCCAGTGATTCATTGAGAATCTGGGGAGTTTCACTAAGCTGCTTAAATATAAATCTCTTTTGAGGTTTTGTGTCCTTTGGTGCCTAAGTGTCTTTGTAAATGAAATCCCATTTTGAATTTTACTTTCAAGAATTGATCACAGTGTAATTTTGAATTGCATTTCTGTCACACTGCTTCCCCTGTGTGCTGTTAAGTCAGTTCATAGAAGAGAAAGACCAGGGGAGATTCCGTACACTGTGGTATCTGAGAGACTTGTGCAATTTTTACTTAGTCACTTTGTTGTGAATTCAACTGAAAGAAACATAATTTTGTTGATTTTACTTTTTTTAGGTAGCTGCTTTAAAAACAATGGCCACTCAAGGAGGTCCCAACTACAGCCTATCACAGCAACCTTGGGCACAACCAGGTATTTGCTTTGGTTTATATTTATGTTACTATTAGGAATCTGAAAAAGTGGCCAGAATAACTTGGACTGTGAGACTGTGATTGATTTTGAAAAATTGAACTGTCTGCCTTTTTCTTGAAAATCCTGCCTTCCATTTTAACCCATGTGCTAGTTTAAATGTCTTAGGCCACCTTTAAATCAAAACCTGACAAATTTCAGAATATGTATTTAATTGGTGCAGTAGATGAATGCCTCAAGTGTTTCTCAAGCTGTGACTGTTCTTGCATGTAAACAGCATTTCTGCAACTGCATATGGAATCTCCTTAAGGTATTACTTGATTATATTATGATAAAGCTTTTGCTTTTGTACGAAAGAATGAATCCACCTTGTAGCTTTTATTGTCTGTACATTTGGTACCTACTTTCTTTACAGTTTTCTTGTCACTGTGCAAAAAAGGCATCTGTCTTTGTTTTCCTGTTCTTAAGGATTCAAATGTGAATGCTTCATAGGAACATTTGGAGCAGTTTTATATGTTCCTGGGTTGTTTTGCTCTTCACAGTACAAAGTTGTGCTTCTGGGTGAAAAAATCTGATTATTCCAATTCATACATCAGAACCTTCTGTTGCATCATGTTCTTGAGATGCAAAGCCAACCATATTCATACATAATTCAGTGCTGCTCCGTGGGTCAGACACTCTCAAGGGCTAACTTGAGCTTCTACTTAACATCTCCTGCTTCTTCAGGAGTATTTTTAATGTTTGTTTGGAGATAATTTTGTGTGTAGAGGCAGATTTAAGTAGAGCTTCTTCTGTTTCTTGGAGTCATTTGTCTGGGAAGCAGGATTAGGCAAAAAATTTAGATACGGCAGAAACTGAAGGGAGGGAAAAACAATAGTGTATTAACTTCAGTACTTTAAAACTGCAAAATGTATTTTTCCCCTGGCCTTTAAGCAACAATCTTGTAAAATCATTAAAATTCCTAGCAATACAAAAAAGAAGGTCTTGTCTGAGAGAGGATTCCTGTCTGGTTGATTCAAAATCCAGATGTCTCTGCAGACATTTCTTCTCACAGATGTGGCCTGTGGTCAGTAAGGAGAATTTGTGATATTCTGTTCTCTTTACTACCATTGTTTGTTTCCCAGCAGCTTCTTTTCCAGGTAGGTTTTCTAGGGGGAAAGCCTACGTAGAACTTTGTTGCTGTTGGAAGGCTGTGACTTCAGAAACCTCAGGAGGATGTGGTAGCTTGCAGAAATGGGTTGGATGCATTTTCGGCAGCATCTGGCATGCTGCGGTCACGTGATGGGTTTGATACAGCACAGCCTAGCCGCCCCCTCTCTCTCTTTCACTCAAACCCGTGATGAAGGTCAGCCCCAGTAAAATGGAGTTGATTTTCTGGAGTGTAGGTTTCAGCTAGCAGAACTCCATTTCAGCCTATTAAGCACATTTTCTTTTACTTCCAGCAAAGATCAACGATCTGGTCTCTTCCACTTATAAGACAATAAAAACAAGGCTGCCGTCAACGTTACGAAGCATGTCCTTATACTTGTCCAATAAAGATACAGAATTAATTTTGTTTAAGCCAGTCAGGGTGAGTATTTCTGGCATGTTTTTCTGTAGGTCTTTCATGATGATATCTTTAGCTTAAAGAAAAAACCCAAACCCAAACAGCTGTCCTGCTCTCTGTTGTACTTGGCCTATGTAACACACACACACACTACAGGGAAGTAACTGGTCCTGTTTATTCTGCACATCTTCCACGTGGCACCCTATGAGCTACCATAAAGAAAATTAACTCTGTCCCAGCCAAAACCAGTTCAGTTCGGTCAGTTATGCATGGGCAGAAGCACCAGAGGCAGAGAAGATGATGCAGATTCAATGAAAAACCTACTGTAAACTACCAGAAGAACCAAACTTGAGTTTTAGGCTTCCAGGTTAAGTCTTTAGGACTCAGTGTTTCAGTTCAGCACATCGTGGCTGAAGTTTTTATCTCACAGCCAACATGAGGCTCTTTCCCAAAACAGCTTGTTTTAGAAGAAAAGTTCCTAAAGCTCGACTGCTTCTCCTTGCCTCGTCACATAAGTAGCTAGTCCATGTACATTGTGCTTATTGTGGTTCATGTTTGAGATGAGTGTTGTGGTTTTTAATACGGAGTTTTTTCTTTTGTTTAAAGAATAACATTCAGCAAATGTTCCAGAAACTCCATGCTTTGTTAAAGGAAGAATTTAGTAATGAAGATCTGCAAATCATAGCTTGTCCTTCAATGGAACAGGTATATATTGAAGCTCTCGGTTTTATCAGTTGCTCTGTCATGTGACTTGCTTTTTTAAACATTGATTTTTTTCATTTTTAGTATTTCCAGTGTTCAGAATCTTTATTTATTGTTCCCCTTAGTCCTGGATGATTAAACTCATGGCATTATCTGAACTTTAGGCTCTCAGCTAGAACAGGGCTTTGTTTGGTTGTTTTTTAAAGAATATCAAATAGAGTTTCTTAAACCAAAGTGATGATTGATGTTGCTGAGATTGAGTTGTACAACATTGCAGAAGAGTTTTTCTGTTTCTAGGCATTGTCTTTTCAGAGAGATATCAAAGCCAATGAATATGCCTTAAAAAAGCATGTGCATTTGAAGGCAGTCTTGCTTTTGACAAATATAAAAAGAGCAACTTCTGCATTCAGGAAACATGAGAAAGAATTGCTAGGGTGCATTTCAAGTAAATTGCTTTGGGAAAATGTGCAATTGTTATGGAAGTGTAACCCTACATGGTAGGTAAAGTCTTTAGTCTCAGAGATGATTTGGTTTAAGAATTCTCTGTATTAGGATTCTCTGGCAGAAACCAAGTAGGTTTTGAAAATGTCACTTTGACCTTAATGGTCTAGGCAATGGGGATAGAATCTTATCACAGGGTGCTAATATTTAAACAGGTAAACTGGTATGTGGATTAGAGGATGTTTCCTACAGTGAATGTGGCCATGGGAATGTGTGATAACTGTTCAGGAGCACAGGGTGGTAGTGATCCACCATAAGGAGGTGGGGTTATGTTAGAGGAGATGGCTTCCTCTAATTGTTTATCTGTTAAAACTTAGGATCACTTATCCTACAGACTGAATTGTATGGGAAACCATATTGCAATCTGTAGGAAACAAGTATTGTGTAGGATCCCAAATGTATTTCAGGTATCTGAGATGAATGTTACCATTTTTTGCCAGTGTGCCTGTTTTTTGGAATTTTTTGACAACACATGAAGTCTTCTTAGAAAATTTGACACAGTAGCTTATGACTGGTTAAAGAAGTAGTCAGTATGGTCAACAACTGCATTTTAAAAAGCCTGTGAGTAGGCATTTGACTGGAAATTTTGGCTGGTTGTTTTGTAGCTGTCTTCTCCTGACTAATGTGCTTCATAGGAATCCTGTTTAAAGGTTAAAATATAACACATCAGTTCTGAAACTTAGCTGCTCTGCCTAACGTAGGCTTTCCTTTTGTCTTTCAGGTGAACTTATTATTATCGATGTCTAAGTAACCCAGCAATGAGGCTGCTTGAAATAAGCTTCAGCTGAATGCCAGGCAGTGAAGGAAACATGAAGGCATTTACTTGAAGTAGACAAAGGATCCCACTGTGCAGTCCAGTCTGCATCAAAACTATCCAGGCTGCTTAACCCTGTTCTAGGGGAAAAAAAAAAAGGAAAAAAACCCCAGGTTTATTGATTTGTTCAAGGTTTTCCTGTTTATAGGCTTGAGAACTGGGCAGATGAAAACAAAACAAAAAACCCTTTGTGGATCACTCTTACGGAAGTTTAGTTACTGCCTTATCCAGGTGTTTTCAAAGCTGAAACATCTTGTTTTTTGCTTTTTAATGTAAAAACCACTTTTGCTTTTCCTTAATAAGCTGATGTATGCAATGGAAATTCATACTTTCAGTGACACTCTGGAAATAAAGTGCAGGGAATCAAATGAGAGCAGTAAGAGATATTAGCAAGACTTGGGAGATAAGCACATTGGTATGACAATTTGACTTAAGCAGGCATGCCCTGAGTTTTTCTTTAACTGCCACAAAAATCCTGTTAATCCACCATGTGCTTGAACATAATTCAGAGGTTCTTAGCTGGGAAAACTTTATTTCCCACATGTGAAGTGTTTCTTGAAACACTGGATGTGCTGTTTTTCTTATACTGTTGTGACTGGGAGCTGTGAGGTCTGACCTGAAGTTCTGCTAACCTTCCTCTGTAAAGGGTCCCACCTTCCTCCATAAAGGGTCTCAGATCCTTGGGATTTGCAATAGAAAGCTGTGCAATATAAGTTCTGTTTTTTCTGGGGAAGCGCATGTTTTCAGATGCTTTACAGCAAAACTTAGCACTGAGGTTTTCAGGTACTTCGTTTTAGGGTAGAGTTGGATTTTTTGCCTTTCCCAAGGTCAAAGGGTGGTGTCATATTGTTTAAAGCGGGACCCGAGACTGGAACTTGCACAGCCTTTGTGCTGTGGAGTAAAGGGTAGAGGGGGTTGCCTGAAATTCAATGTGCAAGGCTGTCAAATCAGCATTGTAAACAGAGGACAGGTACTCGGTACCTGTTAAACAATGCACGCTGTTCAGTAGGCATTTATTGGTCATTAGTGCAGAAAGCTGAATGCTAAACGCCTGGCCAATAATGGAATGAAACACTTAAAGCAGCCTCAGGGTGTGTCAGTGCGTAAATCCTTATTGGTCAGCACTGCAAAAAACAAATGTAGTGAGAAACACAGCGGATTTTTTATTTATTTATAAAAGCTGTTCTGTACTTCTAAATCTGAAGAAATTTCCAGGCACATGGGTGGTATTTTTATTTAATAATTTTCCTATTATAAATTACATGGCTGGAGAACAAGATGGTAGGATTTAAAGCTACCACAAGAAGTGTTGCACTGGTGGTGCTGAGGTACATAAATGGTACTCCTAGGACCTTATATGACCCCTTAAAAATTAACTAACAAGGAGGAAAACTTGCCCTTTCTCTTTACTTATGTACAAATACAGGCTGTAATATAATGTCCAGTGCATTGTAATATATGTATAATTTGTTTTTTATGAAGTTTTTCAGAAGGACTGCATGGTCACTGTACAGAGTTATGATTGACTTAATACAGACATTGTACAGAAAAGACATGAAGGCTAAACTATGGCAGTAGTCACTTTTGTGGTTGGGATCTTTTTCTCTCTTAGAGTACATAGACAGCTCTAGGACAGCTGGTGGAAAGATTAGAAGAGCAATCAGTTTATACAGCCTGTTTGCTAAGTGAACATTTGTTTAAACATGTACAGTTTCAGATATTTACGTTTACAAATAGTGTAAATACTTTCAAAAGATTAATTTAAGATGCTTTATATTATCTGACTAGAAACTTGCTGTTTTTAATTTTTTTAAATAAAAATGTTGCCTCCTATTTTGGTCCAAGAGTAAAACTTTATTCTGTATCCTGAGGCTTGTCTATCAAGATAACTGTAATACAGAGACAATAAATATGCTGTAAGCACAGGCAAGTGCATTGCTGAGAAGCGTTCTTTTTTTAGGAGTAAGAGAACTGGGTTTATTTGGCACAGATACATACCTGAGTGCTGAATGTACAGCTAATTGTTAAATTAATGCCTCTTTATGGTTATAATAAAAGTAAATTTGTATTTTCTTTACTGACAAGCAATGTTGTGTGACTGAATGGTCTCTTTCCTTACAATTTTGTTAGGGGGAAGAAACCCCAACTGTAATACAAAAACAGATTTTAACTATTGGCTTTTACTAAAGGAAAACTTGGGAGCTGATGGCAGAAAACACAAATATTACTGTATTTGATAACTTCTTGCCTGGTTACTCACAGACTCGTCTTCCCATAGTTCCTCATTACCACAGTGTTCTTCCTTGGTATTGTATCATCCAGAGGCTTGTGGTTTGTCCCCTGTAATGTCACCATGAAGCTTCCCTTCACCCTTTGTCTTTGACAATGTCATTTGAATGACTTCTACTTTCTAATCAAAGTAGAAACTCTCCTGTGCAATTCAACTTCTCTCTGACAGGTGTGGGGGCAGTGATGTGTGAGTATAGCTTCCTAGAGCCTTGGAGCCTCCGAAAGAGGTTTGGCCCTTTGGATTGCATCTCATAAATGAGGTGAATGCCAAAGCAGCTGGCCGGGCATTCACCCTTCTTTTTGTACAACAGGGATGCCTGAGGCATAATGTTACACTCTGGCATGTGTTTTTCAAGCAAAACTACTAGTCCTTTCCTCACACTCCGTGTTTGGTACTGACAAAGTGACGTGGATACAAAAAGGGGAAATGGAAAAGTGTGTGCTGCTGAAGCAACTGCATGTTGATGGCTGCAGGTAGATCCAACTCTTTGTCCACAATTGCTGTTTTCTCCTACTCTCATGCATTTTCATCCTCATGGGTCCTAGACCCAAGCCAACACTGTGGAGTAAATCAGATCTTTGATGTAAAGAGGTCTAAATAGAACAAAAAGAAATCAGAATCAGTTGATCCCTTTCTGAGGTGCCCAACCATGCCACTAAGCTGTGGGAAGTGCCGTCTACCACCAACTGGAGGCTGGAAACCCTGGAAACACCTCATCTTTTCTCTCTTGGGTTGCCCCTGGTCCCTATACCTAAACTGCTGGTTGCCATCCCCTCTCCACCAGCCTGGGTATCTCTGGCTGAGAGCCAAAGCAGGCTTGTCAGTCACACTTGGTACAACCAGTTCCCAAAGTTTCCAGTTCCTTGGCTGTAGGATGGAAGCCATCTGCTTCAGAGTACTGTGCATTCAGTGTGTAACCCCACTGATCAGACTGTGATGCATCAAATGCTGTCAGCTGAAAGAAACTTGGTGCTACAAGGACCTGATGTACAGATAGGCGTTGTGAGCTTGAAAAAAGGGGCTTTATTTTCATCGCAAAGTGACTGTTACCACCTTGAAGGAAAAGTTGATCTGAAATGCTGATGTAACTGCTTGCTGTGAGCACAGATATCTTAATTTCAGTATTTCATGCAGATAGAAGATGATGCAACACAAGGAGTGATACCACTGAGAAAGGGATTGCCAGAAGTATTGTAACGTCTGATTTTTGGACAGCAGGCTTCTGAGCTGAATCTTTTTATACTGAAGGAGGAGTTCATCTTTGCTTTCTGGCAACTTCAGTAGGTGACTTTTTTCTGGGTCTTTCAGCTGCAAAGAGAGTCCATGCAAAGTGAAGAGTGTTAATGCTAAACTCTGAGGAGAGGCCGAGTAGGAGAGCATCCTGCATCTCTTGTAACCCAGCCTTCTGTATTTATCGGTGTAATGTGTCAGGGGTGCCTTTTCCATTCATGGCCATGGAGCACACTAACCCTTACAGCTGCCCTCTGGAGCTGATCCTCTTCCAGTACATGTACAAAGGGACTGAGGAGCTAAACTCGTGACTTGAGACTGCTCTGGTGGGAGTGGGCTGCCCGGAAGTAGCGGGGCAAGGAATTTGACCTCCTTACCTAACACAGCAATTGGTCCTGAGAAGTCTGAGTTTTGGGGGTCAAAGAGCAGTAGCCAGTGCTTTATGGTTCTGTGTACTTGAGGTCCTGTGTAGTTGCCACCTTTCTGAACAGCTACGGCAGAGGCCTGTCTCCCTTGGTGACACATCTGTGGCCATGTATTGCTGTGAGGACTGTCAGCATTTGGTTTGTGCCTGCACCAGGGAAGACAACTTGAATCCTTTACCCTGAGCCCTCAGCGCCCAACCAAGCACTGTGTTTCAATGGAGACCTGCTGTGTTTGCATCCAGCGAAGGACAGGGTTACACACCAGTAGGCTGGCACAGTCACAGTGGCACCGAGCACGGCTGAGCCCTGGCCAGAACCAGCATTTCCACCTCCAAGGAGGGGTCACAGGTAGGAAACCTGAGTGACAACAAATACCAGAAGATTCTAGTGTTCCTCTCCCCAGATGCTTGTTTCACGTTAAGTGAAATGCTGTTTAGATAAAATCAGAAGCTTTGTGCTTGTATTGACATTTAATATTAATGTTTTGAAAAGAAACAGAGTTTCAAAATGAATTTGTGAGTCTTGTTGTTCTTACCCTTCAGCGACAGCATTTCAATCTCGTCTAAATGCTTTCCTGAGACGGAATTTCATTAAGAGTCACACAGGCAGGAAATTTGGTTCTGAAAGAAATGGTGATTTTTCGCATGAAAATTTGTGACCAGTCCCAGGCTGCAAGTCCCAAGCTTATCTCCACTGGGTGGTTTCCCTGCAGCTCTCTGAGTAGCTGGTAGACAGGAGCTGGCCAGGCGGGGCTACCACAACAAGTGCGTGCCTTGAGCAGGGACCCCACTCTGAAGCAGACACGATTGCTGTGGCTGGGGAACAGTAAGTCAGTTTCTTCCTAAGCCGGGGTTTTGATGGTGACCTGGCAGTTCGATGTCATGGTGACGGACTGCAAAGGAGGGCTGTGAGGGTGGTGTCTGAAGTCATGCCACTTCCAGTGCTTCTCACTGGTCTCTGGCCAGTCCAAGTAGATCCCTGTGCATGGGTCCAGGGTGGCCATGGGGAGAAACACACGGATGAATTTAGACCCAGCAACTTCCCGGTCCCAAATCCCGTATTTTGTCTGCAATTGGACCAAACTTCCAGTTTTCCATTCAAGAGTCACTTCTGGGACCTGATGCATCAAGTCGGGCTGGCTTTTGGTGAGTTTTTGCAGGCTACAGAGATGGGGTGACCCCTGGGAGAGCAATGAGTCCCCAAAGGGCAGAGAATACCTTTGGGCAGAGTGTGGGGGGTGTGTGTGTGTGTGTTCCCCTCTTCCTATTGCATATCTAGGTCTTCTGAAAGTCCTTGGACATGGGCATTTCTTTTGCCCTGGCAGTCTTTATGCTAAAAATAGGTCTTCTATGCATGCGTGTATGGTTGTGAATGTGGCTGGGTGAGGGAAATGGCCTTGCCAAACTACAAAGGAGACAGAAAGACAGCGTGTGAGGGAAAACAGCCCATATTTATGCATACAAATACAAATCAATGCTCCCTATCTCATGACATAGTGGGTAGATGATTCTGGGTGCTGGAGCATCCCTCTAGCTGTGGCACATAGGGAGATTTTATCATTCACAGCATGTGTTACACTGAGTTTTTCCTGCCTAAGCATGAAGAAGTTGATTCTCACTGAGCTGCAAGAGTGGCTTGGCCTCCCCCAGCATTACCTTGTGCTGCAACTTTGGAAAAACAGCAGGAAAAAAAAAATAATCTGACTTTGCAGCTGTGATGTGCTAGAGTGCTGACCGTGGGCAAGCCTGAACCAGTCCGTAAGTAGGACAGGCTGTTGGTTCTCTGTTTTCCTCTCATCAAAACTATAATATTCTCTTTGCAAATATCGGAGTGGTCTCTTAGCACTGCCCTTTAGTGCTGGGGGAGGCCGGGTGGGTGGTAGCAGCCTGCCCCAGCTCAGTGGTGAGCCAGCAGCTGGCGCATGGCTAACGCCGGTGGGAAGTGTGTGATCCCGTGGGGTCAGGAGAGACCCCGCAGCAGGTCAGTGGTGGTTTAGTGCTGCCAGGGATCGCCTCGGTGTCAGGCTGTAAAACCTGGCTGCCGTGTGATGGATGAAAGACCAACATGTCTGCAGGCAAATGGTAGGACTGCAGGAGTCTGATGGAAGCGTTATTGCAAAAGCTA
Organism: Myiotriccus ornatus; assembly: GCA_036023395.1. Classification (NCBI taxonomy): domain Eukaryota; kingdom Metazoa; phylum Chordata; class Aves; order Passeriformes; family Tyrannidae; genus Myiotriccus; species Myiotriccus ornatus. The sequence continues at coordinate 55,249,231 of JAYRBT010000001.1, read as the reverse complement.
TTTAAAATGATTTGTAATAGCCAGTTAGACATTTAGGATGTCCATTAATTAGCCTCAGCACAGGGAGGACTTGTAAAATTGAGATGGGATTTACTGATTCCCCCAGACACTAGCTTTCTGAAGCAAAACTTTGGAGACTGGGAATGGGGTGTCAAAAATTAATATTTGATGGCTCAAACACTAGCCATTTTTACTAAAGCCATCAGTCATTTCATATTACAACTTAGACTGCAAGAAGGAAACTACTCTAGATAAACCTGCCTTGGCAGGGGGGTTGGACTAGATGATCTCCAGGGGTCCCTTCCAGCCCTAACGATTCTGTGATTCTGTGAAATTGGTCACCTAAGTCATTCTTTAGTGAGAGGCACTCACTGGGGATGTGAAACAAACCACAAGCAATGCTAACCTCAAGCTAACTGACTCTAGCTATTTTGGATTCCCCTCATGCAGATAACAAGCCTGTTTTTTCAAGCATGGCTACCTGGGGCTCCATGGGAAGCTGGTAAAGTAGATGTCAGGATCAATCCTCACACCAGGGGATGTGAGGACATCTGTGGACAAATGTCACTGGCAGTTGAGATGGGACAATCCCCAAGTGCCCTCGTGCTGCCCCAGAACCTTGGTGCACAACACAAAAAACCACCACTCTGGTGGGCTGTACTTTTCATGAGCTTTCACATAGGAAAAAGTAAAACTGGAGTAAAAAATTGAAGGGGCCTTCAGCATGCATTAAAGCCCTGGGATGCCACTGGGACAGGTTGGGTGTGAGGTGGGACCAGGTGTCCCCCAGGCTTGCAGTCAGCAGAGGTGGCCATCAGGGTGGGAGCAGCCCCTGTGACCACGGCTCCCAGAGGCAGTTCTCATCCCTGTGTCATAAATTTGACCACAAAGGATCTAAGTCAATTAAAATTTATTGATTATAGTAAGCAGTAAATATGAGCAAAAG
>JAYRBT010000001.1:55226386-55247373 GCA_036023395.1 Myiotriccus ornatus | reverse complement strand
TACTAATCATACATTTGATACAAACCATCTTATTTGATAGAAATATCCTTTTTGATAAACAATCATACATTTCACACCTGGGTACCTGCTGTTCTCCAGTCAATAGGTCAGCAGGCCTTCCTTGGTGAACGTGATGAAAACAGCCATGTTGCCCAGTGTGTAGCTCACGAACAGCCAAGGGAAGGTGAGCCCATAGAAAGCCCACATAAATTAGTCTTTGGAAGAAAAATGTCATGGGACAGTGTCTAGGGGAAGTTACCCCAGCCTCCACCACCCTTCAGACAGCCACCCCTGAGACAGCCAGCTTCGTAGACCTCATTTCCTTGCAAGAGCAGCACGAGTTGTGTAGCCGGTCCAGGAGGCTGAGGGGAATTATACAAGGGAGGAGGGTCACAGTGACCCACCTCGAGGCAGAGCATTCCTGAAGATGTTCCCCCACCCAAGTGTTGTTGCTGCTGGATACTAAACCTGACCACTTCCATCCTGGAACAGGAGAAAAAACCATCTGTCCATCAGGATAACACTCTCTTATGGGCTCAGGAGAATGGCAGTGCTGCAGGAGCAAACCAGAGTTGGTAAATGGCAGGGAGGGGTGTGGGGAAAGTGTGGTCAGGATGTCTGCCTGAACGTAGAGGATGGGGATGCTCTGCCCCAGGTTTTCTTTTCCCCACACCAGTACCAATCCTGGAACACTGCCAGACCATCACACGCTATGCTTTCCACTTAGCCTGAGTTTAGGTTTATTTTGTTTGTTTGTTTGCTTACTTTTTAATTAAACCCCTTAAAATAACTGAGGAAAATTCATCCTTCACTTCTGTGTTTTCACATTTCATATACAAAGCTCAGCTCTTCTTATGCTATGTTATTAGCTGTTCTCTGATGATATAATTTGCTAAGGGCCCTCTTTCCATCAGACACACAAGTAATTTATCCTGCAAGGTACCGACAAGCAACATAGAAACATTTCTTGGCTAAGGGCTTAGCTCCCAGCATTACAAGAGAGCTGGGTTTAATGCTTTCTAATAGAACTGAGCTGCATTACCACCTGCTTCTCTGGGAAGAATGGAGAGCAACTAAGAGAGGCAAAAGCAAAGAGATCATCATTAATGCAGGAGCTAATTCTCATGTGCAGAAAGGGAGTGTGGTCAGGCTGTGTCTGTCTCAGCAACCTGAGGGACTTGTCTGCAGCAGCTCCCAGGTAGCTGCATTTCATACACGTGAAGTGTCTGACTCCAGCTGTAACTGTGGCACTAATTTAAATATAACCTGAAGATGCATATTTTGGCTCTGCAGAATAGAATCTCCTTCCTGGCTGTAAGGGATGGAGGGGAACAAAAAAGCAGCAAACCAGCGATTTGTTCTTGCTTCCATTTTTCAGGCTTTTTATGAGGCTAAAAAGACAAATAGTCCCAGGCAGGAGGATTTGCTACCCCTATACTTCAGGATGGGAGAGCAGTATAATGTGCTTCTATGTTGAAAATAAAAAAGCCAACAAAATCACTGATTGTATGATAAATCACAGGTAATTTTCTTGCACACTGACAGAAACTGCAGTGCTGTCTGGCTGGGGAGGGGAGAGGGGAGGCAGGGAGGGAAGAGTGCTACAGGGGCATGAGCTGTCAGGAGAATCCCATCTAGCCCCTGGCTGATGAGACAAATCCAGTCTTTGCTTGCCCTCCCAGGGTCACCAGGGCTGGGACAACAGGCACTGAGGAGCTGCTTCTCTTGGCAGTTGGGTTGAGGGGACGCTCCAGGACACACCATCCCTAGCTGGACACAGTGGTGATGTCCCTCCTGATGAATTCAAGGCTGCTTGGACCCTATAAAGCTTTTGCCTGTGCTGTTAAATTCTTGGACTGGGGCTTGGCCTGAGACCAGGAGTACTTCCCCTCCTGATTTCTAGCTGAGGAGCCTGGATCTGACCCCGCTAGGCAGTTTGGATGGAGCAGCCTGGTTTGGAGCATAAGAGAGGGGAATGATATGGAAGTGAGTAGAGCCTGTTTTCCTGCCTTTAGGTCAAGGTGATGGGGGAAGGCACGTGTATGCACTTCCACAGGTGAGGTGAGTCCCAGCTTTTGGGACATCCTGCTCACACAGTTCATCACACGGGAACCCTGTCTACTCCAACTGCACGTTGTGCCCCTGATTGCCACTCCAGTCTCTCAAGGCAAAACTCAGCTTGTGTGGCTGGTGGGACCAAGTGCTGCACGCCACTTACACTGCTGATCCCTGCAGAGCCAGAAGACAAACCCTGCCCAAAAGGCTCAAAACAGGTCCAACCTGGAGACCTGAGTTGCACTTGGACTTTGTACTGTCCCTCAGAACTGGAGGCAAATTTCAGTGTGGACTGTTGCATCCATGAAGATATGATGGCACTTGCAAGTCTGACCCCAAAGGACCAAAATGATGGGAGAAAAGAAGAAACGGCAACAAAGCATGGATAACTCAAGTGATGCAGAAAACCTTCTGCTATCTGAGAAAGCATCCCCATTTCTAGGAGGAGAGGGAAACATATTCTGTGTGACCCTGTGTCTCCAAGGTACACCGGTGGATAGGGATGAGGAATCCTCCACCAGAGCAATTAACTTTGTCTCCTGTTTTTTCCCTAGGTGAATTAGTTTCATGCTCACCTCTGGTGCTGGAGTGATGCTCAGTCTGACTCCTTTTGGCTACAAATAGCAGCAGCAACTCTTCAGCCTCTTCCCCTAAACAAGGATGCCCCCAGCAGAAAGAAGTGGCCCTTGTTGTTGCTCCCAAACACTTATCCCTGCACTGCTACAAGGTGCTGCTTCCTGGGGAAAATACACCACTGAAAAAGTGCTCATCACTGGTAATTTCTGCTTTTTCTCACTAACCCACCAGCTGGGTCTCACCTTGCCTGTGCAGAGGGCCGTGACTGCTCCATCATCCTCATGCTCTCCTCCCATGGATAGAGACTCCTCACCTACTCTGGCCTTGGACTCCCTCGAGCAAGCTCAACAGGCTCCCAGATCACTTTTTGCAAGGAAGAGTTGCCAGTTACCTCCTATTCGTTCAACACAACTTTGTGTGCAGGGGTTTTCCCAGAAAAAGGCTTTGTCAACCATTGTTTCCACTCTGCCTCCTTTCCTTCTGCACACTTCTTTGTGCTTGAGCCCATCTTCCACTGGTGTGGTGGGGGAAGACACATATCCTAGCAAGTGGCATCACCCCCCCGTCCTGTCTGTGGAAGGGGAAAGGTAGTCATGCTGGTTAGGCACAATGCCATTTATTCCCAGAAATGCCAGCTGCTCTCCAGTGACACCCCAAGAGCTTGGGAAACTGCATTTCTTCCCTCTCCTTGGGAGACCTCACTTAAGATTTGAGAGAGGAAGCTGCTAAATGAGCCTAAACATTGTTCTGTGCTTTCAAAATATTCATAAATAATCTCAAAATAGCAGCAAGCAGGGAGAGGAGAAGTTTGCTGATGATATTAAGAGTGGTTGAGGCAAATGGTTGACTGTGAACAGTTGCAGAAAGATCCTTGTGGCACTGAATAAAAGGGTAATAAAATCACAGATGAAATCTGATGTAGATAAATGTAAAGTGATGCGCATGGGAAAAGACAATCCTATCTTTACATACAAAATAATGGGCTCTGAGCTGGCTATTTCCACTTGGGAGCAAAATCTTCAGGTTCTAATAGATAACTCCATGCAAATGTCAGCTCAAGACTCAGTAGCAATCAAAAAAGCAAACAGAAAACTAGGAATTATTAGGAAAGGAGGAGAGAGCAAAACAGGGGAAATCATCACACTGCTGTACAAATCCGTGGACTTCCTTCTCTTGAATACCGTCGTGCAGTTCTGATTCACTGATCTCAAATATGATGCAGAAGAAATAGAAAAGTTATAGAGGAAGGCAATTGAAGATGATCAAAAGCACAAAAGGGCCTCCATTCAGGGAATGACTGAATAGATTAAGACTTTTTATCCTGGAAATAAAAATGACTGAAGAAAAAATATGACCGAGTTTTGTGAAAGGAAGAGCGATGTGACTGGGGAACAGCTGTTCGTATTATTCAGTGCTCTTCAACAGAAGAGAGTGAACATCAAAGCAAATTATCAACTGACAAGTTCAAAAAAACAAAGGAGAATTTTAGCTGCAGCACTCCTTGTTACAAGGGTACAGTGGATGTTTAAAATTTGTGTTGGTTCAATAGGGTGTAAGGTAATCGATGGGAGAAGAATCCATCAAGGGCTATTAAATGTAGAGCTGGCATCTACAGTTCAGGGTGTTCCTGAGCCACAGACCACTGGGGAAATGGAGAGTATTCTGGGAAGTATAAACAAATGTTTGCTCTATTTTTGTATTACTTCCTGAGCATCTGCTGGGTCTCATCCAGAGCAGGATACTGGGCCAGGTGTATTTTGGGGGACAACCCTTTGCAGTCATCCCTATGTCCTGCACTTCACACCAGGCCATGTCTTGCACTAAGGCAAAGTGGCCTGAGCTGTCTGGTGCTATTGCATGTCACTGTTTCTGATTCAGCCCGCTGCATCACAGAGGTAGAGCTGCTTGGTGACTCTTCAGCCACCAAGACTCTACACCAGGACTAATTTTCAGTGTTAGAAGTCTTCCATCAAGACCCACAGACAGATGCATCCCATTTTCCTTTATTTCCCGAAGCAAAAGCCTTCTCTTGCATGGACAAGTCTTCTCTGCAGGTCCTCAGCTGGAGGCCAAGTTGTTCTGGAATGCAACCTTGTGCTCCATGCAGACATCTCATGTGCCCCTCACTCTGAAGTGAAAACGTGTCCTGTTAGTGGCTGTGTCTCAGAACAAGGATGTTCTATGGCAGTCAGCTCACATTCTTCCAGCCTGGCCCGGATCACTCTGGATTTATGGTTCCAAGGCATCATGGAAAGAGAATGCCTGGTTATGAGCAACAGGAAATTGAGGGGAAAAAAAAATTCAGCAGTGTCTCTAATGGCCAGTCCATATCTGAGTGATCCATTAAGATTTCCCTCAGTAAATTAAAAGCGAACACTTGAACGCTACACTGACACAGCACACAAGTGCTTTTTATGGTTGAAACAGCACCACTTTAATGACAGAGACATTTGTGTTCCTGTGCAATTTTCCAAGGTTGCCTTAAAAACCATGCCTTGACAGTTTACTGGCTAATGGACACAAACTAGGGTTAACCTCACTCTGCACCTCTTTTCCAGCTAGAAATGAGAATGAGGCATAGTGGCTATTAAAAGGTAATCACACCCAGGGGGAAATTCCTGAGCTCAAGTATCTCTGTTCCCCAGATCAGGGTAATCTCATTGCATTTGGCTAGCTGTTGGCAAAGCTTGTCAAGCCAGGCTGGCTTGTCACTCTCAGCATTTAGAAGCCTGTCCCATTTCTGGAGGCTGCTGCATTGCCCAGCCATCCTTGTGTTGATGTCACATGCTCAGTAATGCGGTGCTGAGGCTTATTTTCTGAAAACCTACTATTTTCACCTATAAAGCCTAATTTAAAGTAAATTTAATTTAAGTTTAAATTTAAGTTCAAATTCTATTCTTATTGATACTTGTGCTATTTTGCAGTGGCTCTGAAGGAGTACAGATGATATACATTGAACGGTAGGACAGTCAGACATCTGTCCTGTTGACAGATCTGCAGGAGGCCCATTAAACATGCTGAGGCAAATACTCTGATAGTGACTGTTATGGGAAAAAAATCCCCACCCACATTTCTTGCCCCTAGATTTCTATTAGGAAGGAGGAGTCCCTTCATGATTTGGCTCTGGCAGGAAGATGAGAGTCTTGGCTTTAAGTGGGAACTGCTAGTGGGGAGGGGTAGGAAACCCCAGGTCCTGTCTGCAACCTTGGGAAAACTGAGTGGCTTCCTCTTCCTCATCCTCATCCTCATCCTCTTCCTCATCCTCATTCTCATCCTCATCCTCTTCCTCTTCCCTTTCCCCTTCCCCAGGGTGGCCCCCCAGCACTAGAGCCAAGATGATGAACTAGGGCAAACCCCAGCCCAGTTCCCATCGTGAGGGCTGGCACTGTCCAGCCCGTGCTGGAGGGAGGTTTTAGCCACAGAAAGGCAGAGCCCTGGCACCCCACGGCCATACACTCTGTGCGTGGACTGTGGGTGCAGCATTGCTGGCACAGGCTCCTCACTCCTGCAATGGCCTTATTTTAATATATTTGTGCTGAATAATACATATTTCCTGTGAAGAAAAGAGTGTATTTCTGTGCAGGGGGAACTTGGCAGCTCTGATTACTGAGCAGCCATTTCCTCAAAGCAGTAGGATTCAACCCTGTAATCAACCCTATTAGCATTAAAAGAACTGTCTAAATGTCAAGACAAGTTCAATAAATAAGCACTAACACATTTAGAAATGGCTTAGAAAGGGGAATTAAAAGTTTTGCTCCTAATTATATTTCTTATTTTAGATTTTCTGTCAATTCTAGCTCTTCCATTCAAATGAGAAAAGCATTTGCTGCCAAGGTGGAGGAAATGAAATAGCTTGAAAGTGGGAAAAACTGTTCATCCATAATAGGGAGAGAGCAGGGACCTCAGGCCCTCTTGCAAGCCTCCGGAAACACGATAAGGGTGGGGTCAGCAGACCTTTCAGTAAAGCTGTCTCCCAGTTTCCTGTTACCATGAGTGCCAGATCCTCTGACACCTCTTGATCCCAGTAGAGTCAAGAAATGCCATGGGACAGAGGAGGGCAGACTCCTCTGACCAGCTGAAGGTATGCAGGCCAGGGGGTAGGCAAGCAAAAGCAGGGAGCACAGCTTACTGGTGGCACATTTTATAAGCAGCTTCAGAAATCTATGTCAGTTTTAACAACCAACTCTGCTCCTCCAGACCCAGCCACCTCCAACCCTGCCTGGATGGAAGCGGCTCACCCATGTCTGGTGCTTTGATGTGGTAATAACGTATAACTGATACTGATGGCAAAGGCTAATCCACTCTGCTCTGTAATGTTCCCAGTCAATCAGGCAATATTCTGTTATTGGAAAAACTAATTTTTGTCCCTCTGATGGTAATCAGTGTATGCCCTGAAGCACGAGGCTTGATAGCCTGTGTAATTTGCAACCTAGCTAAGTGTAACTGCAGATGTTAATCCTATTTATACAAATGCCTGGCAAGCAAAAGGAGGGTTGGAGGGACAAGCTGCCCGCCAGGGGAAGGCATAGAGCTGGATTTCCAGGAATTCTCATGCAGATTTCTAGCTGCTGTGCCCCAGTGATGGGAGATCGAGAGATTTGGAATGGACAAGAGGAGATAACACAGGCAGTGACTCTGCAGCTGTGTCACTCTGGTTGCCTGACATTTCTTCTGGAAAATGCTGGAGCAGACGTCACCATGATGCACCTCCTCTGCTTCAGGCAAACCACTCTCTACCTAACAAATGCAATCCAGAGGGACCTTGACAGGCTTGAGAGGTTGGCCCGTGCAAATCTCATGAAGTACAGCAAGGCCAGTGCAAGTTCCCACACATGGGTCAGGCAAACCCAAGCACAAACACAGGCTGGACAGAGAATGGATTGACAGCAGTACTGAGGATTTAGGGGTGTTGGTTGATGAGAAGCTCAACATGACACAGCAATGTGATCTCGCAGCCCAGAAAGCCAATTGCATCCTGTGTGGCTGAATCAAGGCCCAAGGTCATTCCCCAAGTGAATTAGGAGCCTAATATTGTGAACAGCAAGGAACAGACACCTCTAGCAAGCAAGCTGGAGAAGTAGGCACATAGCTTTGGGGGAAAGAGACGTGGACACAGCTCTCTAGTTACACCCTCCCAAGAGGGCAGAAAAGGACATTTCCTCACCTCACCAGAGTGCAATGAGACCTGAACATGCTAAATGGCATATTCTGGGTGAACCAAGCCCTGAAGCAACACTTGGCTTCTCTACTCAGCTGCTCAGTACTGAAAACACCTTCCTAACTCCCTGGTGCAGGTGTAAACTGTGGGATGAAGGGTTATGTATTCAGAGAGGCACTGACTCTGCTCCCATCACAGGTGGGTACTTAAAATAGACTTGCAGTGGTGATGCAGTGACTCACTCCTGTGCCTGTGATGACTCACTCCACCTGTTTCACCAAGGAGAGGGAGGAAGGAGGTCACTGCTTTGCAACCACAGGAAAGCCCCAATTTCCAGGAATTTATGCCTTCAGGTGAAAACTCACCAAACAAGTCTCTCAGGTCTCAGAGAAGAGAAAGCTTTAATACTGCCAAGCCTGTGCTTTGCAGGAGCTGTGACATGCCAGTGACAGTGGTTCCATTGGTACAGATGGGACCCAGTGTCACAGGGACTCAGCAATCCAGCAGCATTTCCAGACTTGGATTTCCCTGGACTTGCTCCCCTCCCAACAGCCCTGCAATACCCAGCAGCTACACTCTAATGTGTTACTGCTGGCACCTTGTCCTGCAGGATTAATGAAATAGCAGCATTTCCCTGGTCTTATTCCAGGTTTAGCTAATATAAACTGAAACCCAAAAAATTTCCCAAACCAAGGAAAATTCAGCTCCATGACTATTCCATTAAGAATGATACCTCTGGAAAACAAAAGACTATATTGTGTTTGCTGTGCTCTGTTTTCCTGCTGTTATTCTCTAGCAATTTCTCCCACTTGGGCAAGAAACACCAGACGTGCTAAGAGCACACACTCGTGGGTGCACGCAACCCTTTATCGCACCAACACATCCTCTCTGTCTGGTGACACTGATTGGGTTTGGTTTTTAGAGCAAGCCTGCAGCAACTCAGCTGTGTCACACATTTCTATAGCTGCAGGACACCCAGTGGTGGCCAAAAGCCCCCACTTGCTGTGGTTTCAGCTGCAGGGTCTAAGGTGAGCAGCAAGGATGGGCTGGCAGGGGATGGTAATATATTTAATTGTATCCATCAATATAGATGGAAAAGAACAGATGAGCATTTGGGCACATTTGTTTTCTTCCAGACCTGAGAAAGAGTTGGTACATCCAAGAACACATTTTCCAACCCAACTGTATACTACAATTGGTCTAATAAAAATGTGTTTCATTTGCCTACAAAAAACACTCTTCTGGGCACTTCACAGCTGTGAAGGATGCTGTTTTCTATTCCTGGCTTCCTTTAAAAGGCCAAGTCGTGCTGCTGTATTATTGAATTCACCAAACACATGGTACAGCCCAGTGAGCACTGCTGTAGGAGTCTTCTCGTTGTAGTTCTCTAGGCTTGATCCTCCGTGCACTTAAATGGATTTTACACTCATGGTACTCCTGGGACACCAAGGCAGCTGCTTCAGGTTTTCACCAGTTTAAGTAAGATTAGTATCGGACCCAAGAGCTTGTGTGCCTTGCAACAGCCTTCGTGTCGCAGGCACTTAACCTTGGTGAGCTCATATCTGTGTTTCCAGAGGACAAAGAGTAGGAGTGGGATACATAACTGGAATGTGTGCAAAACTGATGGTTAATGGTGGGAATGGACAAGCAAACCTAGATGAAAAAAAAAGGCAAAACTGGTCTAGGATCTGGTTGTGATGGATGTGCCAGCAAGCAGCTTCTCTTCAGGCAGTGTTTAAGGGATAGTTTGGTCCAAAATGATGTATTCGGATCAGAACCTTATGTCACCACCACTGATTGTCTGTGGGCTTAAGGCTGCTCCTGCCACCCGCTGCCTCTGAGCTCTTATTCTCCTCTCCTATTATTGAAACAGCCTAAACATCATGTTTTAGTTATAAAGTGAGTTTAGTGGATAGAAGGGTGGGAGGGAAGGGGGATTAAATTTACTGCTTCAGTGACTGCAGATCTGAAATAAATCTCCGATTCAATGATAGATCAATAACATCAAGATTGGGTTTAAATTATTAATAAACTATGAGAAATGAGGATAATTATTCTATGAGTCACAGCTCTCTAATGCACTGCACATTTTTTCCCTGAGACATCTGCATTGAAGCACGACCTGCCTATCTTTTGGCAGAAAGCTGTAGCCAAGCAGTTAATGTTTTTTTAGTTTTGCTAGCTAAGCATTTCATGAACCCTAGACAGCCTAGTGACAGTGTGCTTTGGAGAAACCCTTAGGCCAGGATCCCCTAAAACACTGAGGTGTCTTATAAGTCCCTGGAAATCAATGTGATTGATTTGAATGCAGTTCGTGAATGGTTCAGAAGGTCCTCAAATGTCCTTTGAAACCTGGATGTCTGGAGATAAAGAAGTTGCACTAGCCTAAAAGGAGATGCTGGCCTTAAAAAGTGGCCTTGGATGGTTGCAGAGGCCCATCTTACTGGTGGCAAGAAGGAGGGACAACCTGAGGACTGCTGGAGGCAGGGAGGGGAGGAACAATTTTTACACATTGCTGGTAAACTGTAATGACAGCACCATCGAACTGCTGGTGGATTTCAGGTGAATTAGTTCCCCCTTTTCAGGCAAAAAGAGAGGTAACCATCCTGAGGAGGCCTGTTAAAATCAAGAAGTTAGAAACTAGAATGTTCCTCTATTCTGCATCACAACCATCTCTGTTGACTGAGACAGCTCTCACTGACACAGACTGGAGATCCTGAGAACCTTTAGGTATCCTCCCACCTCAAGCAGCTGCCATCCCTCAGCTGTAGCGTTATGGCTTAGGGTGGTGATGGATAGCAGCTTTTAAGGGGCAGCTCACTGCAAAATCAGCTCGTGCCTGCTCTTTGGCAGAGTGGGGTCAAATTGGCTCAGAGCACTCTTGATGGTGCTCCTCAGCTGCTGGGCCATCAGGTGAGGTGCTCAGTACTGCCCGGGTTTACCAGGAGGGTACCTTACTTAAGAGGAGAGGAACAGAACAGAACTTAGGATATTGGTAATGAAAGGTATTTATCCTTGTGAAAGTTAGGTCTGCAGCATGCAGAGGTGAGAGATGCACTCATGAAGGTAAGGACAGCAGAGCAGAGAGGGGGAACTGCCAGCACACCAGAATGGACGAGGACTATCGGTAGCAGCTGTGCACAAAGTCTTCTCTGGTCTTGCTGCTTTCCTTGCCTCTGGCTCACTGGATGAAACAAGGTTATATCGATCCTAAAATCGCTTTTCTGTTTATCTCAGCTTACACAGTTCTGCAAGTGGCATTAGGTGACCCCCTACTCAGCTGATGATATGGTATCACTCTGCACCCACATGGACTGGAACTCTGCTGGGACACCCCTCCTTTACCTTGGCATGTCCGGCAGCAACTGGGGCTTTCCATACACCCTCCTTCTGTCTCCTTTCACCTGAATTTGTCAGTCAGCGTATGAAATCATTCTAAGCCTACAACACAGAACTATCAGGGTGTCCAGATGCTTCTATCTGGACAAAGTAGGGATAATTTTTTATAGCCCCTGTAATATATTAATTTAAAGATGCCTATGTCCTTGACAAATTAAAAAAACACAACCAAACACCCCCCCAAAAAAAAAAAAAAAGAAAGTGAGATACTGAGCAAACCGTGTTTGGGGCTTGACTGTGATCTGATTCAGGGTAAGGAGTGAAGGGCTTTTTTTTTTTTTTTTAATTTATTTATCTCCATTAGTAATTCAACAAGGCCTTTACACATCACTGCTTTCTTATTAGTTACCTATAAATTATAAAGGATTCTGGGCACAGCACACACAAATTAATGCATCTGTGGATGAAAACTTTCGAGTAATAGGGGGAGTAGTGATGCTCTCTGGTGCCTCCATTGTGCGTTTGCTCTCCCAGCTCTGCTGAGGTAGTAAAATGCCATCATCACTGCCTTACACGTGAGGAGCACAGCCCAGTAAAGGGCTATGTGCAGGTCAACAGGGATTGGTATCAAACCCAAATCTCATGGAAGTCCCCATTCTTGGGACCAGGGGATAGGTGAGCGGCTCAGGACACTCCACTGTGTTTGCTTGAGGATGAGACGTGATCAGACTGAGCAACCTGCCTGCCCGTTAAAGGTCAGGGTGCAGCCTCAACAATGCATGGGCAGCTGGCTGTATGCACCCCAGATCACAGTCAGTCCCTTAAGGACAGCTCAGGCCAGGCTTGCTGGGAGCTGGACTGCTGGGTCCCTTCTCACAAACCTCTCAGATGGAGGGAAAATCTCTTTTTTCCTTGCATCTGAGTAATGACTTTCTGTTAACCAGAAAACTTTGTCTGATTTCCCTTGATATCACATCAGGTGTTTTACCTCAGTCCATAACATTTTGAAAATTTGGGAAAGAAATAGAGTCTGCACTCTTTCAGGCTGCAAGTTATGAATTTATAATGTTTATTTCTATAAATATTAAACAATTATATGTATATATATAAAATTAATAACATATTTAAAATTTATATGAATAAAATTTATAAAATAAGATTTAAAAAACCCAACTTGTTGCATGTTTATGTAGCAATGCAACAGCCTTCCCTTGAACAGCTGCTTATATCTATTTCCCTTGGTGCCAAGGTAACATCTGGTAACATCTTTTAAGAAAAAACTATAAACTTCCCTTGGATATTCCTATAAAGATTGTTATCAGTGAACTGAGTGCCATTTGAAGTATATTGAAGCAGAATTTGGTCTTTTTCTTTTGAACAATTGTCTCTATTCAATTTCTTTCCTTTGCCTTCTCTCTGCAAGGAAGATTAGATATGTCTGTACATTTATGTTGGACAGACTAAAGGAGTGAGCTACGTCTCTAGCTGGTGTAAATCTGTGTTGCTGCAGCAGCATCGGTGGGGTGAAGGGTGGTATTATGCTGATTTATTGTGGCTGGAGAATCAGACCTCCTTTTCCTCCCCAGCCGGAAAAGCAGCCTATAAAATAAAAGTCACATATCTCAGTTGATTTGAGCGATACTGCATGGGATTTATCTGTCTAACAAAATTTAAAAAAAGTTTAAAAAAACTCTCTGCAGAGGCTGGCAGCATCCCTTTTAATACAGCAAATGTAGAGGGCCCCAAAGACAACCCCTCAGACAGACATAACTTCCAGTTTATTAATAGCAGGGGCACAGCAGTGGCTGCCAGGCTGTGAATGTCTCCGGCATACTGTAAATTTCTGGTTGTTAGGTGTTCCTGCTGCTCGCCTGTGTATGGCATAAATACAGCCTAACGTGATTGAATTATATAGAAAAATGTTACCAATTACTCTGCTTACTTGGATCCCTTCGGCACAGATCCTGTGGGCTGAGCTGGTGGAGAATATGTTGCTGGTGCTGGAGGGGAGAGAGAGAGAGAGCTTTCTTTAAAAATAAAAAAAAGATCCTCTTTTTGTGTAGAACAGCGGGGATTTTTTTCCTGCCTTGAGATTTCTTGCCATTTCATTATTTTGTATTTCAGATAAAACCTTCCCACCTTAACGAGGAACATTTTTCTCCATCAGTTTTAATGGTACGATACATTGTGGGAGAGAAAAAGAAAAAGCTGCTGAAAATGAACCTTAAAAAAAGTTGCTGGAGACTGAAGACAGGCTTTGCAGAGGAAGAGACAAGAGTTATAAGCTAATTTGCTTTGCCTTTGTGTTCAGGTTTCATCTGTAAACAACTTGGGTTTCCTTATTTTACGGACTCTTTGGGAGGACGTACTCCCATGGGTGTTTCAGCTTCCCTGCGGCTGCACAGAGGCAATGGGGTGCAGGGGACTGTAGTTGCCCCTCTGTGGGAAGGTCATGATGCTACAAGAATGAGGAGGAAACGGGCAGTTTTGGCCCAAACTCCTCATACAGTCAGGTGTGGTGCCCTGAGGGGTTTGCTGTCAGAGCAGCACCTTTCTCCTCCAGGTTTGCATTAAGTCAGTGGCCACAGGCTGCCTGTTCCCTTCTGTGCAGAGCACAGCAGACCTGGGGTCTGTCACAGCCCTCGTCTACCACGTTAGTTGTACATCTTAGCTTGTCTCAAATGGTCTGTGAGGTAAAACAGCTCTTATGCAACCTACCTCAGTGTCTGCATACCGTGTGGTGCTATTTCCGAAAAATCAGAAAGGGCAGATGGAAGAGATTTAGGGGAGGCATATGCAGAAGGTGGTGGGAGAGAGGAGAGGTGACTATGGACTGGGGAAAAAGGGTGGACAAGAAGGCACTTGGAGAGGCTAGTAGGGTGTCAGGGGAGATGGTAGAAAAGAAAATGTAGGAGAGTAAGACACATGGAATAAAGGAGAGGTATGGCTATGACAGGGAGCTAGAAGAAACATCAAAAGCATTGAAGTGAAGGTTACTGCTAAGATTACATGTCACCCTTATGAAAGACAAAACCCCAATGAAAACAGGTGAAAAGAGGCAAAAAAACCCCTGTGAATCGCTGTACTGTACAAATTCTTGAAGACGTATTAAATGTTGACACTGGGTCCCTAATGAGGCATTCCCATATTTGATTGGTAAATCTTCTTCTGTCTAAATACTAGCTCTCTACTGAAATAGTCTGAAACAAACTTCATATATCATCTGAATTTTAATTATGATGTAGAAATCCAAGAAACAACCGCTTGAAATAGCACTGAGAAGAGATTTCTGCATTCATTTGCTTCCTGTCTTTTGTGGGTGTTTCAGACCCTCAGCCTCTTCCCAGGACAGATTCGTCCTCAAGGATGCAGCTCACACGTATGCTTGATAAGAATACTTTATTTCCACATGGAAAGCCCTTAAAAAATAAACCTTCCATGTGTGAACAGTTGATCTTTCTCCTTCTTAGGAGCTGGCAAATTTATGTTGAGAAAAATGTGAAAGTGAGCAGAAAACACTTCTGTTGGTAAACCCCCAAGGAGGACTAATTCATGAATTCCTTAGGAAATAGGTAACCCTTTACTTCAAGCAATAGCCTGTCTCTTTCATGCTGGCTGTGCATTTCTGTCTGTGCCAAAGCAGGCTGTGCTAGGGGCTCTCCCATAGCAGGTGAATTGCCTGCTTATAGCATGTTCAAAGAGGAATTATGGAAAAAGTCCAACCTTTCCTTCAAAAAGATTATTTCCGCTTAGGGTAAGGCCAAATTGTCCCACTTGGACCCCTGTTTGTGATCCAGACTCTGCTGCAGAAAGCCAGACTTTCTCTATGTAAGCAACCAGTTGCAGTTCCCCACAGCTGCTGTGTGGTGTACTTCCAGTGGCTTTTGATGGAGCCACTTTTCCCTTTATCACCCACTCTCAGGGAACAGGTGCGACCCTGTCCTGCGTACAGACACAAGCTACGTCCTGACTTGCAAGCAGTGTCACCACAGGCAGCCAGAACTGAAGTGGGATAAGTTCCTAAAGTCCTTAAAAAAAAGGGGTTTATCCTCTATAACTTAGAGGGGTTTCCTTTTCGTGGGTTAACTGTATTTTTGTCCCTGCTCTCTGCCTCCAGACACTGGCTGGCTTACTTAAAGAGTTGTAAAATATTATTAAAAGCAGGGGTTTTATATATATATATATATTTATATATATGAAGTAAACATAGCTTGAGATATTTATTAAGACAGTCTGATATTAATTAGCTTGCATTTGCATTCAACAGAGCAACTCTTATCCAGACAAAACTAAAATGGATGCTGTCTAAAATGGACCAGCGGGTTTCATGTTTAAACTCTGTGCTGGTTTCATTGTGATTATGTTGAAACTAGCTAACAGTAAAATCCCATTCTTTCCAGACTAGTACCTTGCCCTTCTGATAAGCTCTCTGCATGGTTGGAATTCAACTCCGGATGCTGGCACCCCATACCCTGTTCTCACAGCTCAATATTTTTTCCCAAAACATGGTACAAACCAGTCCAGCAGTCCACAAAACTGCATCCCTCACTAGGAGGCAGGGAAGGGCAGGCCTATGTTGCGCCTAAAAATCCATCACTGTTTTAGGTGCACGTGCATGGCACTCATATTTAACCATATGATGGAGTGACTGCAACAGTCAACAAGGGAAGACCGACCAGTGTCACCTAGCTAGACTTCTGTAAGCACTTCAAAATGGTCCCAGATAACTTTCTTATCTCCATATTGGAGAAACACACATTTGAAGGGTGAGCTATTTGGTAGATAAAGAATTGGCTGGATGGATGCAGACAGAGATGTGGTTAAGGGCTCTGTGTTCAGATGGAGGCCGCTGACCAATGGTGTCCCCTCGGGGCTCTGTTTTGGGACTGATACTCTTTAGTACCTTCATCAGTGACACAGACAGTGATATCGAGTGCCCCCTCAGAAAGTTTGCTGATGAAAACAAAGCTGAGCAGTGCAGCTGACACAACAGAAGGATGGGATGCCATCCAGAAGAACCAGACAAGCTTGAGAAGTGAGCTTCATGATGTTCAAGTCCAAGTGCAAGGTGCTGCACCTGGGTTGGGGCAATCCCACAGGTCAATACAGACTGGGAGAAGAACTCCTTGAGAGCAGCCCTGTGAAGAAGGACTTGGGGGTTCTGGAGGATGCAAAGCCAGACATGACCTGGTGATATACTCTTGCAGCCCAGAAAGCCAACCACATCTTGGACTACATTAAAAGAGGTGTGACCAGCAGGCTGAGGGAGGTGATTTTGACCCTCTAATCTGTCCTTGTGAGACCCCACCTGGAGTACTGTGTTCAGCTCTGGGGACCCTTAGCACAAGAAAGACATGGACCTGTTGGAATGGGTACAGAGGAGGGCCATAAAGATGATCAAAATGGTGGAGCACCTCTCCTATGAAGACAGGCTAAGTAAGTTGGGGTTTTTCAGCCTGGAAAAAGGAAGGCTCTAGGGAGACTTCAGTAGAGGCCTTTCAGTACTTAAAGGGGGCTTATATAAAAAGAGGGGGAGGGACTTTTTACATGGACAGATAGTGACAGGACAAGGGGTAATGGTTTTGAATTGAAAGAGGGGAGGTTTATATTGACCCTGACTCAGTTGGTCAGAGCATGGTGCTCACAACACCAAGGCTGGTATTTGATCCCCATACAGGCCACTCACTTAACAGTTGAACTCACTGATCCTTGTGAGTCCCTTTCAACTCAGAATATTCTGTGATTCTTCTGTGATTAGATGTTTAGAGGAAATTCTTTACTATGAGGGGGGTGAGTCACTGGCACAGGTTGCTGGGAGAAACTGTAGATGGCTCATCCCTGGCAGTGCTCAAGGACAGGCTGGATGGGACTTTGAGCAACCTGGTCTAGTGAAAGGTGTCCCTGACCATGGCAGGGAGGTTGGAACTAGATGATCTTCAAGGGTCCCTTCCAACCCAAACCATTCTATGATGGTTCATTCTATGATTCTATTATATGCAGACAGAAATGTAGAAAAGATCAAGGACAACTGACTTATTCTTTCTCCTTTCCTCTAAAAGATTGCAAAAAAAGTACCTGTTACTATCTTTCCTTTCTTCAGGGATCTTTCAGGAACCTCAATTGCAGGTTTTTTTTGTTTTGCAGGAGGGGATGAGGAGGCTCCTTCAGGCTCTGCATCACAGACAAAATCTCTGCTGGTTCTCCTACTTGTCTCTTTGTCAAAGAAATCAAGATTAGTCTGCTCAATGTAATCTTTCACTCTCTGCATTTTGAAGGCTTCTTTAGAAGCTGCATATTCCTCTTCCAGCCTTTTCAAATTTTCCACTGTGAGAGCAGAACTGGAATCTGATGACCCAGTCCCAAGGGTAAATATTTTTGGTTGGGACTGGTTATTGCAAGACCCTGACAGCTTGCTTCCATTAAACATATCTGCAATGCATTAAGGAGATGAGAATCTTTAGCAACAGGCAAGGTCAATTCATCATTCTTGTAACAAAGAAAGAAAGAAAAGAGAAATCCCATTAGTCATTTACTCCTGACGGGCATATTGATTGATATAGTTAAAATGTTCACACTAAGATAACCTTATTAGATTGAAAATCACTTTCTTTTCAAGAAGATCTACTAGGCTCCAATTCAACAAAGCACTTAAACAAATACCTGATATTAAGGGCATGCCCAGGTCCTATTGGTGGGATTTTCTTAAATAGTTCCCATCCAGCACTTAAAGGCCAAAGCTTAAGATAGCTACAAAGGACGGGCATAATGCCTTATCTGTGTTTTAGATAGGACCAAAGTTCAGCAACCAAATACCTCACATCATAACACACAATGGTACCCTCTGCTCCACTAAGGCTGTACTAAAGATTGCATCAGTGATTTCATTATTAACCTACTTTGCTTGGCTGTAAAATTGTGTACAGCTGAAACTTACTGTGTGCAGGCTGGAATAGAGTGCACTTTATATTCATTACTAGTACTCAGACAAATTATTTTGGACATCTTTCGCTATATGCTGATGGAGAAAAAAATAAAAATGTACAGTGGAATCTATTGAATCTGTTTAATTGGACCTGCTGGTGGCCATCCAACCATGCCAATTAAATAAAGACAAACAAAAGCAGCTCTCAGAGGACCTGCAGTGAATAAACCCAGGGTAAATACTGCATGATTTTTGTTATTGCATTATTCTGTATAGTTGTGTGTCTGAAACATAAAGTAGCCATAAAAAGCGACTCACCCTCCTGTTTGCAATATCTGCTTAATTGTGTCTCCAGCTTCTGTTCACCCACTCAGTCTGTTTAATGTCAAAAGATAAAGGAAGGAAAAATAATAGGGTTAGTTTGGCAGAACTAGTGCTTTGCAACCTCTTCTTTCCCTGCCTGCCCCACCCTATCGTTTCCCATTGGGCATGATGCTTCCTGCTCTGTCTGACTACAAACTGAGAAGGCTGTTTGCAGGTGTTTTATCAATGCAGAAAGCCCAAAACCCCTCAGTGCCCTGCGTGTCAGCTTTGTGGCACCCATGAATCACCTTCAGACTTTGCAGACCCCTCTGTCCACGTGAGCAGAGTGGTCTCTGCCAGCACTGTGGCAGCCCACAGACACACTCTCACTCAGGCACTGCAGGTGTGCCCGGGATCACTCAGCGGGACATGCTCTTCATCCCTCAGCCAGGCTTCCCCAGTGGAATAATTTCTGAGGAGAGTAGGCAAAGGCCAAACAAGACCAGCACAGCACTGTTGAAGGTGAAAGCGCTGACTAGACAAGGTCCCAGCCAGCACTGTTTCTGAGGTGCTCTGGCAGTGGTCATCCCTTACCATTTGCGTACCGAAGACCATAGCTCTGTGACATAGTGGTTAGCACATTTAATCCACAAGGCTGAACTAGTTTACTTGCTTAATACAAGTGTTTGACACAACGAACTCAAATGCTACGGAGAAGCACAGGTACAGGCTATCAGTATTTTCCCTTTGTCAGTCACGGAGGCACAGAATATTCTGAGTTGGAAGGGACCCACAAGGACCATCGAGTCCAACTCTTAAGTGAATGGACTGTATGGGGATTGAATCTGTGGCCTTGGTGTTATTAGCACCATGCTCTAACCAACTGAGCTAATCTCAGGCTCAAACTTACACATCTCATTAAAAGAAATCACTGAGTTGGTCTGTCAAAAGCCATATTCCCTAACTCTGAGCTGATTTACATTAAGGATGGTCTTTAATTCTCCTCTTATCCTTCTCCTGAGAAATTTTTTTTTGGTTTTCTGGAACTTTCCTTCTGATCCAGGTACTTGTGAAAACAAATACAAATGACCCAGAGAGACCCCCAAAGTTTTCTGTTTTACTACTGTCAGGTTTAGGTTGTCTGTCAGCATCTGATTGTAAAGCACCTAGCTTTACTAGTGCCAGTTTAAGACTGCGTCCTTCATTGCTGCGACACAAAATTTCCCAAAATATCCCGAACAGTATATTATCATGTAATCTAATTACATCACTAATTTTAATCTCCTTACAGAACTAGTTTATGAAAAGTCTGTAATTTCTGTCTTTCATAAACAATTCTGTCATTTCTCTTGCAACAAATTGTTAAGATTCTTTTGCTTCTTCACCATACTTAAAAACATCTCTATGTCATTAGCTCTGCTGATCATTGTCCTGCTGTCATTCTACTTTATCTGTCAAGTTTTCATGGTCATAGACCTGTAGAACAAGCCAGGCTGGAAGCTGCCTCTGGAGATCACTAGAGTCCAGGACTTTCCTCAAAGCAAGCCAACTAAATTAGGCTCCTTGGGGTTTTGCCCAGTCAAATTTTAAGTATTTCCAAAGGCTGAGATCCTACAGTCTTTCTGACTCCAATG
This sequence comes from Myiotriccus ornatus, assembly GCA_036023395.1. NCBI lineage: Eukaryota > Metazoa > Chordata > Aves > Passeriformes > Tyrannidae > Myiotriccus > Myiotriccus ornatus. The sequence continues at coordinate 55,227,386 of JAYRBT010000001.1, read as the reverse complement.
TTTAACCACCCTCATGTTGAAAATATTTTTGCTAAGATTTAATTGGAATTTCCAATATTCTAGCATGTGTCTGCTGCCCCTTATCCCACAGCGGTGCAGCTCTGAGACGTCTGACTGTCTACTCTTCACCCCCTCATTTGGCAGCTCCAGGCAGCAATGGGTTGTGCTTGACTATTTTCTCCTCCAAGCTGAACAGTTCTAGTTTTCTCAAACTCCTCTTACATGTACAGGCTGCAGCTTCTACATGTCTTGGTGACTTTCTCTCTAGTACATCCATGTCTCTCACACTGGGGAGCCCCAAACTTGACACAGCATTCCAGATGTGCCTCACCAGTGACAAGGAGAGTGTTACAATAATGTCTTTCCACTTTGTGTTTGGAAGCAAAGTCTAACTGGGCTGTTTTGGTTGCTGCTTCCTCCAGCTCAGGGCTGCCTGTGTTTCCCTGCTGTAATGCCCTGTAGTTGCCATTTGCCTTGGGTTGCAATGCACGCCTGTGGGGAAGCTCAGAGAATGCTCTGGGGCAAATCAGTGCCATTTTCACAATGTTTGCATGGCAAGGGCTGTCCTGGCCTTTTACCTATGCACAGTGTTTCACCTGGATATGTCTGTGCACACCATCACTGCTTAACACCGACTGCTATCCTCGAACTCTTCCTCTTCCATGAATGTTTTAAGGGACATTTTATAATGTATTATTAGTAAGGCTTTTCAAAAACTTCCTCTTGCAACCTTGAAAATAGGAATAAATAAAAGCACAACTAAGCTGAGCATTTTCCAAACCCAGTGGATGAGCACAAGCCATGAACCTGCAGGCTTAGCTCACTGACTGGCTCCATGCAGCAGTGGCAGCAGTGCAGGGTCTCATTCTTCATGTACAGTTTGTCTATGTTGCCTTATTTCACTTCCCATCCTGACTTCCTCTAAAACAAAAGAGAAAAATCACCTTATACAGCAAGTGTGGAGAACTACTCTTCCAATGGTAGAAAAATGTTTTGAATG
>JAYRBT010000001.1:55213443-55226286 GCA_036023395.1 Myiotriccus ornatus | reverse complement strand
TAATGTATTATTAGTAAGGCTTTTCAAAAACTTCCTCTTGCAACCTTGAAAATAGGAATAAATAAAAGCACAACTAATCTGAGCATTTTCCAAACCCAGTGGATGAGCATAAGCCATGAACCTGCAGGCTTAGCTCACTGACTGGCTCCATGCAGCAGTGGCAGCAGTGCAAGGTCTCATTCTTCATGTACAGTTTGTCTATGTTGCCTTATTTCACTTCCCATCCTGACTTCCTCCAAAACAAAAGAGAAAAATCACCTTATACAGCAAGTGTGGAGAACTACTCTTCCAATGGTAGAAAAATGTTTTGAATGGGTTTTCCCATTCTCCCTATGCCACTCCACACAAAAACATATATCTGATGGTATGGAAATCAATATCAGGAGGGTAAAACCTTCAGGACAGACAGTTTTTGGCTTTGTGCTTGTATTGTACATGTTAGGCTGAGTTTCACAATCATCAGGAAGGTTCTACAGAGTAATATGAATTACAGTAGCTTTTAGAGGACCCTGTCTTGGCACTTGGCACATCAAAGCTGCACAACTCACGGATCAGCAGTTTCCGCACAGTTTGAAGAAATGCAGTACTTGAATGTTCATGTTGAACTTTTCCAGGAAACTGAAGAGGATCAAATGAAGTGTTTTATTGAATTCTAAATATGGAGTATTTTTTTTTTGTTTGCATGCTTGCTTTCATCAGAAGAAATGTTAGAAAAAGAATCCCTTGGGAAATTAAGGGGGTGGAATGCCACATTTTGAAAGTGCCAGAATTAAATATTCCTGCTTTGGAAGTTTGCCTCCCCCTCTCCATCATGAGCCATTCTGGGATTTTGATATCAAGCCCATTTTTCACTTGACCTGATGTATATTTTTGTTACAAAGCCCAATCTTTTTCTGCTAAATGCAAATAAATGTTTTGCTAATCTTGCCAGATAGGATCACCATACAAAGAAGAGTGCTCTTCCTTTTGTAATCTCATAGTTCATAGGGACTGGTATTAAATAGAAAAAATCAGTTACATCAAAATGTCAGGCTTAAAAATCTCATAGATAATGGTAAACTGCCCATTATAGTGTCACAGGATCTTGTCCACTAAGTATTCACAAACACATCTGCAGCACGGCAACGCATTTTGTCCAAAGCCATATCTGTTCCTGACATCAGAACTCTCCATAAATAGCAAGAGAATTCAAAGCAACATTTACTGGCTATTTCTTCTGTGAAGCTTCTTCTATAGCTGTTCTGTTCTCATAATAATATGCTGAAACCTAGTCAGAATATTTGAATCTTAGAGAAACAAAACACAGCTGAAGTAGCTGGAAGGCAAAGGGCTCGGGAGGCAATTTCCTCTGATTCATTGGGAGACAAAGGCAGAGCAATGACTGTATTTGTGTTAATAACAGTGGAATTGCCTCCCTGGCACTGTTACCCCCATATTTCTTTAGCTCTTGCTGTCATGCTCCATCTCACAGCCCCCCACTCCTCTGCTTTCAGTCACAACCAGGCTGAATGAATCCATGTAAGGCTACAGCAGGACCTCCTGCCATCCCCATCGCAGGGCACCACCCTGAGCAAAGTGGGCTGGTGAACTGAGCTGTCAAGCCCCAGGCGGGTGTTCCTATCACAACTGCCAGCTTCACCATCAAAACCTTCTTTTCCTTACTCTGAGCTCTCCCATCATTCCCCATTAAAAATGAAATTGACTTCACCCTTTCTTTGACAACATCCACTTGGTTGGAATCCCCTGTTGGGTGGAAGGATGGTCAGGAGAACCTTGTCAAGCTCTTTCAGTGAGAGCAACTGGTGGGACCCAGTATCCCAGGCATCTCCACTGGGTGCTGCAAAAGAGATGAGGCCTTCCCTGTAGGATCGTCCCAGGGAAAAGGGTATTCTCTGCACATCTGTAAGTCCCCAGGTAGAGTCAGAAGACAGAGAGTGCAGTGGCATCAAATGAGGATTAAACTCTGTGCTGTATTGTAAAATGTCAACTAAATTAATTCTGTCTGTAAGCTCCCTGCACATACCCCTAAAGGTAGAGGAGTGCTATGTGCACAAGGCTAGAGAGACTTTCTGACACAGACGCTGGAGTGGAATTTCCACACCACAGTAGGTCTGGAGAGAATACTGTGTAAACATGAGTTTAGTCAGCTTCTGCTTTCCTTTGCTATCTTCAAGGTATTTGTGCTAGTAGAGGAAATCTTTCCCTCTAAGCAATGCCTGCTTGATCCTATGGGATTTATAATCTTGTAGTTTACAGTCCACTGCAATGAAAGGCATCTGATGGCGTCTCAGCTTTGTTTAGATGTGACTTTGTGGTAGGACTTTGCAGTGCAGTAGCTGATCTCAGGAGCTGTCAGACCCACATGCTAGGAGGGACTGTGGGCTCCAGTGAAGCATTCCTGCAGTCCTCAAATTTTGTTGGAGCAGAGGGACTTGCTGGTACCGTGGGTGCTGTGATACTCAGAGCTACAGCTTAACAGCATCCACCAAGGGCAGACTGGGGTGCTGGACTCCACACTTCCTTATATGGTAAAGAAGCAGCTATGTTTGTGTGTATATGCATATACATATGCATCTATGCATTTATTTACAGACCCGAGGAGAGTAGCTGACTACTTTCCTAATAGTGTGCACATTATACACGTAGGATTGTTACTATTATACACATCATATACCTTTATATATATGCATATAAAACAGAAAGCAATATTATGTGTATATATATATATTTATATATATGGAAAAAACATTTATGGGCTGTATTTGCCAAACAAGCCTATTGAAACCAACCAGGTTGTTTCACCTCTTTCTCCCACTGCAGTTGCGTCCAGACTCTGAGTTATAACCACTACTCTTGCAGAGAAAACAGTCTCCTAAAATAACTCTGTTTCTGCACTTTGCACTTTCAAAGATGTTTGGAAAGTAATTCGTTGCTGTAAATCATACTCTTGAGTGGTCTCCTGTTGTGCAGCCCTTATGCCTGTTGCATCCCACCTGTCCTGTAATCATCAGCGGAAGCCAGAATACTCATCTCAGCAGTGTCTTACCATTTGAAGGGCTGCATCCAAAAGCCTGGATCTCACCAGAAGTGACACTGGCTCCAGCTGAGGGGCTGCCTACATCTCTGTAACATGCAGTGCCCACTAGTAGGCTTAATAGAAATATAGAAGGATATGGCAAATATGTGATAATCCAGGCCCCAGAGAATTCCCTCAGCCTCAAGATTATAAGGACTATTCTAGTTCTGCAGGTGCAAGAATGAGAACCAACTGGCTCTGTTTGCAACCAGTAACCCCCACTATTAAAAACTGAACCCACTTTTTCTGGTGAATCGGTAAAATTGCATTTTTAATATGCAGGCATAAACAACTTAAGAGAAGTATGCAGAATCAGACTACCAACCTCTACTGCTGGGATTTAAAATCTGACTTTAGCAGATGTCACTGTGGCCCAGAACACATGCTCTACACACAGCTAAGGAGATGCAGTCCATGAATGCTCTTCAGAAAGCCTGGCACTTTAGGAGCATAGCCATTGCACAACACAGTAAAACAAAGCAGCTCCGGCCATAAATCGTGGTTGTTAAGTGAGTGTTCTGGGATGTGTGTCATGAGACACAAGAAGTGATCTGAAGTTAGACTGAAAGCACAGAAATCCCAGATTAACACTGCCAGTGGTTCTGTCCCTTTCCTGCTCTGGAAGGGTAAAGAACTCATCTGAAAGCAACACTGTGGACTTATTGAGTACGGCTCTGGGTAACACAGAGCTGAAGTTACTGCTGGCTGTGGTTTTGATTTCTAACACTGCAGCAAACTGCAGGTAGAAACATTTTGTACTCATTTTGGCACTCAGGACCTGATCCTCTCATCCACACAAAGGCCTTTTGGCAGGATAGTTTCTCCTCTTTCATGTCCTGCAGTGCAAGAAGGAAGCCCAGACACTGCTGTCTTTTGTCCTGTCCTCTGCAGAAGCCCAACATTTTAGTAGAGACCAGAATAGCATTTTTTTAGAGGTGGCAAACAATGCTAATCCATTAGCCTCAAATACAGAGCTAAAGGTCACAGTCCCAACACACCCAGTGAAACACCAGAGGTGTAAATTTGCAGTGAGACCAAGTAACTACAGTTTCTGTAAGTGTAGAGGAGAATAAATCACAGTTATACTGAGCCAGTTGTTCTGAGAGAGACCTGAGAAACTCTCTGGTGTCTCCTCCTTCCACTGACAGAATAAACTATCCTTATGCTATTCAACTGAGCCTCTTATGCTGTGCTCTCTAAAGTATGCATCTAAAAATATAAATGTTATGGTAAGTCTAAGGAAAAAATACATATAGTCATAGAACTGTCTGTTAAAACTAAAAGCTCTGAAGTAGAAATTTATGATGGTGTAATCTGAAAAGAATAAAGAGATAAAGGAATGTGAATATGGTTTATGAAGACAACACAGAGAATGAGAAAGAAGCCAAGAGACAATGCTGTCAGCACTGACCCTGCTGAGCACAGTCTTACCAAATGCCCTAAAAAACCTCTTGCCTGAACCCTATCTGTAGGCACCTTGGCAAGAGGCTTCATGCCAGGATGCGCTATCCCCATGTTCCATTTATAGGGTCTGCCCCCCAGTGTGAGGGTCTGCACCAGGATCTGAGGTGGAGGGGAGGGGGGCAGAGGCAGCGCTGACTCCACCTCTCATCAGAACTGGCTCAATAGAGGTTTGAGAAAGTTTTTCTTTAATTCTCCTTTTTATGTTTTATTTTTGTTGAGATATGTTATAGTATGGTCTAGTCAACTGTTGCTCCTACATCTCAGGAAATTCCGATCTCGGGGAAGGCTGGGGGACTGATGGGGGAAATTGGCTCTGTGTCTCTCCACCTCTGATTACCCACCCTTGCATCTCTACCCTGGCCTGCTGCAGGGAAGGCAGTGGCCCTCGGGGCATTCTGCAGGTTCCTCCTCCCATGTGTGATGGGGTTTTTCTGTCAGGGGTTTGGTTTTTGCCAAAAGGTGTGAAAGAGAACAGCAAAAATTGGTTCTACAAGGAAACATAGGGGTAAATGCTAAAGCGGCATCTGACAGCCACACCAGGGCCTCAGAAAAGCTTCCTCCCCATCAAACCCTGGACAGGTGTGCCAGAACATGCTTACCTCTTTGGGCTGGAATATCCAGGGGACCCCCTTCCACAAGGAGCAGGCAGAGTTCTACTGGCAGGGAGGTACCTGGGATGCCTTCTTGGTCCTCAGTGTCCCTGGGTGTGGCTGGGACTATTCCCCTCTCTGTTCTGCTGGGCTGTTGTCCCCTCACATTCTACTGGGGATCTGTTGGTGTTCTGTTGGGGTTGTGCTGAGGTTCTATTGCCATAGTTCCTGCACTGCCATACCACATGTTGTCAGACAGGGAGGTGGGGGCTCCTGCCAGATTGCAGCCCCTCCTGGACATTTTGGGGAGGGTGTGTGAGCCTGGCCAGGGCTGGGGAGTGGAGGGGACAGGGACTTGCTGTGGTGGAGGATGTGTGAGATCACATCCAGAGAGGTGGGGCCTGGAAGTGGGAGGCCAGTCTGCGAGCTTGTCTTGAGGAAGGATCAGTACTGCTGGCACCTGAGGCACCCTGCCCCCAGCAAGCCCTGAGGGAAGGTAGGTGAACTGCCCTTCTGTGCTCCTCCAAAAGTAGAGCCTGGGCATCTCATCTTGCTTGATGAGGAGAGGTGGGCCCATCCATGGAAGTCATGGTGGATGGGTTCCAGCCAAGGATCCCTTGCTGCTCTTTTTGCCATGTGCTGCCTCTTGAGCCCTCCCTGTCATGAGCTGCCCCCCTGGTCCCCAGCACACCATCATCCTCACCCAATCCAGCTGCCAGTGCTGGGGCAGGGACTGCATTTGTAACCCCTGCTGTCCTCCAAAGGGCTCTCTAGTTTTTTAGGTTTAGGTCTTTTATATATGTGCCTTTTTCCTCCCATCCAGAGGTCAAATGAGGTTGCTACATATTCTGGCAGCTGAGTGTCTGAGCTGGAGGGGCTGAGTGAAGTTGCAAAGGCTAATGACTCGGGCAAAGACTGCTTTTGCTTTTCATTCAGAGATTTCTTGAGAGAAAAGCCAGGTTTAAAGGAAGGCTTGCTTGAGTCCAGCTGTGAGATGTACTGGTGCTGTCAGGAAGTCGTGGTTCCATCTCTGCTGCCTCCAGCTGTGCTTTACCCTCTGCAGCCAGTTCCTTCAAATCCCCCCATCAGACTCTGTGGGATATTTTCCACTCTGGCGACTGTGTTCATTGTGGACCCAGGGACTGGCCTTACAAGGTGCACAGAGAGGAATTTGGCTTGTGCTGGGTAGTGTCTTTTTGGTTTTCTTAATGTTTTAGGGGAACAAAGGACAATGAGTGAAACAAAAAAGCACATGACCGGGTCAGCGGCCACCCAGCTGGGCTGCCTGCAGAGCCCTATGCTTTGTGTGTCCTTCAGCTCTATGCCACAGCCTGATTTTCCTTGCTGTGGGACAAGCCATAAAAACTGAAACAAAATGCCAGTGCATTTGTCATGTTGTCTTAGAAGTAACAATTGATTTGGTGGGACTGGAGGAGTTTTCCTCCTCCTGGCTCCTTCTTCAAAGTATGGAGAGAATGCATCAGATGATGGTCAAAGATGATGTCTGGGGCCAGGGGAAGTACTTGTCTCTTATTCAAACAGTTGGGATTTCAGTTTTCACCTTTTGTCCCTGATATTTCCCAAATGACATCCTAAGGGTGTGGAAGTCTCTCATGCAGTGCTGTTGTCATAGGTGGGCTGGGACACAGCTTCCTATTGAAAAGTTTCATGGAGGCAGGGGACATTCACTAATGTGCAGTTATTTAAATCAAAATCTTTTATTGTACAGCACATACGTCTAATATACTATAGATTTTATAACTGACTGTAATTTCTCACTAGTAAAAAGTCAATTCCTGCATGGCAGGGCAGCCAGAGGAAAGAATACTTTAGTCTGCTCAGCAAACAGAAACCTATTTGTAATCCAAAGGCCCTCCATTAGCTCTTACCTATTTAATGTAAAAACAGGATTTACTACACATACAACTTAATCCCCTTTTTATATTTGCATAGAGATCCTGGAGCATGTGTATGAATGGTTTTTGAGATAAGAGAGAGAAGGCCTCGGGAGTCAAAGTCATTGTTTTTGCACGAAGTATTTAATGCTAAACATAAATATTGAGAAGACTAAATTCCTGTGCACTTGCAGACTTCACTGTCATGCTCCTGAGGATTTTTACTTTATATCTAATTATTAAGAGCCTGGTTGTAAGTGAATGAAAAAAAAAATACAGGAAGCTTTTACAGACCCTTACAGGGCTTCATTTTCAGGTTAAAAGGAGAGACAGGTTATAGACAAAACAGAAGCAAAGGTGGTGTACTTCTTATCTCCCTCAAAAGAGTGTGGCTGAGGAGTGGATGGGCCAGGCAGTAGAAACCAAGCCCTAGGAAAGGACTGTTTCCAGTGATGACCTCGAAGGGGATTGAAGCTGGAGTTCCTGTGGTGCACATTCATCAACCCTGCTCATTGTAATTCACATGATTTATGTTCTCACAATCATGATTAGGTGGTGAAAAAGAATGATCTACGTGCAGGTTGACTTCAGAAAGCGACATTCTTTGTTCATATCCTATCAAACCCCACGGCAGGCAGTCCTTTTGATTTAGCATTAATTTTAATATGCGTGTCCCTGAAAATAACCCTCCTGCCTTTGGAAACCTCAGAGATGAAGGACTCTTGGCTAAGTACTGGGCAGAAGATAATGCCTTAGAGCTGTCATTGCTTCCTCCAGAGGCAGTTTTGCTGGAGTGAAGAATGGGAGGCACTGGCATGAAATTCGTTTTTAAAATAGAGTCAAAGACAACTTGGTGGGGAAATTTACTTTTCCAGACATAAAACAGGGTCCAGAGGAACTCCACCAGAATGTCTTTCAGAGGTGTTGTGATCTCAACGGTGCAATGCAGTGAGCAGCAGACTTTTGCCTTACTATAGGCAATGTAATCAAAGTAATTTTTTGCTCTTTTGCTTCTAAAGGCTGTGATAAGACTGGGTAAATGCATCTTCCTTTGGATGTAAAATCCCTCACTCGATGTTGTTGTGACTTCAATAGGCCAAGATTTTACACCAAAACTTCCTTGTTGCTGCCTCTCAAAGCTTTCCAGGAATAGTCAAGTAACAGTTTGATTCTTGCCTGCTGACAACTTGGGCTCTTCATTTCAAGTCAAAGAACAGAATCCAACAATCTGCATGGGTACTGTTCTCATTCTTACTCCTAAACCATCGCTAGGCAGCATCTCTTCATCATCTTGCTTTATCAAACTTGAAAAGCAAATCTTGACTAATGAGCAGGAACAGTTTGTGGCCAGTCATCCAGGAAAACAGCTCCATGGGTACGGGAAAGGAGGAAATCAGAAGAAATCTGTTGCTTAACTACTGCAGGCCGAGAAAATGAGCTTGAACCCAAAACTTGTGTGAGTTCAATCAGACAGACAAATGAACAGGAACATTTTTATTAGCATACTACATACCAAAATTAAGGATCTGTTCTCTTCTAATGTTTCTGAAACCATTAGCTAGACACACTACACTGGTGACAGCTCTCTCCTATGCTGTTGAGTGGTTCTCCTGCCTTACAATTTTTCTCCTATGAACAGAAATCTGTAGTGCTGATTGCAAAGGACAGATACCTAATTATAGGGCTTGTTATTAGTAGAGTCTGGGAAATACAGAGTCTGCAGTTCGTATGATGTAGAGAATGATGGAGCATCTCAAATCACTAATGTGACTCAAAGTAAGGTCTATTGGAATTTGCACATTTATTTTCCCCATCAAATCTGTGGCAAAGCCCATTTGCAACAAGATTTGGAATCCTTTGCAGTTCTTTTTCTTGACTTTTGTTGAAAGTAAACTTTGAAGGTTTTCCTGACATCTTTATCCCATCAGTCTGTCAGTCAGTCTCACAATGCCCTTCATGCAAACCTATCAGGGCATTCTATAATCTAGTGTTTAATAGACTTGAAGGCAAACAGTGTTTGACAACACCTCAAAGGCTTGAGATCCTGCCGCATGGAGGCACAGCCCAGCAGGTTTCTGGGACGTGTTGTCTCTGCTACCCTTGGTGCATGCTCTTGGCTGATCACAACACAGCGAGCACATCCTCAGGTATGGCTAATAGTGAACAATTTTTGGAAAGGATGGGAGCCGGGATGTTTCCGGTCAGCACACACCTCTGTCCCTGCTAGCAGTCTGCTTCATTGTTGCATTGTTGCAACAATGCATACCAAATGCATTGTTGCATATCAAAACAGATACATTGTTTAGACTAAAATGAAGTCAGGGAGGGAAAAGAAAGCATTCAACAGCCAAGACGTGCAGCGAGGGAAAACAGGCACTTCTTACTGTGTTGCTGAAGGCTTTTTCAAGATAACAAGCCATTAAAATTTATGACTGAGTTCTTGGGGTAGTATTGGTTTGGTTGTTTTCATGCTGCAGTTGCCTGCACAGATTTTAGACTGCTTCTGACCCCTCTACCCTCCTGCGTTTTCATCCCTTCCCCCTGCCCCTTTCTGTGAGATATTTGGTCCTTCAAATAAATTGCACCTCTTCATTTTTCAGGAGCTCATTGTCAAGTCCAGTGCCTGTCTCTAAAGGACAGTTCATCAGGTGGTTAACCTGTTTGGTAATAGTGTAAAGCACATCTGAGCTTGTCTCGTTCAGTGAACATCCCTAGAAATCTCCTGTGCTGGTAGTCACTCCATTAATGAGTGCTGTGTCTTCATGGCTTGAAATACCTGACTCCAGAGTCCCTGTTATGTGACACATGGTATACATGGGGAGAAAACTTCATATTTCTCCACAATTTTAATCTGGGAAAAAAAAATAGAAGGAAGGGTCATTTCTAATTCCAGGCTTTTCAATTTTCACAAGAAAAAACTCTTTCCTCCAACTCTTTTTCATTCTCACACCCTCTTTTGGGATTAAGGTATCTTAGGCTAGTTCTGAACTTCAGCCAAACCCCAGAAGAGACACAGCTCATAATCAACAGATTACAACCAACCAGACACTGAGTCATCAAGTGCAAAAGGGAATAACAATGAAAAACAAGGATAAGAAAGAAGAATGGTACATTCTTGAAATTGGATGAAAGACGTTAGACAGTAATGTGCAAATGCATGAAGGAATGCCAGGGCAATTTAGGTTAGAAGGATGTGATAGTTGAACCTACCTAAATAGTGGAAATCTTAGCCCTTGTAAATTTTGGGGGAAACACAGGGCAGGCTCTCTGAAGAATTAGGTGATCTTTATGTTGCTAATGAGCTGGTGACTGTGGAATTCTGAAGCAGCTACAAATGATATAAAGAATTTACTAGGGAAGTTGAATATGGGAAGAAAGCAGTAAAGAGAGAGAGAGAGAGCACATGATAAAATTATGAGTCAAGGATTCTGGTTCTCCTTGATATAACATGTCAAAGCTGGAAATATCCAGCCATGGGCTGGAAACAGCTTTGACAATCTGATTGATGTGTGCATTAACTGAATTCACAACAGAAAATATATGATCCTGCAAGTGCTTATTTTTCCCCATGAAAATGATTACCACAAGCACTTTGTGCAGTGACATGTATGTGAACTTGTACCTGCAGTTTCTCAGACACAGTACAAAAGGATGTCAGGATAATGAAGAGCCACTATCTCTATCATTTATTTGATATGTATATGCAAATGACAAGGCATTTAAAACAAGAATCTTTTAAATAAACTTCATGTTCTGAGGAGATTTTTTTTTCAACTTTTGTTACCCACATCTGCTTTTCTTTACTTAGGAAATTTTTCAGTGATTCTGTTGCTTGGGTAAAAAAAAAAAAAAAAGGTTGTGTGATGTTACTTCTCAGGTACTGATGTTTTACATGCATAATTACAGAGGGAATGCTGCTTCAGATTTCTGTGAGTATCTATGCTTCCAATGCTGTTTTCCTCTCAAGAACACGGGTATCCCAAGAAAGATAATAGTTTCATTTGGTATTAACATTCACTTACATCTCAGAAGTGGTTTCTTTGGCAGATCTCCCAGGAGATCTGCAGCTCTAATCATCATCCAGGTATGTCTGTGCATTGGTGGCAGTTGTGCATCAAAGATGATGTCTTTCAACAACAAGGTAAGCAATTTCTGATCTCATTTGCTCAAGCATGTTTATTGCATCTGAATTTTTGCCTTTAAACAGTACTGACTGGGGCTTCCTCGAAAGAGGAAGTGAGGGTTATGTGTAGGTGCAAATGGAAATGACTGGAGACAGTTTCTAAGGGCTGAGTGTTTGGCGGCGTGGAGCCAGTGCAAAGAGAAGGAAATGGAGATATTGGCAGGTAACAGAACAAAGAGGACTGCAAGGTCTGCTAGCAGTCACACTGGCCAGAGGAGCTGGAGGTAGCTATTGTCTAGTCTGTCTGCTTTTCTCTTCTGAGGTGGAGTTGCATGAAGTAGATGCTTATGATGTAGTCTTTTACTTATATGAAAAGTAAGCTCATTCTGGGAAGAAAATCACAGAACAAAGGTAAATATGACAAAACAAAGACAAATAATTAGGCAGGTGTCTCATTATTTGCAAGACAACATCCGCTGTCATCAGAAAGAAAGTACCTTCTCCCAGGGGTGAGAAGGAAATTTGACCTCTACAAAGATCCTGAATCCAGATGTCAACAAGGACTTTTTTTAACTTTAGTTTTACCAAGCTTTATGATTGCTGAAGGCTTGGGGTTAGCAAGGCTGCACCTAGTCAATGAGGCTGTGGAGTAGAGCAGATAATAGTATCTTTCATCAATCAGGCAAAGCAGATAAAGATGCACTGCAAAAAATTGGCCCGCAAGCCACAGAAATATCTTTTTTCTGTCATTCATCAATTCTTGGGATGAGACTTGTAGAAATTAATCAACGTTGAGGTGAAAGGTGAGGGAGATATGGGCTGATGACATGTGCCTCGTCTATAAGATGATGACAGGCTTTGGTTTAGTCATTTCATATGAGGCTTCCCAGGTCACTGGAGTTCCCCTTTCTGCCTCCAAAAGGTGGTGTCGGGATGCAGTCTTCCTATTAGTGTCAGGTAGAAATCTTTGCTAGCAACAGGAGGACAGTCTCCAGGTACCTTGTTAGGTACAGAAGACGTGAAAATCACAGCAGCAAATAATACAAAGCATTTCATGGCTCTGGAAGAACTTGGCTGTCTCGTAAAAGAAGTGCTGGCAGAGATTCGTCGGCCAGAGCAACTGTTCTTTTCTGTGCAGTTCAAACTTGTGAATAAACATGCAATCAGGCACACATTTAGAAAAGCAGTCGTGCAGCTTTCTAAAAGCTACCGACTAATGACAACTGGGCCTTAGACAAGAACTATTTATACATTTCTGTCTTTCTAAGTACAGGAACCAGTGTCCTTGGTGTTTGTCCATTCAGCAATGAGTACCATGGTACTTGGTCTGTGATCACCTGGAATGCACCGACAAACAGTAAATCTGATTCCTGTTGCTCTGTCTACGCAGAAGTGATTTTGGTAAGAGAAGAAGAAAAATAACAACAGCACAATGTGTAACCTCAGTGTTTGTGTTTTGCAAAATGGTGTTAGTTAATGGGCTGACTGTCACAAACTGTATGTTTATTTCGTACACAAAGTTTAGATGGATTATGGTCTCTACCACAATTCTCAGGTTAAATATATGCAAACTATTTTAATAGGCATCGCATTTTTCTGCCAACTCATCCCTGTATACTCATGGCTAGGCTTCGCGAACGAAGATTCTAGGAGGGCTCTACCCACGCTTGGGCTCTACCCACACTTGCTACAAGC
>JAYRBT010000001.1:55160029-55213343 GCA_036023395.1 Myiotriccus ornatus | reverse complement strand
GCTCGGAAACCACACTGGCTTTCAGGTAGAAGATCTTCTGCTATGGCGGGTATTAATCTGTTCAAAAGAATTCTTGCGAGGATTTTACCAGCAATGGAGAGCAGAGTAATACCTCTGTAATTTGAGCAGTCCGATTTATCTCCTTTCCTCTTGTACAAGGTGACGATGACAGCGTCACGAAGGTCTGAAGGCAGTTCACCATCCCTGTATACAGGTGGAAAGAAAAGAGCTATCTTTTTCCTAAGCAGACAAAGCTTAATTTTGCTTCTTATACAGCCAACTCTGCTCAGACCAGGAGGGATACCTGTTGGTGTCTGACATGGCTGGCAGATCAGTCATATAATGTGACATGCTGTAAGAGACACCTTGCAGAAGAGACAGTGTCCCTTATACTGTAAACCAGAGATCCAAAGCTTATGTATGTAAAATATATATTTTTAAAAGCCTTTTGGTTCATTACAACCTCGAATTAGTGTCCGGAGAAAGAGTCACAGAAGAAAAGATGAGAGAGAGAGAGAGAAAAGAAAAAATGGTTATCAACAAGATCTGAGGGTTCACATGGTTCAGGTTGAAGGAGAGAAGAGAGAGAGAAAGCTCACATGGAGTCCCATGTATTTATACAGTTCAGTTTTCCCTCCCAGGCAGGGTATCCGGTCATTGCCTTCCAGGCCAGAGTGAGTTGTGCTGTGGGCAGTCACAGGCTGCAGGGGTGTGGTCTGGGCAGGCTACCAGGCAGGTCTGCCTTGACTGACAGCCAGGCTTGTAGTGCCTTCAGTGATGCCGTGTGCTCTGCATGGGCTCAGCCGTGTCTGCTGCAGGACCTTCCAGCGCTGCCGTGTGCTCTCAGCAGGCCTTATGCGATAAGGCAGCCTCATCTCCGACCCATATCAACAATTCAGTGAGATTTGGATCCAGTATCTCACAGATGTGTGGGGTTTTTTCCTTATGGGTGGTTAAGAGTGAAAGCTCTACACCAAGTAAGGAACAGCAATAGTCATAAAAAGTAGTGTAATATTTTTTAAAGCTCAATAATTCTGCACTTGCTCCTGCTGAGATGCACCTTGCTATGAAGCTTATGTCACTGATGGGACTGTTCATTTGAGCGAGGCAGAGCAGCAGGGACATTATAATTAATAATGCTTAGCAGGAAACAAGTTATTGTGCTTGGGGCAGAAGGGCAAAAACTGTTTTCTATTATTTTTTGAGGAATTAATTGGTAGTAGGCAAAGATTTGCTGCGTTGAGCCAGCAGGTGCTGCTTTATGACTACATTAATGTTAATGATATCCTCCAGACACATATGAAGACAGGTTAACCTGTTTCTTTCTCATTGCATTTCTCTGGGTGAATGTGTGTTCTGGGTCCAGTTATTTTTCAAGTGCTACCACAGGGCATTTGGACATACAGTGACCCCAAATTTGCACAGATCTTTGCAGGTAGTTTTGCAAAACCAGGTAACTCTTGTAACCTCTATTCACCTGAGGACAGACTGTAGATCAAAAGATGAGGGAAATGGGTAAAAGGGGCTGCTTCTCTGTCATAAAATCATTCCTAGGAGTTGCATAACATTTCTACAATTACCTATTTAACTGTTCCTAGGTGTGCTTAACAATAGTACCTGGGATCTAACTGTTTATTCTCTTTTTTCTTCACTGAAACCTCTATTCTTCAGGCATACCATTAAAAGAGTACTCTGGCAGCAATTTAAATCCTGAGATGAGCAGGTGTTAAAACTGTGTTCCTCTAAGTAAAGTGTGTCATGGACCATCAAAGCATGATACATACTAGAAAAGATAAGCCAGTGGCTCCACAGAGCTTGAAATGGTCTTTTTTTCATACCACTCTACATCTAAAGTTTAGTTATGAGCCTATATTTTCTTTTTTTCTACTTTATGTCCTTTTTGAATATCTAGTTTGACAAAAATGCACTGTCCAGCATTAAGCTTCAGAGATCCTTCAATATATTTATATTTTTCCTAGGATGCTGGCTTTGCACAAGCCCATCAGCTTCAGTAAAAATCTGGGCGCCATGGCAGGCAAAAATGCTGTGGAAGGACAGTCCTGGGAGCTGGGTGCAGAGCCTTTAGCAAAACTCAGGTGACAGAGCTACCATTTGAGAAACGCACCAGGTTTCAGACAGATTTTGAATGCCAAATCTGATTTTTAATAAGATTACCAGGTGGGTCCTGTGCCTTGTCAGAAGTCTGCCTCTGCAGATCTAGTGATAACAAAATGTGAGAACAAGTCTTGCGTGCCCATAAGAACTGAGAGAGTTGTACTCAGCAGTGTTTGCCTGTTAGAATATGGGTACAAGTTCAAGTAAGCTATTTCAAAACTTCTTGGAAAATGAAACATGAGTAATCAGAAAGGGGGAGAAGAGTCTGTATAAAATCTTAGGAGTGAGTGTTGGACCTTACATACTCATCATTTTTAGGAATGGTACCTCTAGGGTGCAATGCTCCACTAAGATGCTCAGACCTCCTGGTGAAAGGGAAGGGGTTTGAAAGGGCCAGTTGATTTTGGAGAATCAACAAATGTTTACAACGCTGGTGCCACAGCCAGAGATTCAGCTACTTAGGTCACAGGACACACTTTGAGAAACCTGGTCCACCGGGAGCTGATGGGGTTCGTCTGTCAGAGAAGGGAAAGAGCACCTTTGGTCATAGGCTTGACAAGCTGGTGAAGGGGGCTTTAAACTAATGTTGGCAGGGGAGGGAAACCTCAATCCATACCACTCCGAAAAGTTTGATGTCAGTGCCAGCCAGAGATGCTCAGAGCTTGGAGAGGGATCACGGGTCAGCAGGAGAGCACCTGAAGAGCAGCACAATGTGATTCTGGCCACTCCAGCCAGTAAGTCAGCTTAATGAGGGACCCATCTTAAATCAAAAGCGTGGGGAATAAACAAAAGGAATTACAGAAGTAAGCATGCCTGCAGGGCTGTGATCTTATTGGCTGCCAGGAAATGTGATGGGATGGCTTCTATGACTGGAGTGCTGGAATGAAGGCACCCAGGCTCTTCAGGGAGGACAGGATTTGGAGATGAGAAGAGAGTGTCAGCCTCTATGTCAATGACCAGCTGGAGTGCATGGAGCTCTGCCTAGGAATGGATGAGGAACCAACTGCGAGCTTATGGGCTAAGATTAAAGGGAGAGCAGGGACAAGTGACGTTACAGTGGGGGTCTACTACAGGCTACCTGACCAGGAAGACTGAGTGGATGAGTTGCTCTGTAGACAGGTAGGAATGGCCTCATGTTCAGAAGCCATGGTTCTTAGGGGGAACTTCATCCACTTCTATATCTGTTGGAGGAACAACACAGCAGGACGCAAACGATCCAGGATGTTCCTGGAATGCATTGATAATAAATTCCAATGAGAAACCAACGAGAAAAGGTGCTATGCTGGACCTTTTTCTCACCAACAACAGGATCTGGTGAGGAATGTGAAGCTCAAGGACAGCCTTGGCTGCAGTGATCACGAAGTCATGGAGTTAGAGTACTTAGGACATTGAGAAAGGCACATAGCAAGCTCACTTGGACTTCAGGAGAGCAGACTTTGATCTCAGTATCATGGGATAAAGCCTTTTAAGGAAGAGGGGCCCTGGAAAGCTGGTTATTAATCAAGGATCAGCTCCTCTGAGCTGAGGAGCAATACATCCCAGCAAAGAGGAAGTCAGGCAAAATGTGTGGATGAATAAGGAGCTCTGGAGAAACTTAAAAACGAGATCTGGGTTTCCGGGTTCCTTGATAATTCCTTGGGTTAGTGCCTGAATGGAATTTTTCTGTTGCTTTCATGATTCTTCATGTAGCATTGTTTACAGTATAGTGTCTCTTAAGTCCTAATAGCATACTACTTTTTTAAGGTGTTTGCTTCCTCTTCTGTACTGCTTTTAGCATAAAATGAAATGGTTAGACTTCAGTTAAACAGATCCTTATTAAAGTAGGAGCTAGTCTGATAATGACTTAAATTGGTGCGATGTGGACATCACATGTTATTTGATAACCATTCCATTATAATTAAGAAGTGGCTAATAGACAATTAATATACAGGATTACACACTTAGCTAATTAGATGATTTAAATTTTTTTTTTTTTTTGATTAAAATGTACAGGACCCCATAAATCACTATTAGAGATCATTTAATAAACTTGAACTCTCAATTTTCTCCCTGTCAGTCAGGAATGGAACTACTGACTTTTCCTCTCACCCAGAGAGACTTGTCACATGGAAGAACTGCTGTGTTCAGCATGAGCTGAAATGCCCTCAACTCCCAAATCTTGCATCTGTTTGCAGGACATCACAGCTCAAGTCTGTGCTCTCATGTTCTGTTCTACTCATCAAGACCCACAGCTCCTGCTCCTGCACGTGAAATGGAATGTTCCCCCTGTCCCCACAGTTTTAGCAGCCTCTTGCTTTGTGCCTGTGAGAGGCAGGAATTTTGCACATGGCTTTCTGTAATCCCTGTCAAGAAGGGACAGTTCTTTTAAGTTCTACAAAGCTGATCCCATTTAGGTGTCCCAGGCCATGCAGCAGTTGTTGGCTCGGTAACACCTTCCCTTAAAGGGTGCATGTGTGAGCCAAGCTGGGCTGGAGCTCCCTGCTGGGGTGTGAGGCTCTGTTTTAATTGAGGAGGCTAAGAACTGCAGACTCCTCAGCACTCGCTGCAGGGAGAGACAGCTACGCCTTTAGGAAGTGGCACATCATATCCAACAACACTGAAGGCAGGGAAGAATTCACCTCCAAACTGTAGAAAACTTTGAGATGTCTGCATGTAATACCTACAGGACAGTAAAGTGTTTAAGCTCTACTGCAGTCAGCAGAGACCTAATCAGTGCAGTAATGAGGAATGAAGCATCACTTGGCTGACAAACCACGAAGGGCTCAAGTCTGTTGCCTGAACACCACTGCCTATTGCTATTTGGGGTTTGTGGGTATCAGAGGCCAGGGACAGTGTGTTCAGCACATCCTGGTGGCAGGCCTGCCTCTCAGAGTGTCCCCTGCAGGGCCATGCAGGACACCCCCTGGTCACATGTGGCACACTGAGGTGACTGTATCTATCCAAATTGTTCCTGTGTTCAGAAAGACCAAGGAACTCCCCTGGGTGCAGTGTCAGCTCTGCCCCTCCATCCCCTCCAATGAGTGTGCCTGCAGAACTGATACAAGTGCACCAATGATAATTTCTTCTAGTATTTACTCAACAATAAACTACTAATGGGCTGTTCCAGCAGCACAGAGTGCTCTGTAAATTTTGATCTGATCGGACAGAGCTAGGAGAGTGATACAGTAATTGGGCTGTGTTTTGTTGGCAAGGCTCACAAGCAGTATATCACAGAGGCACAGCACAAAGGAATAGTGTTGACAAGCAATGGCTTAGAGCTGACCAAGAGACTGCACCTGGTTTTGATGAAATTTTTTGAAATATTTGTAGCTGAAGTAGAAAGAAAGCAGTGGGAATGAGATCTAAGGTAGAACAACACAAAGCCTGACATGTCTGTAAGATGTCACTTACTAGCAAAAGTCAAATGTTTTGCTTCACCTTGTAAACAATGTGTGTATTACAATCATGCATATAAATAAAAGTAGCTTGTAGGGCTTCTTTACATGCTTTCATGTTCAAGGCACTTTACAAGTAAAACCAAATTTCTCTTGACAGCTTGCATCAGAAAGTCAGTATCCCAAACTCTCTGAGGACCTGAGGAAATGGGGGTATGGGAACAGATGACTTGGCCAGGGTCTAAAGTGAAAGTAGAATCAGAGGCAAGGTATGAAAGTAGATATTTCCACCTTTTGTTTCA
The DNA here is from genome assembly GCA_036023395.1 of Myiotriccus ornatus. NCBI lineage: Eukaryota > Metazoa > Chordata > Aves > Passeriformes > Tyrannidae > Myiotriccus > Myiotriccus ornatus. Next base: position 55,207,552 of record JAYRBT010000001.1, on the reverse strand, counting down.
GCTCTCAGTTGACCCCGTGTTGATAGGAGTGTGCAGAGTATGGTGTTTGCACAGCACTGGATGTGTGAGGGTTACACCAAGGCAAACTCAGCAGCTCTGTGATGGCGTCACTGGAAGGACAATTAGTCTAAATAGAGGTTGACATAGGTGTGTCCCTCAAGCCATTTATCTGTCTGAAAAAAAGCTGATCTGGAGTTTTTCATTACTGATTTTTATACTGCTGACGAAGTGCACTCATCTCTTCCTGGGCAAAATGCAATACAAAGATATCACCGCCTTTCCCTCCAGGCACTTCACTGCCTCAAAAACTGAGAAACATAATTTTTATTCCCTATCTAGTTATTGAGGTCAGGAGATGATTCAAGAGCACTCAAGTATGCAAGAGGCTTTTTAGTGACTAGGTGGGATTTCCATCCAGGCTTAAGGCCCTGGAGAACAGTGGATGAGTGTATGGTGAGACCAACTTGCATTGACATGAACAGAGCCTGGCATTTCAGAAGAACAAATGTGTTTGGGATGGTAGAAAGTGGCAGCACACGCCTTTGCTTTCATCAAATAAATATTTGGGGATATAGCATATTTATGAGCACAGAAAAAGAAAGAAGGTTCTCAAAATTCAAAGAAATATTATACTTTTAATAAAAAACCCAACAGATTATTTTTAGTGCAAGCACTTTGACAGATCTTCTAACCCAAAAGCAAAGCAAGGAAAGGGCTGAACTTTACTGCAGGTACATGGCACCATTTCCAATAGGAGAGAGATTGGTATGGGGTCTTTCTTGCAAGATCTTTGTGGCAGCAGTTCAGACCTCAGTCTTCCCCCCTGCTTTCAACTCATCACTGGATGACCTCTTGCACCCCAGCAAGGAACATGGAGAATTATATGAGTGTGTCTGGGATTGTACACTCTGTCCCACTGGATCCTTTATAAAACCAGGTAACTTCCAAGAAGGACAACAAAGTCAGCTGACCAACCTGATATAAGGTGTGTGGGTGGGATGAGGAATATGGCTTTGATTCCAATTAATATTTAATTCTTTGTATAGTGAAATGTCTTTGGGAAACTGAGTAGTTTGAAGCTCTGGACAAAGCACTCTGCTGGGAAGTTAGGTCAAACCCTCCTTATAGAGCAGGGGTTGCTTGTCTCTTGGCAGGGAGGGGAACACACTCAGCATTATTTCTCCCTTTGTAATCTTGTGAATGACATCTCAGTCCTTTTGAGATTCCAGCTCAGAAGTCAGTGTAGCTGCTATAAAAAATTTTTCAGTGAGCTGTTGCAGCATTTCCAATTCTGATGTACGCATAAACACATTTCATGATATTCACTAAATTTGATCTAAGAGTATTGGTATTTGAATTCATGATTTTCAGCAAATAAATGATTTGCTAGAAGAACTTTACACAACTTTAAGGAAAATACTGGATAAAAGAAGGCAAAGATACATTACCAACTTAGTTCTCCATGGTTTTTGATTAAGCAGGCTTTGTCTGCTGATCAGTCTTATGCTGCACTTGTCTCTATTTAAAGTCAATTTCTAGTCAGCTCTCAGAGTTCTAAATGTTCATCTGAGGTCACTTTCAGTGCCCACAGTCTCAGTTCTTCAGAGTTTCAGACTGACCATTTCAGTCACCTCTCTTGCAAACTGGTTGCACAGGGTAGTGCCCTCAAATTCCCATCTGATGGCAGGCCAAGCACAAGCACTCCATGATGAAATCTTTTCCTTTCTCTTTTGAGGACGTTTTTCTGTTTTCCTGTACAAGCTCCTGGAGCTCAAATAAAGAAGAATGCTCCCTGGGGAGTTGCCATAGTAACCTGCGATTTTTTTTGTTGCCTAAGATTAAATATAAGCAAGGGAGAAATTACAGAGAAGAATTTTATACCTGAGTTTGTAATTTTCATATAATACCAAAGCTGAACTGTACTTCCAACTTCCTAAAGCAATAACAGTCACCTTGAGGCTGATGTCAATGTGGTAATTTTTACTGGAAAAGAAATTAACTGCCGTATTTATTATTCAAGAACTCTGATTAGAAAAAAAAATTCCACATCTGAAAGATGTAGCAAATAAGAAAGACAATGAGATCATTAGAAATGTAAAGACATGGAAGTGGGAATAGCTGCTACAAATAATATCTAAACTTGCAATGCATGAATGCCCTGCATATTCTATTTTCTTCTTAATAGGGTTCAGTGATAGTCTGCTCTTAAATGTATAGTCAAAAAAGAACTTCAAACCCACATTGTCCTTGGAAAATAACTTCAACTCTCATAACACTTACAAGGAAGTGATTTTTGAATGTATCAGTATCAGTCCAGCAACAAACATAATTTGAAGATTCAAAATACAAACAAAATTTGTTTTAAGAAGGTGTGATGGAGAAAGAATCCAGCCAAACTCCTCTCAGTTATGAGCATCAAAGGCAGATCAGGAAGTCTGGGATCAGGAAAGGGCATGGGAGCCGAGCTAGCAGAAAGGTTGTTTCCATGAGAAATAACCCAAAAGAGCAATGCTGGGAAAAATCGAAGACAAACTTGGGATGACAGCGGGGAAGAAGTGCAGAAGTGGGCTGTGCAAGGAGGGTGTGCAGGAGCTCCCAACCCCTCGTGGGGGGGCAGGTGGCTGCATCTGGGGCAAGGCCCCTGCCAGTGCTCACATCACTGTCAGTCCCCTCTGTCCCCTGCCATGCACTCTCACTGCCCTTGGACACCCCGCAGCAGCAGGACCTCAGACCGGGATGCTTGGCTGTACCATGAGGAGAGGGAAGAGCCCTGTCTTCAGTGAGAAGGTGAGCATGTGCTGGATGTGCAATTTATTGCAAGCAAATTGCCCAGCCTGTCTTGATTTTGTGTGGCTTCCCTGCAGCTGGCTACCTTGCCCATCCACCCCAGCTCCCAGCATTTCCCAGGGTTATTCAGAGATGGGGGGAAAAATTATGCGGGAGGCGGGAGAACTTGAAGTATCTCTCTGAAGCTTGGGTCGATGTGTCCCCTGCAGTGCAAAAGAGCTGACAGAGCCTCTGTCAGGTTTAATTGTCCCCCAGATAATGTCCTTCAAGGCCGTTTATATTATACACTTCTGTTTATCCTGAAAATATGCCGTCTAAACACTTTAACCGTGAGTGACTTTAACAACTCTAGCTGCTGGCACATCATACGCAGTGGCAGGTAGGTCTGGGCTTATGATGCTGGATGTTTTCTGCATCTCCTCTGGATACTTAGGGGTCTGTTCTCCATGTGACTGATTTGCCCCCTGCCCCTGTCTTTAGGCTGTTGGGGGAAACAGAATCCCAGAATATTCTGAGATGGAAGGAACCCACAAGGATCACTGAATCCAACTCTTAAGTGAATGGCCCGATGGGACTGGGCACCCCAACTGAATGGGATGGGTCAGAAAGGATGCAGGGGGAAGGGTGCAAGGGAGGGAGTGATATATGGCTCTGAAAATATGTGGTGTAAATGAAAACAAAACTGCCAAAAAAGAGATTTTGGGAAAATCCCTTTTAGCAGAGAAATGATACTATGAAAACACAAGTCTGATGTGTGATTAAGCAGCAGGTGATGTGGAAGACAACCCTGAAAATCAGACGGAAAACCTGCTTCAGTAATATCGAGTGTTACTACAAACAGACCTATATTGCAATAGCCCTCTCCTGTATTAGGGAATTTTGGATTTTAAATGAAGCAATAATTTTACGAGCATTTGGACAAGATTGGTAAGGGGGTGAAGGATGCATCTATCAATATTTGCTCTCAGAAGTAACCTGGAGGAGCCTGGAGATGCATTGCTGTTTTGTGGAAATGACAGGGAAAGGGGGGAAGCAACAGATTTTGAAAAGGAGAGGGCAAAAATAGGACAAGGGGTGCACAGTGTGATGGCAGAGCTGGAGGAGCTCGTGTGCGGTGGTCACTCCGTGCTTAATGACTGAGGTAGAGACATGAGGGCAAGATTCATGGAGGTAAAACTCTCCTCATGGACACAAAGGCAGAACTACGCTTTCCAAGGAACAGAAGGGCAGCTGGGGAGAGGAAATTTCACCTGAGTGAAATTTGACAAGTAACTTCTTTCTTCTTTTTTTAACTTGAAAAAGGCACATTTGTTCTGCTAGAAACATTGTGTGGAAACTCCTAAGAATTCCAGCAATTTGGTTATAAAAATAGTTCAACCTTAGTTCAAATAATTTCATCATGAAAATCACACTAATTTAATTTTGGTTAAAACTGCAGAAAATAAGCTTTTCTTTGGCATGAACCATTTTTGATTATTTGGTTGGTTGCTTTTTTTTCTTTCATGTAAGAGACTGAAATCCTTCACTTGCCTTGGTTTACTTCTGACTGGAAGGTGATTTTAGCTGCAACATTTTGGGTAGAGGAAAGGGGGGGAAGAGTGTTCAGCAGATAAGTCTGAGGTTTCTGTGACTGAAATGAGAAGCATTAAAGGTGAGGCCCTGCAGTATGGATTTTAGAGATGAGCTTTCTGATGATGTGAAAAACAGGCAGATGGACTGTAGGAAAAAGATAAGCAGTCACTATTGCAGGGCTAGAAAGCAAGAAAAATAACAGAGCTATCAAAGGATATAAAGAAAAGGGTGACAGGAGAAATGAGAAAGAAAGATGGAGAATTATCTGTGGGCTGTGACAGCGTTTGGACCATGGTGATGGGAGCTTGTCAAAAAACCATGCAAAGAGCAACTGAGCTGTCTTGGTCTTGATGTCCCAGGGCTGTGGTTTGGAGTTTTAAATTATCTGTGCATAGTGTATCACTCCATGCTCTTCCTGTTCACAGTTCTGTGGATTTTAAGATCAAAACTGCCGCAGCATTTCTGCAGTGTCCAGTTAATATAGGCTACTCAACATCAACAAGAAAATCCTGATCTCAAGGCCAGTTTGCTCTACGATCCTTTAAAAATGTTTTATTTTGTAAAGTTGTTTCAGCCTCATAACAATTTTTAATTTGTTTGTCTGTCAGTCATTTGGGAACAGGTTATTCTGAGGCAAAAGATATTCTTGCCTTTTACTCCCTTACAGGTCCATAAAAATGAGGTAGAGAGAGACAAAGGGAAAGTCCAAGGTTTTATTAACAGCTTGTAGTGCTGCCATAGGGGTGCTTTATCTACAAATGCCAATTTTTTCAGCTTCTATAAGTTAAGTATCTGGTGTATTCCTTACCCTTCAGAGTCAAAGGGGCAACATGGTCAACTGTGAGAACTGATTTGTTTGCTTGTTCCTGTCATTAATGTAGTCTAATTCTGATTTGGAGTTTTGGTAGTAAGTCTATGCATTTGTGTTCCCTGTTCTTTCAGTCCTAATCAAGCTTCTCCAGTCCCAGTGTGTCACCTACTCCTTGACAGTGGGCAGTGGCCCCTTGCAGAAGCCCTGGAAAAAGCCTTTTCACACAGCCCTCCACAGTTTTCTAAAGAAAAGCCATGTCTGCGTTTGATTTGAGGAACCAGAGCATGCACTGTACAGAGCCTGAGACAGACTATATTGCCCCTCGACTGAAATCAAGGGATCAGATGTTTGTCTTTATTAATGGTAAATGGGTGAATGAGATCTACTGCCAGCCACCCTTTCCTTCCCACCGGAAACTCTTAAGCAAGAAAGCACAGAATGAGTGGAGCATCTGGGAGGAGAACAGAGCACTCTGGCAGGAAAACCAAGTCCTCCGCATCAAAACCAGGATGCTCTGGGAAGAAAACAAAGCTCTACAATGTCTCCAGTCACAGAACGAAGCTGTCCAGGTTATTTACACTGATGCTAGTCAGCAAAGCCTCCAGAACGAAAATAAGCCATTTCCATTCTTCCAAGAGAGGACCACAGGCTTTCAGTTCAGCCCAGACAATAAAGCTCTCCAAGCAGTCCAGGAAAAAAACAAAGTCTTTGAAGACTTCCAGCAGGAGAATAAAGCAGTTCCTGTTACCTGGAAAGACCAAAAAGCCATCACACTCCATAAAGAGAGCAAAGATGCCCCCTCTGATCTTCAGAAGGACACTGATACCACCACAGCTGTGGAAAAAGGTGACACTGGTCCAGTCCCCCAGCAGAAGCATGAAGGTAAAAAGAGGAGCACTACTCCAACCCAGAATAAGACCAAGTCTACCACAACTACACCAGGTGAGCATGAAATCCTCCACGTTATCCAGGACCTATGTGAGCTCCTCCACAACTTCCTGAAATTGAACCATCTCCCTGGGGAGAAACAGGGCTGTCACAATCCCTATGACACAGATGGATCCTTCCAGGAAGATTACAATAAACTGAAGCTGCAGCTGAGTGCTGTGAAAAACACTGTGTCAGACATTAGGGCTCAAATGGAAACGCTGGAAAAGGAGATCATTGCTGTCACTTCCCCAGTGTATGAAGAAACAGGACAGAAGCTGTCAACTAAGCATCAGCTTGGGGACACCTGAAGCTTGGTGCTAAGACCTGATAGTTCAATTCCTGGGAACCTCTTCTCCTTTTTTTTGGGGGGGGGAACTTAATAAAATCACAGTAGATCTTGAAGACAACTGGGGAACATTGTGTTATTCTGAAACTTTCTTGTACTACTTAGATGCATTTCACCTTCTGGTTATACGGTGCGGATGACTGTCATAAATTTGCCTATAGGCAGGAATTATGTTTTTCAGCTTTTTTCTCCCCAAGTTTCTGGTAATAAGGCCTAGATCTTCAAAAGATAATTCATGCTTGAGGATACCAGCTGTGAGCTGAATTTGAGTCTCTGGTGGTCACTTTCTTTCTTATGAATGGCCAAGTTCAATGGCGGAACTGTATCTTCTGCCATGCACCAGCATTCAATTTTTCATTCAGGGTAAGCAGTGGATTATGGAAAATGTAGCCTTCTAGATGACATGGACCCATGAAAGAAAATGGGACACAGAAAGCCACACTATATATGCCATATTCTTTCTGGGTAAGCCCCAATACTTCACAAGCCCTGCTCCATCACCCAGTGGGTCCTCGTTGACCAGACCACTGCAGGCAGGTAGAGAAGGGCTGACCTCTCTGCACCTTGGTCCTGCTGCTGCTTCCCTTAGGATTGTCACACTTGTCCTTGTAGTGCCTTTTTGTTTGTTTGTCTGATAATTTCCCTCCTGTGTTTTAAACTGTTGATAACTGACATCAGCTCAGCAGTCCCCCTGCCATGTATTTTCTTCAGCTTTGCCTTCAAATCTTGTACAACTTAGCAGCCACCATCCCCTCTTGCATACAGACCAGCTGATGGGAAGCCTGCAGTTCACCACCTAGCTGCTGTCAGCAGAGCTGACCCACTGATTGGCAGCTCAAAAGTCTGGGCCCTGCCCCAGGGATACAGCCCCAGAGGAAATGAAGGGAGGTCAGGGGTATATCCTCACCTGTGACAGAGGGGGAGAGAAAGAACAGAGGAGTCATGACCATGTGGATGCTTAGGCTGTGGGGGATGCTGCTTATGGGGAGAACTGCCTGCTTTTGCACTGCTGCTGAACTGTTGCATGTAATTGTAGTCCGGGAGGGGTGGACCAGAAGATTGCAGTGAGAAACGTGGGTACCAGCTCATAGTTCAAGGGCATACTCACAGGTCTCTGCTACAAAGTGATAATAAATAAAGTAGGATCCCTCCTCCCAGTCATCGTGGTGGGACCACAAGAGAGAATGGAGCAGGCAGCCTGGCATCTGCTGCACACACCACTGAGGTCTCTCTCTTGATTTCTTTGATGGTCAGTTAAGGCAAGTTTTCACCTGCCCCAGAGCAAGCAAGTAGGTTGCCAAAAATGGCATTTTGATGCCTCTTCCATGACTCAGGCTGGTATTTGGAGGTGCATCTGCTCATGCTCTAATGGACATGCAGTCTCAAGTGATCTGCTGACACAGGAGATAGAGATCCTGTTGATATGCTCATGTTTAAAAATCTGGTCTAGTCTCAGTTGTGAGACCAGAGTGGCTGGAAACACATTTTCCTCTATCTTGGACATCCCGGATACAGTGGAATTTGTCACAATCTTTCAGGCAGAATATGTGAGCCTTTAGGTAATCTGACAAGGCAGGCATAAGGAGACTTCTTCAGAGCAATTGTAGAAGCATTATTGTAAAGCAAAGGAAAGGTTATGGTGAGGTTTGTCTCTTGCAACAGGACCCCAAAACCATGTTGTCACTCTAATTTATAGGTCTCTAAGTGATTTGGAACCAAATTACCTAGACCATGAATTATCTTTCACCTTGTATTTCACTCAGACAATGCCAAGTACCAGTGATGACTGTTTACTTCAGAGGCTTAAAGCAAGCAGCATTTTCTTCTGCTGTTAGGGCTTCAAGATACTGAGAAAAATCTCTCATGGTTGAAGATAAAGGGCTGGCTGTCAGTGGTGCAGGGAGAACTATATGTGTAAGGATCAGGTGAGAAGAGGAGCAATGTTCATTAATAGGTGGATGTACCAATAACAAGTTGCTCTGGCTAAATACCTCAGCCCCACAATGGAGAACATGTTCATGCCTCTGTGTCTTCAAATATGCTACTTTTCTCTTAGCCATCTCCCTCACCATGTTTGAATGTTTGTTAAGAGTGAGAAATAGAACTATGAAGACCCTAATGCAGAGCTCTGGAGGAGGGTAGCAGTAGTCACAAGCTTTGATCATGCACGCATGTTTAACAAAGCAGTTTGTGTCCTGTTAGAAGAAATAAACCACTCCTTTGCCAGTGGTCAGGACACTGAATCCCACCACGTCCCTGTACATGGGCAGGAAAGACACATGGAATGTAGCTTTCCACCAGGCATTTGGGAGTAGTCATCTCACCTAATGTCAAGTGTTCATCCAGGACAGGACATCCAAATCTCAGCTCGTGACCCTGGGCTTCCTTTCTAGCCTGTTGGAAGAAATGATCACCTTCAGGCTGTGATTTATCTGACCCCTTTTAGACAAAAATTTTAGGGTAGGCTGTGTCACCAGCTGGAGTCCCTTGTTTCTCTTTGTTGCCTCTATAATTACTTTGGGGACAATTATCTCCATCTTAGACATTCAGTTTGGAGCTGTCTAAATGAGGATCTTGGCAGGCTCAGGCAGATGAGGTGCTTCATCAAGTGGTAACATGGCCCCACATGGAAGTGTATCCCAGTCCCTGGCTTTGCTTTCTGCAAAATGTCTTCATAAAGCAGCTGACTCAGATGTCTCTTGTGTGAAGAAATTATTATTCTGTGAATAAAACGGAGTCAGTTTGGGCAGAGTTTAACTGTCACAAACTCATGCGCGATCCTGAGAGGAACATGCTACTTCTCCTGAATGCTAATGACGTTCCTGGTGGGAATTAGGTTTTGTGAACCCTTTACATTTTGATCACTGCTTTGGATCTTTGATTTTCCTGGTTATAAAGAAGCCTATACCTAATGTATGTTTTTTGGCATCTCTCACAGAGAAGTTGAATTGACTTATTCCTTAAAGGTTTCTCAAGTCTGTCATGTGCTGAGATGGCAATGCCCATAATGACTGTCCATTGCTTAGTCTCGCAGAGGACTGTGTGATAAGCAAACTCTCCCAGAAAGTACCAGACCTCCAGTCTGTGCTTATTTGGTTACAGACCAGAGAGAGTTCGTGACAACAGCGGAGGATCGTTTCTGAGTGGTACTAGAAAGGCAGATGATCACGAGTATTGCTTGGTCTCCTTGAGTATTGCTTGATCTGATAATGCTGAGGGGACAGAGGGTGAGATTTGACTGAGTTGTCTGCAGAGTGCCACAGGACTGCATGGGGACAGTCCTAAGCACTGTCCATTCTCTGCATTGTTCCATGTCCCCAGCCAGTGTCATTAATCACTTCAGTGAGGGCCATCGTAGTATCCTACAGGTCTCCATCCAGAGTGTGTGCTGCTGAGATGAGCTGGACTCACAGCTGTTGCACCCTATTTAAAATACCAACGGAGGAAAAATGCAACAACAGCTATTTATAGGAACTACTTGTTAATTATACTAAAATTTAGACAGGTTTGGGAAAGAATGGGGTAAGCTTAATAATTTTCTGTAGCCTGTTCACTGATTTGCAAATCCCTGGAAATTGATAGCTATTCTGGATTGAAATGGATGCATGTCATTTTTATAATGTATAATTTACCTTTTGCAGAGAGACAAACTTTCTGTCTCTCTGCTTCTTATTGTTGCTGATTAGCCCCTTATTTTTGCACTACTCATTTCTCAGTACTATTTTTGGAAAGCTGGGTTTTTGGCAAGGTCACCATCAGCCTCTTACTTCCCTGTAAATTGGATTATTGCCTGTAGCTGGGCTCTGAGTAAATGCTGACTTTCCTGTTCTCATTTCTTATTAGACAGTCTAATACAGCTGGGTTTGTGCTGTCTTCATAGAACACTCACCCTGGCCTTTTGTGCTTGTCTTAGCAGCCCAACCACATCCTCCCATCCCTAAACTGCAAGTTAAGAATTTTTTCAAAGTGTTTCGAGCTTCCCTGAGCCCTGGCTTGTTCCTGTTAACTGCTGAAGACAGTTTTCCCGGAATTTTGCTTGTGATTTCATGAAGTTGAGGATGTGCTTCAAAAGCTCTGGTCCTGGCCAAAACCCATGCTTCCCATGGTGGTGCAGGCTGTTTGTTGGTGTTCTCAGAGGGTGCAGATCTTTCCCTGCTGACTGCAGAGAGCCTAGAGTGGCCAAGGTTAGGTGGGAAGAGCTGAGGCCTGAGAGATGGTCACATCCGTTAATGAGATGCTTCGGGTTGAACTAAGGAAAAAAAGGAGAATTTATGAATTTTGGAAGAAGGGCCAGGCAACTCAGGAGGACTAAAGGAATGTTGTGAGGTTATGCAGGGAGAAAATTAAAAGGGCCAAAGTCCAAATAGAACTTAATCTTGTTACTGTCATTAAAAAAATGTTTCTAAAAATGCATCAGCAACAAAAAGAAGGCTAAGGACAATCTTAATCCTTTAGTGGTGTGGAGGAAAACATAGTGACAAAGGATGAGGAGAAGATTTTAGGCACTTAATGCTTTCTTTGCCTCAGGCTAAAATAGTAAAACTAGTTGTTCTCCAGGTACCCAGCCCCCTGAGCTTGAGGACAGGGACAGGTAGCAAAATGAAGCCCCCATAATCCAGGAGAAAATGGTCAGTGACCTGCCTCACCAGTTAGACACACACAGACCTATGGGGCCAGATGGGATCTACACAAGGATACCAAGGGAACTGGTGGAAGTGCTCACCAAGTCAATCTCTCCATGATTTACCAGCAGTCCTGGCTAACCAGAGGGTCAACTGTTTAACATCCAGTCAGCTGGGATGTTGACAAATATGACGTTCATCTACAGGAATGGCTGGAAGGAGGATCTGGGGAGCTACAGGCCTGCCAGCCTGACCTCGGTTCCGGGGAAGGTTATGGAACTGATCACCTGGAGTGCAATCACGTGACACGTGCAGAACAACCAGGGGATCAGGCACAGCCAGTATGGGTTTGTGAAAGACAGGCCCTGCTTGACCAACCCGATCTCCTTCTGTGACAAGGTGACCTGCATAACGGATGAGGGAAAGGCAGTGAATGTTGTCTACCTGGACTTTAGTAAAGCCTTTGACACAGTTTTCCACAGCATTCTCCTGGAGAAACTGGCTGCTTATGGCTTGGATGGGTGCTGAGTTAAAAAGTGCCAGCATGGCCAGACCCTGAGGGTGGTGGTTAACGGAGATACATCCACCTGGCAGCTGGTCACTAGAGGTGTTCCCCAGGGCTCAGTGTTGGGGCCAGTTCTGTTTAATATCTTCATCGACAATCTGGACTAGTGGATCAGTCAGTTTACAGAGAACATCAGGTTGGGTGGGAGTGTTGATCTGCTGGAAGGCAGGAGGGCTCTGCAGAGGAATCTGAGTTGGCTGAGGCCAGCTGTATGAGGTTCAACAAGGCAAAGTGGTGGGTCCTGCACTTGGGTCAGAACAACCCCATGCAGTTCTACAGCCATTCATGCAGCCTCAGAGTCAGGCATTAGGCACCAAATACATATTCATCATTGCCTCTGAGGCTTCTGCCCTGTGCTTCTTGAAGCCTGTTGCAGAACTGCAGCTGAGCTAAGCTGAGCATCAGCAGGACAGAGGACGGTAGTGCTAAAACACCACAAACAAATCTCACCAAACTCATTGTAAACATATACATTTTGGTTTTTCAGCCTGGTTTCCTCAACCTATGCCTCTGGTTTCATAGATTTTTTAAAATGTTTTTGTGCAAAAGGTAAAATTGTGGAACTTTCAAATTTTCAGAAAAATATAATTGGTAAAAATATTTTCTAAATAAAAACCAAACATCTTCCTTTTGATCGTGAGCTATGCCACAGCTCTAATAGACATCTTTGATCTTATGGCAGTGTCTGGAGAAATTATGGGATTTTAATATGGAATAATAGATTCACATCAAGACTTCTAGCTTTAGGAAATTGTTTAATCTCCATTCTCAGTGGCTGTTTCTTTGATGCAGCTCTGACTGAAGGGCCCCAAGTGCTGGAAAAACAGCTCACCAGCTCAGAACAAAGCTGATTATGTAAATTGTGCATTAAGATTCAGCTTCGATTTAATTTTATTCTGTAAATAAATATCCCATTAACATCCATCTGTTAAAAGTCAGGTAAAACATTTTCAAAACCTCCATTGCTATGGCAGATGTGACTGTACCATAAATAGTGATGGGATGGTGATATGAGGATGTCAAAGTATAAACTGTGAAGCACATTTTAAGAAGTAAAGGAGGTGATTACTTTTAATTATAACAAAAGGGACCTTGTCTGATTGAGACAGACAGTGCTTCCATTTGTGTTCTCTGTGCATTATGCAAAATGCTTTCTCTGATCACCATCTCCAAGATAACTAATAATTATAGCTCATTAGTTCACTTAAAATACAAAAACATTTCAGTTTATGAAGGTCATTACTGAATTATGTCCAATCCTTTTGCTTAATACCTTTTTGTTTCAACAGCTTACTTGAGAGTAGTCATCTTCCCTTGGTCTAGCTGGTACTTCACCACCCACGATGTAATAGATTATACTGATCAGGAACAGAATGATGAACTCTATCAAGTTTTCTAAATTAGACTTCAAAGAGCATGAAAAGGTTCAAGTGCTCTTAACCCATAGCTATTTTTAACTGTTTTAAATAATCAGAGATTTCATATGCACTGCAAAAGAGCACTCGACTAGGAAGCAACCAGGGGATTGGAGCAGATTGTACTTATAGTGGAAGTATAAAACTGTGTGTGTCTGTCAGCTGGAGATCAGAAGCAGGTTCCTTATACATTCTTTAACATCCTGAAGAGGAATTGTAACACTGCTAATTGAATTCCACAAGGGAATACAAAATTGTTTTCTGTGGGACACACTGTAGGGAATGGATAGAGGTAGTGCATTGCTGTATGCCTCTGAGATGGAACAATCAAGGAGAAATTACAATTCTTCAAGGTACTATCAGACTTGAACAGAACCTTCCAGTGCTCTGCTATTCCACCTAAGCTCTGTGATTATATAAATCCGTACAGTCTGTGCAAACCCTTACTGCTTGGTGGAAGATAGCTTTAGGCATAAAATCACATGCCTGTAAATACCTAATTGTTGATACAACAGAATGCCATATGCCATGCTAAAGCTGACAGTCTAATTCCTGGTAAAACCAGTGTGCAATAACACTGCACTGAAACCTTTTTATCAGAGCAAATAAAAGCAGAGGCTGGCACCAAGTTTCAGGAATGGTTTGCTGCTCAGTTTAGGTGTGTTTGCAAATCCAAGACGGTTCAGTGGTCCTTAGGTACTGGATATCACAAGCTAATCCTCATTCCTGTCCGATTTTCCAAAGAAAGTGTGAGGTCATGGGGACTTTGGATACAACTGAAGAATATGGCTGATATTACAGGCTCTTCCCATGCACCAGTGCACAGCAAGTCTGTTTTGACTGTACATTTTCTCAGCTATCTTATACTTTCATCTTCAACTGGATTTTACAGTGGTGTGGATGTTGGGCGAGGAGTGGAGGGCCGTGTAACTTTGATCACCTCCCATGTTCCCACCTGTCACAGATGCAGTCAGATTAGAAAAGGGAGGCTACCCCACGCTACCAGGCCAGAGCCAGAGCTCTGACTGGGCATAAGGACCTCTGAGGGACCCTGAGCTTTGCTATATTCAGTATTGCTACTCTGGCAATTGCTAGATCTCTCCTTGAATATTCACCCATCTCTTCCCTTCTCCATCACACCTGTAAGGCAAGTCTTGGACAAAAACAGAAACACCTTCTCCATCATATGTCCTCTAAGACTCACAGGCTGCAAAGATACCAACAGTCTGGGAAAACTGGATTGTGATAAGGGAAGGTACGCTGAACATCGTTGCTGGAAGCAAAACTTAAAAAAATCATATAACACACATGTTGAAATTGACACTTTTCTGAGGGATGAGGTTCCTGGGGACTTTTGGATATGTCACTACTATTGCTGGTATCTAAAACTGGGCTTGGATTTAATGTAATTTCGGGAAATCAGTTGAATGCAAAACTTATCAGGGCTATTTCTGTTTTATTTATTTACTTTTGGCAGGGAAGAAAAAGCTGAGGGGTTTTCCATCTTGAGGCAGGCAGAGAGCAGTAAGACTCTGGGGCTGGGTGGGCTTGCTGAATGCCTCCCTTCACCCCATACTCCCAAAGGGACATTTTCAATTCATTTCTTGTTGCCTATCCAGAATGAAAATCTTTTTAAAAGAGGATTTTTAGAAGACACATGTTATTCTAATCAGATGTCTCTGTGATCTTTGCAGCAGAGAGGCCAGAGACTGTTGGCAAGCTTTATTGAGTATGACTTAAATGCATTAGATTAGAAAGCACTCAATTTAGCTGGTTGTTTTTCCTGATTTGCTTGGCTACTCCAACCATCTCCCCCTCCTGCTCCTTTATTGTGATGGAGATGCCATGAGGCTGGCATGCAGAAAAGGTTTCATGTCAGCATATTCAGGGTCCTAAAGGCAAGATGCATCTATGATTGCGTAGCACAATGATGAACAGAATTCCAGGGCTTCCTAATTAACCTATGTAATTTATCTTCCCTCTCTATGGTAAATTGCAAGTTAAATACAAGAGAGGGGTATTTCAAGGCCTCATTTTCAGAAGGTCAGCCTTGCAATTTGCATGGACTCTTTCCACCTGGGATTGAAAAGCAAGCTCAAATAAAACTGTTGCTACCTTCGGCTATTTGCTGGAATAAATGGGAAGAAATGCAAGTATACAGTGAAGGGTTTTGCAAGTGCAAACACGGAGATGCAAATTTTACAGGCAAAAAATGTCATCAGGTAAAAGGGAGGGCCAAGCTTGAAATGTTTCCTCTTAATAATTTAGCTTTGAAATTTCTACCATTGCAACTTGTGGCAAATGGGTAGGGTGAGTGCAGCCACGGGGTTGTCGCTCCTACTCAGTGGGACTTGACGTAGATGTAGTTCTGAAGTGCATACTGGTAAGGGCTGAGCTATGGTAATAAGACCTACTACCTTCTTTTAAACCTCCATAATTCCCAGCAGGACATACTTGCTCAGACATGAAGCTGTACTAATTTTTCTGAATAGATGTTTAAAAGAGCCAGGTATGATGGAAGTCCCTTGCATTTGGCTGTATGCAGCTAAGCTTTCCACAAAAAAGGAGGTGTCATGTTAGAAAAAATGGTATCTTCTGATCCAGCATGGGGTCTTTTCCCCTGAAGCCAAAAGATATGTTAGTCCTGGCCCTGCAAGTAGCAGTTTGCAGGATGTGTGAGGGAGGGCCCTTTTCCAGGATGTGCACCCTCTTGCATGTCAACCCTCAGACTCAAAACATTTACCTCATCCAATCTCCCCTTTTCAACCCTGAGCATTCAACCATACAAGCACCCAGTAACAGCTCTGTGCTGCTCCACTACTTTGCTGAAGGGGAACACGCAGTTTTCGACAGAGAAAGAAGGCAAAGAAAGGGAGAGGGACAGTGACAGAACTGTGGGCCATTCCCAGGGCTTGCTTCCAGCCCAGTGGCTATGACAGAGGGTCAGGCAGCCCCCCTTTTCTCTGGGAGAGATGGGATAAAGGCTGAGAACAAAAGGCAGCTGGGTGATTTTTTATTTTTTTTTAACAGTGATTTAATAAAAGACATTCCCAGTAACAGTCTCCAGGAATGGGGTTTAAACATATGCAAAACAGTTTGAGGAGCTATTCATTTTACCTTAGGGCTTGACATGCCCTGGAAGAGAGCCAGGCTCCTTGACAACTTGTTGATCTGCAGAAAGGGCCTTAGCTGCCTGCTGCACCCATCCTTGGGGGAAATGAGTCTTGGGGCTTGGAGCATCGCCCACAGCTTGACTATCACTTGGAATGACCTTGTTTACTGGTGGATTGTTCATCTACAGCCATGGCTTTCCTTTCTGCCTGGCCTCAGAGACTCCTGCTATTGAGCTAACCAGTATGTGTGTCTGGTAAATACCCCAGGAAACACTATGGTTGGAGATTTCCCAGTCATTCAGGAAGACAGGAACCCTCTTGCTTCCTCAGCACCATAACTTCACCATCCCAAATCTGTTTTTAACAAGCTGAGTTGTCACTAGCACAGGCAGCAACAGTGGAAAAATACACGTAACAGAGGTAAAATGAAGGAGAAGAGGCACAGTTCAGGCCTGGTTAAATCTTTTTCTGGATCATCTGTTTCCAACATTATTCCAAGTTGTTACATATATATATATAAAAAATATATAAGCCATATATACATGTGTGTGTGCAAACACATGCACATACACACACACACGCACAAATATGTATATGAAATTCATTATAATTCATTTCCCGATCCTTTAAAAGTGCCCAGGAATATATAAATGAATTAATAATAGCCCTACAAGCTGGGTTTTGTGGACGTTTACAAAGGATAGAAGTATGCTCAAGTATGCAGCAATAAGACTGGTACTGGATAGTCTTGAAAACACAGTCCCAATAATACTTACACGGCACTTTGAAGCCTCACAGTGGGCTGAAAACACAAATAAATCACATGAGCTGAACAGCTTGGTAGCGCTACCTGCCTCTTTCAAATGGATTACGAAGCAAAAAAAATGCCACCATTAGCTTCAAGTGGCTTCATTTTTTTTCACTGAAGAAAAACATCATTGACTTGAGCTCAAAGCTGAAAATACGTGGTTTTCAAGTTTCGAGGAAAAAGTAGGCTTACCGTTGAGGAAGGCTGCAGGGCTCCATCATGGCTACTGTGAAGGTCCCCAGCATGGATGCAGGGGGTCTCCTGTCACCGCTACCTGCACAAAGGGCCTGTGGCAGAACCCCACACATGCTTATTTCCTTAGGTGTAAAGGAAGCAACTGCCTTAGACGTAAACATCTACATTTAAAACTATAAGGCTGAGTGAGAGATCTCTGATTCCTTGTGCTTCAAGATTTGCTGCTGCGAAGTCCAGCCTTCTGCATTAAAAAAAGGTTGAAGAGGTTCCACACTACTGTTAGTTTCCCTGCACTACAGGAAGAGATAGCTTTAGCACAGATACAGTTTTCTATCCTGAAAGTGTTTTCAAGCCATTCTACTAATAACCCATTGAATAGTAAATGCATGTTTACATACACTGCTGAAACAACACCAGAAGCAAATAAGTTTGGTCCACAGAAAATTCAGCTGGTGAAATGAAGGTGAAAAAGAAAAATTACTAATCTATTTTTGTGTTGTCTGTGACAATGACTAAAGTGAAACTCCATGGGACGGCATTCCACTAATATAAAACTTGCAGGAGACGTAGCAAGAAAACGATCACGAGTCAGTCTCACACGCTGCTTGATCCCTTTTGGCTCCATGTGCATTGACAGACAAGAGCTCTGCACAACCCCACAGTTTCCCTGTGCTTCTGGGACTGGTGCTATTGCTGATGCTTAAAAGTGTTTTTGCATGATCCGTGTTTGCAGTGTTATTTCCTAATATACAATTTGCTTTTAGGTAGAAATTGTTGGAGAAATTAAGTTGCAAGCAGCCAAGCTTGAAGCAATACTGCAAATGGCTCTATAGGTTTCTTGCAGTACTGTACACATTTCAGAGCAATATACTCTAGTTTAAAGGACAGGTGACAAAAAATATCTTAGTTACTGAGTTTTTCCCTTCTTTTTTAACACCTTTAGGTAAATTATAACATCTCTTGCATTCCCTTCTCCTCACAGTAGTGCTTTAATTTTAAATTTCATGGTATGCTGGAAAGAAAAAAAACAAAAAGCAAACATAAACAACTGACAGAATAAATCTACTGGGGAAAATGAAATGATGGAGAGTCCCTCCAGTGAATTCTGAATGTTAGAGGTGTCCACTTGTTTTCATGGGTAATAGAGTTTTGAAGTGGTTAGGGCTACCTTGCTGTATTACAGTCACTGCAATTCAGGCATGAAGGTTTGGCTTCCAGTTTTCACTTTAAGTTTTTGAATCCAGAATGAAATAAAAAGAGAAACTATTAAAAAAGAAAAGAAGAAAAGCTCAGGTAATAACATATTTCAGGACTTCAGCCTGCCAAAACACACAGCCCACACTGGAGGCTCACACACTCTCGGAGCGAGCAGCAACAGTGGGGACAGAGCACTGAGCATAAAATTAGCAAGTCATTTCAGTCTGACAGAGCCAAAGTTAGTTTTTATGCAAAGCATGACCAGTACTAAGAAAGAGGGCACTATAAGTGACAATCCTTGTGGATACCTTCAGTCTTGTTTTCTCACTGGTGACCTTGGAAAGTAATTGGATGTTCCCCTGAAGTGCATGCTGTAGCTCAGTAAGAAGTTTGGAGGTCAGTCTCAGACTACTGAGTGAAATCAATGGCCATTAATTCTGTCAAGGAGTTCAGACTAGGCAATTAGTTCCCTCCTCACCCAAAAATTTCTGAGTTTTGGACCAGCAGTGGCTTGCACCAGGAGTTTTAAGTTTTTGTCACATTAGATTTCTTCTCTGGCTAACTACCACGATTCATCTCTTTATGGGGGACCAGAGACAATTTACCTTATAAAAGAAGATATTTCTCTATAATAACAGCAGAAGTGAGAAAGGGTGAGAGGATCTTCCAGATGTCAGACTCCAGGAACAGCAAGAAATGCCTCTTTGAGGCTGTGTCCTTTAAGAAGCATACAGATTTAACCATACTACTCAGATAGAGTTTCTCAAATGTGCACCAAAGACAAAGCTAGTCAAATCAAAGAAATAATCATTACTTGTAAAATTACTGCAAGCTGATTTTCTCATTAAAATTTCATTAATGTCTTTTTTTTTCCTTTACTGTGCTACATCCCATACTTTTAAAAGCACCTCATTCTATTATATTTCCATTAACACTAGCCAACATATTAATAGCCTGAAAATACAGGTTGGTGCATTTGTGCTGCTAATGAGTGTTGCCCTACCCTTCTCAAAGCATAGTTATGCCATGAAAAATAAATATTACAGCTAATGCTTTGTATTCCTCCCATGGATATGTTTTAAAGACATCAGCAGGGTTTCCAGTTGATTGCAAAGGTCTCATCTGTGTTTGGTTTGGAAACCAAACCACATGGAGTTATTATTGTCTCCATTTGAGCACAGTCACAGCCTGGCTAACAAAAAGAAAGTGTCACATTAATGCAGACTGCTACTTTGTCATCTTTTCTAGGCTTTGTGAAGGGTTATTTTGCAGG
This sequence comes from Myiotriccus ornatus, assembly GCA_036023395.1. Taxonomy (NCBI): domain Eukaryota; kingdom Metazoa; phylum Chordata; class Aves; order Passeriformes; family Tyrannidae; genus Myiotriccus; species Myiotriccus ornatus. The sequence continues at coordinate 55,187,918 of JAYRBT010000001.1, read as the reverse complement.
CAGAGACTCATCCTGGTGCCCCTCAGTAGGGCTTGCTGACCCCTCCAGTGGCACGGTTTTCTGCAGTGAGTCCCCTGACCTGTGGTGACTGCGCTTCTCCAGGAGGGTTTGTCTGCTCCACCTGGTACTACAAAACTGGCCTTTTCCTGCTGAAAGCTAGCAGCCCCATAAGGAGGCACTGATGAGCACAGTGTCTTGAAAAATTGAATGAAGGAAAGTCGTCAAGGACATGTACACTCTGAAAAGGAAATGTTGACACCGGTGGGAGCTGGAAAAAGCCCCTCTGCTCTGTACAGTCCTTCCTGTTGTTTGCCTTGCATGTCTTACCTCTTCTCTTGCTAGGGTGTCAGCCAGGAGAAAATGCACAGTTGTCTTGCTGGAATGAAGAGGGTGCCAGAGAGGAGAGTGTTTCACCATGTACCATCGTCGAGCATCTCTCAAATGCTTAACCCCACTGGCCGCTGGCTGTGTTGCAGGGCTGCCTCAGTCCCCATCCCCACAGGACATCAGCCAACTCGGGCTCTGGCTGTGGGCTGTAAGCTCCTTATTACAAAACACATAATCACATCTCTCCAGTGTGCTGCTGAGAAAGCATCCTTCATGATCTGTCCTGCTGACATTAAAGGCAGCTTTTAGGGACATGAAGATTTGGCTGGATCAGGAGTCTCAGAGACTGGTGCATGCAGATCATGTAGAGCATAATCCCAACAAAAAAGTTGCTCCTAATGACCAGAGAACCAAGGGGGCAGAGCGGCTGAGATGCCCTGGCATGCTGGTGTTCTCCCTGACAGCACTCCCGCTTGCTGCTGATTCCCACCACTGTACATGGGAGCAAAAGCTCATGGATTGATTCAGCATCTTGCAAAACACCATATAACCCCCAGGGGCTGGAAAAGGTCCCCTCCGGTCAGCCTTCCCTGGCCATGTGGGTAGCCTTAGTGTGCTAATGAAGCAGTCAGAGAGCACAGAGGCAGCCTGCTCTGCTCTGACGGTCACTGTGCAAGCAGCGCTGTTTACTTTCTTATGGTTTTCTAATTAGGGGGAGAGAAAAAGCAATACCCATGCCCACTGTCTCCTGGGAAGAGATTGAATTTTAATACGTAACTTAAGGAAATGATAGAGTTATCTTTTTCAGGACCCAGGCTAATCTCCTGTTTCCACAGGGGGGATTAGGGTTAGGATGGTAGGATTTGCAGTTTTAATCAGGGTAGACTTGACAACTTTCATTGTCTGCTCCAGATTACTCTGGTATCTCCATATCCTCCCATCCCTCTGAGTAATGAGGAGCCATGGACTGAATCCTATCTTACTGATACTGCTGGACTTCTATGGTTTTATGAAAATTGGCAGTAACTTAGACTGTTGCCTTTCTTTTCAGTGAAAAATCAAGGTTTTGTTGGCATTAAGCTCTTGCCCTGCTCCCTTTGGAGGGGAAAGGAAGGGGAGGGAAGGTGAGGGAAGGGGAGAGGAGCGGAGGAGTGTTCTCAGCAGTGAAGTTTATCTCTCTGACCTCACTAAGGGTTTAAGCCCACAACCTCAGGAACCCCAAAGGTTTATGAGGGAAAAAAATTAATTCTTTAGGACTGAATGATTCAACAAAATTGTCTTGGTTTATGTACAATAGTAATATTGTTAGTAAAGGCTAATGTATTTTGGCAAAACACTATTTATCCCTTCCCCTTATTGAAGTAGAAACAAGGTATTTTTCTGGCTTAGAAATCCCATTCTGTTGAGTTCTGGGACCAAACCCACTCTCATGTCTGTCTTTGTATGGCTGAACTCCCACTGTTCTACTGACTTCATTGCTGCCAGTGCCCTCACAGGGCAACTCTAAGGGATCAACTCTTGCTTGTGCAATCAGAAAACCCAAACCCTGCATTAACCAGCAATAACCAGACCTTGAGATGAAGATAATTATCTTGGCTGGGGAGCTAACACAGTGCCCTACTCAACAACAGAAAGAAGCTTAATTTTTCTTTCAGTTAGGATGTCTGGGAAGAAAGTACTTTTAGACTAGTGGTAGAGATTTTTTTTTTCTTTTTTTAATAAAAAATTCTATTTTTTATGAGCTGCTTTTTTTTTTCTCCCTCCTCCCCCCCCCCCCCGAAGAAGATCATGTATTGATTTTGAATGTGTTTTCCCATTCTGCATTAGTGCAGTTTGAGGTGGACTGTCTGGTTATAACCTTGAGGGAGGGGAACAGAGGGGAAGAAATATGGAAAGATCTGAAAGCCCTTAACTTTTCAAGGGACCTTTTCAATCTGCTTTGACATAATCCTCCGCTGTGAAAACCATCAGAAGCTATGGGATTTTTTCTATATGGGAAAATTAAAGCAGATTTCAAAACTTCAAAAGTTATCATGACATCAGAGTGAATTTTCACCCTCATGCTGCCCCTTGTGCCTTGCACAGCCAGGTGCTTCAACCTGGTCTTGAGTCTTAACTCACCTGCTGGCCACCACTTAGCACCCCTCATGAGTTCTTCAGCTTATGTGTGGCAGTTCTGACCCAAAGATGACAATAAGCATCCCCAGAAGAGGGTTGAAGAGTCGAGGTAGGGGATGCCTCTGTGTGGGAAGTAGTGCTGTGTGGGAGAGAGCTCTGCTTTAGGCTCTTGGATGCAGGACATATACAGATGTGCAACAGGATCCAGCAGCTGAGAAAACTCACGGATCCAATTATCTAGATGTAGGCATGGTAAATAAATGACCCTTTAACCATGAACTGCGTGTGAGGGCACCTGGTGTACCTCATGAAGACCTCCTGCTTGCTAGGGAAAATAGCCCTGAACGATTTCTCAGGAGCAGCAGTGATCCAGAAAGGGAGAAAGCACGTGCGTAGAATGTTTTCTTAGGAAAAAAAAAATAAAAAATTACTCCCTCATAACTGGTGTATTTATATTGATTGCACGCAGATGTGCTTATGTTTGAAGGTGGATACTCTTAGCCTAGGGATACAAAAGTCTCCATCGACTGGTGCATGGGGCCTGCTCTGTATTCCCCAAAGTGTCTTGATATGGCCAAAAAGGACCCTAGGAAGCTGATATTGTACTTCCTCTGAGCAAACACCAAAATTTGCACGAGAGACTCTTGTAACTGTTTTGAATTAATCTTAGTCATGTCAGTGATTCTGCCAGCATGATAACCGACCTCTTTCCAATTTCACCTGTACTGCTTGATGTAGGACTGATCAGCTTTATGTCAAAGCTGATATTTTTATAAACAAATCTGGAAGCAAATTGAGTTTGCATTCACTCTCTTTGTCTACAATGTAGTTTTCATTGATGCAATAAATTTGCAGAATTAATTTCTTCTGAGAGTCTTTATTATATTTGTTAACAAGAGCAAGGCTATTACAAGAGGAGCATTTCTACCATAGTATTTTAAATCCAAAGATGTTTTAATCTCTCAGATGCTCTCATTAAACTTAGTGGCTTAAAATATGTCTGGACATGACAGGCACGAAGAATTTATCATTTGTTCAAAAACACTCATATCTTTCCTGAATCCACCCTTGGTTTGCCTGCAGCTCTGGGAAAACCGATTTTTTTTTTTTTTTTTACAGATATCGGCAGCCTCCTGCATTACCCTGTCACTTCCAGAAAATAGGATTTCTCACCTACAGATGGTGAGGAGAGAGGAGGATAGCCGTGAACATTAGGTTGAAATTACTTGTCAAGTTTGATCAATTCACAGAAAGACAAAAATCCCTTTTGAAAAGGCAGAGTTGATTTTTGAAGATTAGTAGCGATGTCCTCGCAGCTCCTTTGTTTGGGTAAATTATACAAGAGAGCAGTTTATTACCTAAATGAAGGATACATTTGCATGTAGATGGTACATAAATTATTTAATTCTGTGCTGGACTGTGCAATAAACAACCCCTCTCCTACACACATGCGCACACAAATACACACATCATTCACCTACTCAGGACTTATGAGAGAGAGGTTGGTCCTTTACTTTGTGTTTTCTTTTTCCTTTTGCTGGCTTGTAAGTATTATTATTTGACAAAGCACTAGGGAAAGGAGTACATGAATCTATTAAAGATAACAAAGCTCAGTTGTGACCCCAAACTCATGAAAGCAGACAAATAAATCTTTCATAATGTGGAATAGCTGGTCCCTAGCTCTTCAAGGAAAGAAGGAGGAGTTGCTCTTGAAATGAACACTAATCTGAATCCTGCTGTTCTTGGGGTGACTTCTTGTTGCAGCAATTTCTTCTTACAATTTAGTCATGCCATGATGCATTAATTATCATCTGTGTTCTCTCTTTTATGGGAGCATTAACAGGCAGTACCTCTTTTGTTCTGTCCCAGAGTAGTAATTATTCCTATAAATAAGAAAGATGAGTGAGTGTGTGAGATGAGTGTGCATGCCAGCAAAAAAATTCCTGATCTGCTGATTGCTTTATGGTGCACCAACACAGACTGCTAACAGGCAGGTAGTCGTCTTTCTCTGACAGGAAAAAAGATATGTTTCTTAAACACGAAGCTTCCTGCTCTGGTTTTCAGCCTGGTTTCCTTTGGAGATGTAGTTTACACAGGCCTGCATCATTCAATGTCCCATCATGCCCAAAACATTGGACAATTTTACCCGGGTGCACCAGAGCTAGGGACGGCTTGGCCTCACCACCAGCAGTTTACATCTAAGCCTGGATTTGGTTTCTGCTGTGCCCATGCTCCTCGCACATGTGAGCAAGCCCTCCCCTCTGCCCCATCTCTTTTCCAGCATGATGGGATGTCTCATCCTCAGGGGAAGTGCATGTGTGAGATATATGGGCAGCTAGGGAATCAGGTGTCCCACAAAAGCAAGTTTTCCAGGCTAACCTGGAGCTTCCAGATGGGTTTCAGGAGTACGGGTGACCAAGCTGAAAACAAGGAGCTCCCAGTGGTGCCTGCAGCAGGCTGCTTCATGCGTGCACTCCCGGGAGACAGTGTAAAGCCTGGGAAAGGGATATGAGAATGCAGAAATATCCTAGGCTTGTGGAAAAGTCCAGCTGGAGCTCACAGTTTACTTCTTGCATAAGCCACATATCTAAGCTTTGGACTGGAATAAAAAAATGTGTGGACGCTTCAGCCCCCTGCCCTTACAAATTGGGGAAAAAAATCAAAGTTCTTCTGTGTAAGAAATATCCTGATCTCCCACCTAGGGCTGTGTGGAAATCCACCTGAAATATTATCAAAGCCTTCTCTGACCCACTTTGTTTGCTGATCACGTGTGAGCAGCCTCAGGAAAAATAAAGCAACTCTTGCTTCTAGTTGTTTTCTCCTTTGTCCGTTACCATTTCATTTTCCTAAGATTAAGGAGAAAAAATTGAAGACCCAAACAGCCTCATGTTTCTGAACACTTTGCAGCAGCAGAAAGAAACAAAATGAAACAACCCCTTAAATTATTACGTTTTCAAAAAGAATCATCATCTCATTGTACAGATGGTGTGCGCCAGGCTCTCATTAGCATCCTGCTCTATTTTTAGTCCCTCTTCTTACTGCACATGAAATCTGGCTGCATTAAAGGAGGTACCATGCTGCCTTTCCCAAACATCATTTTGGTCCACAAAAAGCTCGCTTCCCCTATCTGCTTTAGGTTTTAATGCACAACTGCCTTCTCTGCAAACTAGTGACTGCTCTGCAACCACCAGTGTATTTGTTCATGGGGAAGTGGAGGAAAACCACCTGTCAGATCTCCTTCCTCCATCATCAGCAATTTTTTGTGTGTCTGCTGTGAAGAAAGTTGTTAATCCTGAAAGAGGTAGAGTTCTCCACTTTAGACCTTGTTGAAACGGAGGCTTAGACTGTGCTGGCAGGCCAGAGAAAACTAGGACAAGGGAAATTGAATTCTCTGTTTGCTGCTGAACTGGAGACCTATGCCAACCCTCAGCCTAGGATTCCCCTTTGGTAGCCTTTTGTTATTGCCAGCTGGTAAAGGAAAGCTCTTCCTGGGCAACTTTAACAAGTTGGATGAGTGCAGGCAAAAGGTAATCTTGCTCCTAGCCTGTAGTGTTTGGGATAGGCTTTTTTCCTGGAGACTTGAGCCCCCAAAAGAGTGGAGGTTGATGTGAGCAGCGTAAAGACTTTATTCCTTGCCTTATGAATAAACATCTGAAGTGGATCACATCTTCAAAGTGCCCTACCTTCACCCCCACCCCCACAACAAGGGAGACTACCGCTGATTTGTGCAGGTGCAGGCACTTATCTTCCAGGTATTTAAAATCAGAGGGGATAACATCCATTCTTCATGTCCAAGGGGAGAAGCTGGTTCTTGTAGGTTTTTGTAGTCCCTTCAAGTCCCCTTCCATTTGCAGATACATCAGGGAATTTCAGGTGCCTCCACTCCGGATCAGATACCGTTCTCTTTCACTCTTTTGCTGAATTATTTAACATGAGCTTGATGTCCCTTGCAGCTAGGTTCCAGAGAAACGAATGGTAATGAGGCAGTAATTTGTATGAGAGACAACAGGTCAGCCGAAGGTACCCTGCTCTGAGAAGAGGGTGGAGATTGCTTCAATAAACCATGAATATTCATCTTGCACGTCTGGTCAGTTTTGATCACTCACCTCTTTTCAAGGCAATTTCTATCAAGCTCCATGAGTGCCTGAAACAGGTTTTGGCAATAAGAAAGAGTAAGATGGATGTTAAAAGGAATTGACAGGCAATAAGGTTAGACATTCTGCCCCAAATCTGATCTTGTCAATAACCAACCTGAAATTAAATAGTTAATCTGTGAAAGTCCTTGACAACCTGTGTGGTAATGCTAAAAGATATTCTCTGTTAAACATCCAAAAGAAAAAAAAAACAAGCAGACAAAAATCAATGCCCAAAGCCTGCAAGAAATGAGGAGCAGACTTGTATTATTTCCATTTAGTGAAATGCCAGAAAGACTGGAAATTCCCAAGAACACCTTTCTTTGTTTTCCCACATGACCAGCTTTGGGATAGACACAGGACCAAAGCCCTGATTCCTATGTGGATTTTCAAGTTCCTGTCTGAACATGCAGCAGTGCTGAATCCAGTTTATGAGGGCAACTGGGGACAATCCAACCTGGGAGTACTGGGACCTGTGTTTTGCCTTTGGTGAGGGTGACGCTTTTCAAACTGTTTGTGACTGTAGGAGATTAAAGGTAGGCAATAACAAATTGTAAGGCAAGCTTTAGCAGGCAGTGCATTTAGGCAATTGTTTTTTTCTAATATTTAATTTCTACTCTCTTGTGATGCACTACCCTCTTCATTAAAGTAGCACTCTAATGCAAGTAGGTGATACAAGCTGAGAATGCCAAATACAATTTTCATGGCAGACACTGTGAAATGTTTTACAGATTCCAATAGAAAGGTTTATTGCTGCTTTTTCATGTAATACATCATCATAAAAATGTCTAGAAAATTATATACATTGGTCCAGCTTAAGAAATTCTCTCTGAGGTACCACTGCATGTTAAATTAGAGCACTTCATACAATGTAACATATTAAGTTGATGTCAAATATTTGGGGGGACAGTGGAATATGAACAACAGTAAGCACAAATATATGACAAAATACATGTGAAAAAAGCCACTGCTTAGGTACTATACCACTTTCTTTACTTGAATTTCAATCTGGCATACCTCACCTGAATTCAGGCAGGTTATCTGTGCCTGTCTTCGAGTCTGTGGCATCCTGCCCTGCATCAGAAATAGTGTGGCGGCAGGATTAGGGCTCCCCTGTACTGGGCGCTGGTGAGGTTGCACCTCTAATCCTGTGTTCAGTTCTGGGCCTCTCACAAGAAGAAAGACATGGAGATGCTCAAGCAAGTCCAGAGAAGGGCAAAGGAGTGGTGAAGGGTCTGGAGCACAAGTCTTATGAGCAGTGACTGAGAGAGCTGGGGTTGTTTAGGCTGGTGAAAAGGAGGCTCGGAGGGGAACCTTATTGCTCTCTGCAACTACCTGAGAGGAGGGTGTAGCAAGATGGGAGGCAGCCTCTTCTCCCAGGCAACTAGTGACAGGATAAGATGACAAAGCCTCAGGTTGCACCAGGGGAGGTTTAGTTTGGATATCAGGAAGAATTTCTTCACGGAAAGGGTGATTCTAGAAAGATCTCAAGTGTCACAGCCTTGCACTGCTCATCCAAAAAAAGAGAACAATTTCTGTTTCTCGAAGGATTACTTTTCTTGAGGCATTAGCACAGTGATACTGCTTGAATTTTAAAAGAGGAAATGGGCTTTTGACAATTCTGTCATCGGTGATCACAGATGGACACACCGCAGCACCTCAGAGGTTAATCTAAGCATTTGCATTAAGCGACCTGAACTGTAATTAATCATGGAGTAGTCTTGTTCCAGAAAACCCTCTTCTCCGTAGTCCTCTGCTGAGCTTCAGGGGTGCCCATCTTGCCAGCCCAGCTCCAAGCACTCATTGCACTCCTTGATGCTTCTTTCTAACTAACTGAAACTGGAGGGATGTCTAACAGTCTCTTGCTGGTTTTCTGCCTGCTGCGTGCTTTGCAATGCCTTGCACTCGTTTGCCTTAGGGTTAAATGTGTCTATCCTGGGAAATGACACTGTGTTATGACATGTGGCATCTAACACAAGGCTGAAATGAGAGCCAGGATACTCTAACCCTTTGGGAATATGAATACTTGTGCAATTATGTTGACGTAAGACAGAAGCAGTTTGGGTTCACTTTTTCAGCTGGAAAACTTTAATTTTAGAGAAATTAAAGTGAGGGCCTTTAAGCATTACAATGGTATTCCTGTGGAGGGATAAGGATATTTTTGTGGTGTTTGGGGTGTTTGGGCTAGGGGCAAAGCTGCTTGCCTGTGAAGGAGACTGCTCTGGGGTGGAGTGATGAGGGGTCAGCCAGCTCTTCTGCCTTGGGGGTGGTGACCCCCTACCCCATGACGGTGTTTGAGCTGGAGCTGCAGCCTGAAGGCTGTAGTCTGAGGGACTGAGGACCACGCTCAGGATCATGCATCACCATGACCACAATCAAAATCTCCCTCAGATGAAGTGATCTGAATGCAGTTATCACCACTGGATGAGAAGAGAGCAGAAAGCCGTAGGTATTTTAGTGATAATAAAAATGCTTCCCAGCATCACCACTGTTATTTCTGCCTTTCCCTAGAGGGACTCAAGCCAAAAATTTTTGAAACTCTCCTCATCACAGCCTCACATGGGAGCTAGCCAAAGTCAATCTCCAACTACATATCCTTTTTCTAACACACTCCCACTTGAGAACAAACAAGCCCTCAATCCAGTTTGGCTAGTCCTTTTCTGGTGAGAGTAAACTGCCATCAAGTCTTTTAACATACAGTTATACTTTGAAAGGTCACTGTGAAAATGGTGCCGGGAGGCTCAACGTTTATTGACTGCCTTCCCTGGGCAATTTGCTCAGCTTACATGTAAGGAATAAATGCTGTTCTTGGCTGCTGCCCAATCCAGCTGTTCTAAAAGCCAAGCTGTGTTAGCCTTCTGCCAGGGCATTATCATCAAAACTAAGGATTGTTCCAGAAAAACCTCTTGACCTGTAGCCTATGAGTGTCTTCTTCTGGTCACATTTGCTTTTGGGCCCTTTATGATAATCTGCATTTACCATAATCAGTATCAGCATTCCTCATTTTTCTTATTTTCACCTGCTGATGAACTCCACTACTCCTGTACTTGAGTTAAATCTCAGTGTCATTTGTCCCACTGTCGATCTTCATCTGTGCAGTAGCTCCTAACTTAGCTGTGATGGTTCAGACCCCTCTCTAGAACTCTAGAACTACTCAAGGCAAACTGGAGAGGAAAAGGCGGTTTACTGTATTGGTATATCGGTATATCAGCCTTGTAGATGGGTGCAATCTGTAGGGTTAACTTAGCTCCAGGATAGGCAGCGGACCCACCACGTCTGAGGAAGTGTCTTAACCAGGTAAAGTAGTGGGACGGTTATGGCAGGATGGCTTCTGATGCTTGTGCTGGCTCACCTGTAGTTAGATCACAGACCTCACAGCAATGCACTGTGAATGTAACTGCTTCACAGATCTAGGACTGGAAAGGGTCATTCTGATCTCGTGGCCAAATGGTGCAGATGGGATTTCTCCAGCAAGTCTTCACCTAGGGGACAATCATCAAGCCTGGAGAAGAGCTACACTGTGCCTACACAGAAAAACACTCATGTGAGTCACTGAGGAACTGAGAGCCCAAAGTGCAGCCTATTTGACCTGATAGCCTTCAAGGCTGAATAAGAAGTGCAACCATCACTGCATATGGAAACTTTGTAAGTCACGGTAGGGCTTTCACTTAGCTTATAACTTCAGTGAAGATGAGTATGATTTGCAGAAGTAAATCCTCTGTTTCACTCTGGGCAGGAGGGTACTTGAAGTTAAGGCTCACATTCAAAGATTTCTCTGTATTTGAGTGCTCTTTTGTGTTTCTCCCTATGCCCAGCAATGGAACCTCCAGGATGAACACTCCTGAGGTGCTTCATTGCAGGCCTCAGTGGCCTGGAGACCTTCATGGACAGTTCAACTCTGGTTCATCCAGTTTTGCAGTGGAGAGAAGAGCAATCAGGAGGCATGGGTGAGGTGCAGTCCAGCACAGACAGTACGATTAAGTGCTCGCTCTCAGCACACTGAGGATATATCTCATGCAGAAATATTTTTTCAACATGACTTTTCAGTGTCACAGCCACCAGTCAACATATGTCAGTACTGCATAACAGGCTATAAGGCCAGTGAGTTATCCATAACCCACAGCCTGGCTGTCAGCATCAGCCAGTACAGACGTACACTGCTGGAGGGCCCAGGTTTAATCTTCACTGGTTTTCATCGTCGGAGTTATCACACATAATCACTGTACAATAGCAACAACAATTTACAGGCTGCTAGGAATGCAGCCAGTCCTCCTCAGACCTGGGGCTGTCCCCATTTTCTGCCAATCCAACAGAGGAGACATGTGGAGGCTTACTAGAGGAGACTGGATAAATCACCTTGGCAGCTCTCACACTGGTCAGGTCACACCATTCAGTGGATATTTATGCTCTTTTTTTTGCAGCGCTGATTAAGTATTTTTTTTGTGAAAGCTCTGGAAGTGACAGAGCAGTGGCTGTGACATGCTGAAGTTTGACCCTCTCTGCCTACTGGAATTCTTTTTCCAAGGACACATGCCACAAGAAACAGCTGCCCGGAGGCAACAGCAATATATTTCTGTTTCCCTCAGGACTCTTATAGATGATTTTTTATTTAGTTCAGAGTTTCTTTGAGTAATCAGGGTAACTCTGAGACTGTAACTCTTTTGGATATCTTCTTCCACATCTCAGTAAGGCAAAAACACAGGCCTCCCCTGAAGCTCATTTTGAGTAATGATCTCTATCAGTATCATCTGCTACTTATAAAGATGTTATCAGCCCTCACTGTGCTATTATTTTATATTAGTATATTATACGATTATTCATTTATATTACTGTAGTTCCCAGAGACCTCTCTCCGGATCAGGACCTTACTGTGGAAGTAGCAGTAGCACTTGGCTGTGTTTTGTAGTCTACTGTCATTGTCAGAAGCCAGAGAGGAACCTCTATTCCAAAACAGGAATCATCTGATGGAGATATGAATGGACATAATGTTTCTGTGCAAGATACTGTTTTAATTCTCAAAGCTAAGGGAGGAACTCACATTGATTTTGGCTGCTGTTGGACTGAACATCTCTAGAAGTGGTAGCATCCAGTTCTGTGGGCCAGCCATTTGCACAGTTTGTTAGAAAGACCCAAACTGATCCCTGTGGATGTATCTAGTGGTCCTGCTGTGAAAGGCAGAGGCAAAGATATAAGGCTTGCCTGCATCCCTTCCATGGACTCACATCAATGAATCTTGTAGAACTGCAGTGGAGCCTTGCTGTCTCATGCCCTTAAACCATCTCAGCCTAAAAGTGGATATTAGTAAATAGTCTCAAAGCCATCAAAGGCTTCAAGCCAGCTGCCTGACAGCTGTTATCTTCAATGGTTGAAACAGGGATTGCAACATGAAGAAAATGTCTACACGGTCTGTCTTTGCAAATCTGGCTTCACCCTGACCAGGTAGGAGATGTAGTGCTCTCCACACACTCTGCTGGTCAGGCAGTCTGGTCTGAAAAGAAAGACCCCTTACAGACTTGTTTCATACATTACACTGCTTGCTTTACCTTTTAAAGTGGTCTCCCTTAGTAGAGAAACAAAGATTATCTGGGTTTTTTTGAACTCAAGCCAATAGGACCTGTCTGGCAGGGACACATCACTTGCTATGCAGACATCTAGTCTTAGCAGCAAGAAAAGTGCTTTAAAGATCACCTGAAAACTCTGTCCTAGATCTCACAATTGCATTTGAATAAGTCTGTTTCTTTGTCTAAAAGCTCTGATTTTTCAGTCTGCACTACGAGGATGTTGAAGCAGTTCATCACTGTTGCTATGAAAGTTCAAAGCCATTTATCTTCAATAAGGTTACTTGATGCAATTTCTAACAGCAAGAACCTCTATGTCCTGGAGCTTTCTACAAGATTAAGTGATGTATTCAGATAGGCAATGTCTCAGGAGGATTTCCAGTACCTGGAAGACATAAAGCTCATTCTAGTTAAAGGATGACAGGTTTTGCAATTGGTGTTTCCCATTTTCCTACCAATAAGCTTTGTTAGTGTCTTTCTCAGAGCTTGGCATCCTTTTGTGAAAGTACTGCAAGAAGAGCTATCTTTGCAATGAAAGTTAGTTCTCATCCTTCTCTTAAAGATGATCAATCCCTGCTGATCCTTCACATGCATGTTGTGGAGTGGCACAGCCCAAAGGGAGATAAAAAAGCTCTTCATTAGTCTTTTGCATTTGTGGAGAGAGAAAGAATGAGTGCTTGTAGTCCTAACCAAGGGTATGAGATATAGGTTTAATGTGATGTTCTGAAAAAGATTTTTTGCATTGTTTTCAACAAATGCTTTCCTGTCTTGGTGGGAGCTATGCACATGAAAGACAGCAAAACTGTCTTGTGTCAGGATTTGGAGGAATCACTAGCAGCTGCAGGTAGCTGGGCACCCACCAAAACCAAAGGAACTCTTGGGCACGATGGGATTGGGTGTTTGCACTCACTGTGCAGCACCATTTTGCAGGACCATTCACATGCAGACCCGGCTGATCTGCTCATCTGCACTGCTCCAAGAGACAGGGCTCCCAGCAGATTAGAGGCCCTTTTGATGGGTGGAAGGCGCTGGTGTGAAGAGGCACAGAGCTTAACTCAGGAGGGCTGATTATTTTCCTGACAGCCCCTGCTGTGACCTCACTCCAAGTGGTTTCTGTTGGGCAACATTTCCGTGCAGGGATTGAGCTCTGCCCTCAGCTCTATGTGAACACCTCTGGAGCCTGCAGGTGCTGCTGTGTCCTACTCTGCTGTTAAACCCCCTTGTTTTCCTCAGGGTCATCTCTGCAGAAGATGAATCATCTTTCTGTGCGAACAGTTCTCGTGATGACACATGGCAATCTTTGTTTTCTGCCCTTCGCTCTGATGGTGTGAGCGTGCAGAGTTAATTGTATTAAAAAAAAAAAAAAAAGATTAAAAGGCTATGCTTGTGTCTGAACAGTTCAGAATCTGCAGCTCTTCCATGTGAGAAGGTGTTTCTGATCCAGTTGGAGAAGTACATCTGAGTCTATTCTGACAGACTCTTCTCCGATCAGTGTTTTTCTGATCTGTACTGGGCTAGAAAAACAGATAAATCACCTACACTACAGTACCGTCAATTGAATTTAGTTTCTCTGATGCACAAAAAAGAGAGCTATGCAGCAGTATCCAGCAAGTTATTGTAAATGGCTCGTTTTGTTATAGTCCTTTTATTGTCCAGAATTTACCATCTCTCCTTTCTTCAGTAGTTAACTGGCTTGTATTCATAAAGGATTGTATGAAGGAGAGGATGTGATATCAAGTCCAGTGAGGACTACTGCCCTACTTCTGAACAAGCCCTATAGCTGCCACTGACACCACAAGATCCTTTGTCATCTTCAAGTTGATGAGACTGAGGATGCTTCAGCTGATTTATAAGGAGTCATGGATATATGATGTGAGCTTAATTCATAATAGGATTGAGCTGAAAGCACTAATGCTGTTTTACTGCAGATCTGACATTAACATTCACACGGTGTCTGATGGATAGTGTAGAAGAACCAAAACAGGTTTTGTAGCGGATCTGATAGCAATCCATCTTGCTCAGCCTGATGAAATTATTGTTGCAATTTACTGTACTGAGCAAAAGGAAATCCACCCACTAACAGAGATATGGAAAAAGCCTAAAAAAACCCAAGCAACAAAATGAAACCCAAAACCAATATTTTGTCTATGTAAAAAAAAGAAAAAAGGAACTCTGAGGTCAGGTGGGTAGGAAAATAGAATTTTGCGACAGTTGCATAGCAATTTTTCAAGACCTCATTTTCTCCTGCACCAAATGAAAGGTACTTCCTTACTTCAAAGACATGTAAGGTTGTGTTCTTCACAGGAAGGAAGGAATTAAGAGTGATTTGGTTTAATACATTATAAAGATGCAAAAAATAGAGTACAAGGTGAATTCTAGAAGCCCTGATTACAGCCAAATTTAGGAAACCAAGCTACCTTTCAACCATAAGCAGTGAGATGTAAAAAGTGCTATCTTATGGGCACTTAAAGATTGTGTGCAAATTGAACTTCACTGCTGATCCTATTTCCAGCGTTTTGGATTTATGTCCTACTATGCAGAATATTTGCTTCACCTTTGCTTTATGACAGTATAAAGTTACTCATAGGCTCTGAATTATGACAGAATTAGAATGCCTTCTATGGTAGAAAGTCCTTAAATATATCCTTAAACATTTGAGCTTCATGTTAAGATGCTTACAAAGGCTGGTTTTAGGTACCCATCTCTCATTTCTGCCTGAAATGTTTACTGGGAACCTCACTAGACAGAGTTTCGTCAGTACTCCAATGTCGTGTAGTACTCTAGTGTAGTACTCCAATCTAGATTTCTGAAATCCCTGCCTGAGCTGGGTCTTTGCAGTTGTGGAGAAAGCCAAGACAAGCAAGGAGATTACTTGGTTGGGTTCAAAAAGTAGGTATTTAAAAAACAAAAGGTGCCAACTAACAAGAAATAAGTAGTCTGGAAAAAGTAAATAACCAAGAAATATACCTCCCCCTAGAACTTCTTGTGATCAGGCAACAAAAGCATCATTACATTTGGTCTTGACCCCAGTGTACAAAGATCTTAGAAAGCTTAAGCTAGAGGAACTGTTCTTCTTGGAGCCTTATTACTTTTGTTTTATTTTGTTTTATTTTAGCAGCAGAATAGTTGCAGAAGGAGCTGGAGAAGCCAGTTTCAGTCCACAAAAGCACCAATGATTTATTTATTGCTATCAGTTAAGGAAAGGGCAGCATTTGCTGGTTCTGAATATTTAACATCACAGGGAAAAAGCAAGCTGCTCTAAAGCCTGTGTGTTCCAGCGAAGCACTGCAAATCAGCATGTCCCTCCCTGGCCTTCTGAATTCAGAGGTGGGAGAAATGTGTACCTGTGCTCCAGTGTATTCTTACAGGGACTGAGACTTCTTTGGACCTCAGCTTGTGTGGTCATGAGCAGCCTGTTGAAGAGACCCTAGCTCCTCTCTGACCTGCTATGAAAGTCCAGGTAAGGGGGTGACGTGCATCTACATCTCAGAAGACATTGCCCGCATGGCATTCATCTCAGGAAAACTTCAATTCATTCCACTTCATTCATAATTTATAATAATTCTCAGGAGAGCAACAGGTGGGAGAGATCAGCATCAGTATCCTTGCCTACCCAAAGTTAGCTACAGTGAGATGCATATTGAAGCACTGAAGGGCTATTTTTAGCTTGCTTTCCTCCCTTCCTCGGCTTTCCAAGGAAGTCAAGCTATTAGCCTCAGTCTCTCTAGCTACTAACTGACCCAGCTGACCAGATGTTTCTTGACAAAACATTTAGGAGCAGCCAGACCACAGCCACACACAGGCAGAAGGGAAAACAGGAAAAGACAGTTTCCCATGCTTCTCATGTGTCACAATTCCTGTAGAGGCCCCTCCTTCAACATGTCACCTTCTGCAGTGGGATTTCTCTGTTGTTGTTAGCTATGAAGGAAACAGGCCTTACTGCAGATGGAATGGAGTGGCCAGTTCTGCCTCCAGCTCTCCCCAAGGAGCCATCCAAGGAAAATGTTCTTAGAGAAGCACATGTCTATGATCATCACTGTTTGTAAAACACTCTCAGCAGAAGAAGGGGGCCATCATTCTTCCTCTGTCCCCAAAATGTATGGAAAGAAAAAAATAGGTTGGTGTTTTCTTTTTTTTAAGGAGTGTATTTTGAATCTCATGTCTATACTGTTTTAAATCAATATTTAGCAGCACAACCTGTGGGTTTAAGGGGCACAGAGTTCCACAGCAAGATCGATGCTGAGCTTAGGACTGTTCTTATACTTCATTTCCTGAAAATTGCTTTTTGGATGCTTAAAGAAATAGCAGCTAAGAAGATGAATGCCCAAATGTCTGGTTATGGTTATTTCACTACTGTAGCCAGAGCATCTAGCAACCTCTCACTGCCCTGTACGATACAAGAGTGATATTTAACCGTGCTCACTGTGACCACCCACTAGCTGTCCTAAATTTAATGCAGGATGAGGCTTCCCAGGCCTCTGGTGACTTCTTCTTCTGAAGCTTTCAGTGTTTGAGTGGGGAAGTTGTTCCCTCAGAAGCTGAAGGGAGCTGTGAAACTGCGGGCTCCCACAGGGCTTGGTTGTGACCACAGTATAAGAGTTAAATCACTATTGCTAATATGGAAACCTGAGTGCTCTTGTCCCTTAGTGGAATACTTGACCTTTCATC
This sequence comes from Myiotriccus ornatus, assembly GCA_036023395.1. NCBI lineage: Eukaryota > Metazoa > Chordata > Aves > Passeriformes > Tyrannidae > Myiotriccus > Myiotriccus ornatus. The sequence goes on along the minus strand of JAYRBT010000001.1, from coordinate 55,171,114 downwards.
AGGCACGGGGACCTCCAGTCAATTAGGCAGGCAATGAAGGAAACATATTTTGCATAGCATTCTCAGAGCAAAGGTTTCTGTGAGCCACCCTGGGTGCACTTTTCATTAACATGTGTCGTTATCAGTGCTGCTGGAGATCTACAATAAATTGATTAGCCTCTTTAAAATTTATAATAAAATTGTATTAACAAAATGGTAAATACATTACACAGAGACTGTAACCACGGGATGTTTACATAATGCCCACTGTGGACGAGTACTAAATACCATAAAAGACCTGAGACCCCCCAGAAAAGTCTGCAAGTTCTAGCTCTCACAAGGCAGCTAGAGCACCACTGTTGTTGCTGTTGTTTCTCCTCCTGCTCCTCTTCCCCCTCACATTTCAGCTTCGGAGCTGTGAACTTTGCTGGTCGTTATTGCAATTCCTATCGCTAGGCTTCCGTTGTCGGAAAAGAGTTGAGCCAGGGAAGTGTTCAGCACAAGGCAATCCCCGTCCGAAATGACAGAGTCCACACACTCCAGTACCGACCTGGGGGTCGCCTCCCACTTAAGGCGCCTCTGGTTCCTGTTGAGCTCCAGCCGGTAGGTGAAGTTGTCGGCTTGGGTCGGTGTGCCAATCAGCATCATCGTGGCGAAGAACTGCGGGTGGCCTTCATACTTCTCCTGCTTCCTGAGGACCAGCAAAAACTGGTGGCCAAGGCAAGAGTGCATGATGATCCAGTCTGTGGGTGCGGGCAAGTGCATGTCCGTGGCTAGGAAGACAATCTCTGCACCCTGAAGGATGTTGATGTGATGGGTCTGCCTCAGGTGGGACACCACCACCTCCAGGTGCCCTTCCCATGGGCAGGAAAAGAGTGGGCACATGCAGGGAACCAGCTGGGGGTCGTGCACTGCTTCATGATGATGGCAGGGAGGAAGGATGCCTTGCTCCGTGGACGTCTGTGCAGCTGCACAGAGGGTCGGTGCATACTACGAGAAGAGAGAAATCACACGTGATAACAGGTGGACCAAGAATCAGTGCAGATATGCAAGGTGCAGACCCTGCAGACATCAGTCACCTAATACTTCACCTAAAGCAGCACTGGTGGGATTGCAGGGAACTCAGCACTCTGGAGATCAGAGGCAATTCTGACCTGGATCTGCACAACAAAAGGTGCCTCTTTCTCCAGGAGAAGAGAGAAACCGTTTGAGTCATGGTAAGTCACTTCAAATGAAAATGATGTATGTGTTTAAAGAGCAATTTCATTAGTTTAGGGGGAAAAATCTGATTAAAAGAAAAAACCAACAAAGCAAAGACAGCATGGGGCATTTTATATTGTTAAGGCTTTTGCTGCTCAGAACAAGGAAATGAAATATGTATGGCATTATTATTCTTTAATGAAACATACGGGCAAATACAGGCATTTTTCCTGAAACAATAAGCTTTATAACATCCATAATTTGTGAAATAGAAGTCAGGCTTTTATTGTATATAATACTTTCTTCTTTTTTTTTTTTTTTTTGTCAATATATTTGTGTCTAATTGATGCACTTACCTCCATAAATCTTAAATTGCTCTCAAAGGTGAATAGATGGCAAATTTAGGGCATTTTTGCAATAAAGTAAATTTGGATTAAGGTAGGGCAGCTCACTAAGAAGGCAGTAGCTCTTGAAGAAGGTTTCCACATGAGGACTAGAAAGCAAATTGCTTTGCCTCTGTCAAGTGGATGTTGTTGAAGAGAAATAAGTCTTATTCAACCAAAAGTGTATTCACAAATAATGCTATTCAGGAAGAGTAATGGCTCTCCACAATAACTCTGTGCATAGACAAACCCTAAGGCACAGACATGCTGGCCATGATTCATCCTACCCAATTTTAAACATTTACTTCAGCATTTTCTTCAGCCAACCAAGCGATCTTGGATTTCCTCCACAGTCTATAAGGTGAGGCAGCCCTTACAGTGGAGCATTCAGACCTCAGCTGGACTAATTCACATTCTAAAGGTGACACCAGCTGATGCCAGAGAGACTGAAATCCAGTCTGTCTAGTTTTACCTAATTTTTGGCTGTTTAATAAGTTTTTGTCTTTGAACCCCTCCTCTAAGAGCATGTCTCATATATCTATTAATGTCTCTTATAGGAGTACATACATCTATACGTACATTTCGCTTTAACATATGTTTTAGGAAGATTCATGTAATTCCCCAAATACTGCCCCACATCCACTCATTTTAATATATGTACCCCAAATTTCAGGAACTACATTGTAGTTCTAACATCTAACAGTTGTTCTCCTCCATACCACATCCAAGTCATAGCAGATTTGGGGTTTATTCAGTTATTTTTTAAACAGAAATTTGTTTTAATCAGGGGCAAGCATAATCCCATAAAATGGGTGCTAAATTTGTTGCAAATGGTGTATTTCTCATCTCTTTATGGATATCATGATGTCTTTCATTACAGCCTTGCTGCAAGCAGTTATTCCCACCAGAATATGCACATTTGCTTTCCAGGATGTTTTGGAAAGCAACTACTTGGGTGAATTGTCTTAACTCTCAGATGACCAAGGCTTCCTTGCCAACCAGGATGACAAGTCCTGGATCTCCATTCTCATTTTGTCAGTAGCTGCCTAGGAATGTGATGGGCAGAGAACGGTTGTGATTGCTGCTGCTGTGAAATCCATGTTTCCTCCCAAGGCACTGGATATCAAAGGGAACTGTTTCTTCTTCCTCTGGAATTTGATATGGAGAATAATTGACTAGTTAAGCTCTATTATTGAAACTTCATTTTTCTTTGGAGAATTATTACTTCAGTAGTATAGTTCTACTTTTCCCTTCTTCATTTTTTATTTGTTTTGCTGAGTAAAATTCAAGAGCATAAACTTTCCAGGAACATAATGAATTGAGGACAGATAAATGACTACCATTGTCTGGGAAATAAAACAGGTCATTATAAACTAATCAAGGTTTGTGGCATTAGCTGCCTGCTTATCACAGTGGGATTGCTGGTTCACACTTAATTCTGCATTAATTTTTGCACCCCATTAGGATGAAAGTTATGGTTAATTTAAACTCTTTTTGGTGAAGGAGGCTACTGCAATGGCAGATCATAAAAGCCTTCAAAAAAAAAAAAAATCCCTGAAATGCTAATTGCCTCATAAAATGAATTCTAATCTCCCAATCTAATACAGTGGGTGTGAGCAATTACTTTCTCTCACCAAACTGTTAATGCAACATTAGTGATTATACTAATTAAAACTAATGAACTCGTACTCACATGCTGATAAACCTCTCAACCACTCCACAAGTTCCAGCTTTCTATCAGTTTTATTTAACTCCCCTTTTGGAAGATGAATCTTAAATTAACCTCTTGAATAACATTCAAAATTAGGTTTTGAAATGTGAAGCTTTATAGACTGTGTATAATTCTTCTCCAAAGATTACCAGAGTCAGAGAAACCATTTCCACTGAGGATGTAATTGAATTTAGAAATGCATTATCCTAATTTGATAAGCATGGAGAGCAATGGTATCTCATCCATCTAAACTAAACCCAAGGTAAGAAAATACAAATATCTTCAAAAATCTCTTAATGACAAACACATTTCTACAGCTTAGGAACTAGGAATATAAATTACAATGAGCAATTTATTCAATGCATCTTTCTTCTTTCCTTAATTTGTGATTTTGTGTGTATGTGCACAAATAATTGTGAATTCTCTTTCACATCTCACATTTCCAAAACATTTCCATGAACCACTTCAGCAAAGAATTTCTGGTTTGACTTTGTTCATTTCAGGTGTATTGAAAATTCTGAAATCCAGCACAAACCACACAATGCATCTTTATTCTCTGACTAGGTGAGAACGATCTTCAAAATCTGGTTTCTGAATTATTCGACATTCCTGTTTCTAAACTCTAAATTTGTAGTATTTTTAAATAAACGTTTAATAATTCTCTGTCACTGTAAAAAAAAAAAAAGTCTCAGAAGAAACTATTATTTCACTTTTAAGGTATGAATGTAACTATTGGGGTGTCTATGCCCTTGTTGGTGATTCATATGACTGTGAATTGAAACACTAAAATTGAAATGCAAAATGGACATAAAATGGTCACCTTGAGTGTATTTAAATGCTTGAATAAATATTTATGAACATTTTTTCCCATGTTTAATCTGCTCCAGTATTTACTTTCCATCATTTATTGCCCGATTACCTAATAAAATTAGATCTATTATATTGTTGTGCCAGTCCAGTATTATTCTCAATTATCTTTTAGCCTGTTGGCCAGTTTCAGTCCAACTGAACTGTGGGATAGAAATCTCAAATGCTTTAATTTTCAATCATTTTTATGAGAAGAGGCATCAGGGTAGAGAAGTATGACCCTTGCACATCTCCAGGGAGGAAGAGTTTGCCACGTGGGCAGTATTACATTGGCAGACAAGAGAGAACCTAAACAATGGCAGTTTGATCCCAAATGTATTACAGACACCAGCAAACCCTCATGAGACAGTGTCTTTATAAAGAGGAGAAAAGGCTTCAGCCAGAATGCTCCTCATTAGACGCAACATAATCCCACCATGAGGCACCAAACCGCAGGAAACCAGGCTCTGCTGCTCACAGAAAAATTTCTTTTTAATGATGCAGCTTATTACAGTGTAATTCTTTTTAAGAACAAGTAATTTGACAAAGAGCAATTTATAAACACGTGGCGATTTTCTCATGGAAAAAACACCAAAACAAACCATGATTATACTTGGACCTGCGACACAGGTTTTCTGCTTAAAATGCAACAAACCACACTAGGTGGGATTCACTTGTTTTACCATTGATGTCTGAGAAGTGGGTGCCTAACTCTGAAGAATATCAGTTCCTTTTACAGCGCATGCAGAGCCCATGGAGCATGCAATTCACTTGAACCCAAGAGGTGCTGAAGGAACATCCCCCTGGACACCGCTCTCTACGTGCAGCCAGGACCAAGCACATCCTCAGCGCAGTTTTACCAGTTTCTAGACAAAGAGCAGAAGGTCAACCCTATTTTAGTCAGGGAAGGGCTGTACCGCTATGGGCCTGTCCTACTGCGCTGGAGACAATACAGCTCTTGGAGAGAGAAGCAGATGCCTATTCACATGAGGGTGTAAATCCTTGGCTCCCTACCATTGCTACACTACTCAAGTCACCTCCAGTGACTTGATAGAAAATTCAGGGGAAGTATGAAGGGTAGATCCAAGAGTTAGAGATCTCCAAGATCTCCAAGACGTAAAAATGCCACAAGCACATTTCTGAGTCTGCAGCTGCAAAGGTGAGGCACTCAGCTGGGAGAAAGGTCTTTGGTATTGCTCCTCATGCCCTGAGGGACCTTTTGTATTCAAACTAGCAAAGTTTTTAGGTCAACTGTCATAAAAATAGTGGAAACAGAGGCAGCAACCCACACTGCATGTCTGCTGGCTGAGCTCATGGCCCTGTGGGATGCAGACACTGGCTACACCACCATCCCTCTAGTCCTGCTTCCCTGTTCCACATTGGCACAGTTTCAATAGGGACAGCAAGTGTGGCTGCTTCCCTGAGCAGTCAAATGCCTTGCCATTAAAGTTCTGACTTCAAAATGGTGAATTTATTCAAGATAAACCTTGCAGGGTGAGGAGGGGTTGAAACCAGTCCTCTCATCCCACAGGAGGGGACCCACATGCTGATGACCTGCAGTATAAGGAGGGTGAGTAGCACCACTACATTCTAAAAGAATAAACATGCTCAGATCTTCAGAGAGAAGGTTAAGTGTCACCTTTCCACACTTTCCAGTGTTCTCCAGTGTTATACTGGGAGTCTGGATGCCTCATTCATAGTTTCACTGACTGTAATGCACATAATGTGCAAAAATCAGCCTGTGAACAGTACCTGTGTGTGCTGAGAATATCCCAAGGAGGGAGGACAAGGACTAACTCATTGCCCAGTGAATAAGGGTTTCTGACAGCAGAACAGGTGCTGCAAATAATAATCCTTTTCCAGACACTTCACACCCGTGCAACTGTATTTTCTCCAGTGATCACACACACACTTTGCAAACACTCATTAATTCACCCATGTGCTGGGCTATTTGCTTGGGGATGTCAGTGGTTTAGTCTAAAGGCCATCACTGTGGGGCTACTGAGGAGGGTCACATAGAAAACAGCAAAGATGAAGACAAAGGCACTGGACACGCCAGCCAGCCCAAGCCAAAAGATAGTACTCCCACTCTATCCCAGTCCCACTGCAACCTAATCCTCCTCCCAAGAAGGAACTGCTCCTTCCATGTATCCGAACTCTTTCCTCTTCATCCTCAGCTTTCTTTGCTGGATTACAGGAGAGCTGGTAGGAGCTGTATATGTTCGTGGCAGCTATCCCCCTTGGTAGGAGCCGGGGTTTGAGAGGGGCTGCACTAACACCCCTTTTTACAAACCCACCAACTTTGCTGAGGCTGCCTCCTCCTATGGTCAACTCCACTATGAGATACAGTTTCTTATTGTGTATAACTTCATAAAACTTACCTTGTTTGGGAAAATACCTGATTCAGGCTGACTTTAAAATACATATTAAATCACATATACGCATGTGTAAACACACATACACATATTTATATATAGACTCATAACACACATCCATTTCAAATGTTTCTGAGAATGATGCAGTGGGAGAAAACACGCTTTTGTCCAGGTTAGACTATCCTGATACCTTTTTCGTTTAAAAAATAGTGGGACCTGGGGGGATGGAAGCCTATGCATCTTGATGATGAGCTTTTCTTATAAATTTTATTTTAGTATTTGTCTTCATGAAAATAGTCCCAAATTTTAGAATGCATATATTTTATTAAACCTTCTTCTAAGAGGGGTGCATTTTGCTGTGTAATTTTTTCTTCTATGAGGCTCATTGCTGTGTCTGTCTCTGTGCTTAACAGGCACCTCTCAGATGATACCCTTAATGTTGAATTCAAGCACAACAGGAGTATTTTTTCTCACAGTTGGGTTAAAGAATTTAGGCAGGGAGAGATTAAAGATCCGAGTGTTGTGGCCATAGTTTTTTTGTCCAGCTTATATCAGCCAGCCCCTGATTTTTCATAGTAGAATTGCCTCTGAGAGCGCTTGGTATTTGCTAAATCCAGCCTCTATTAACCTCAGATGCAGCTGCAAGTGATTAAACTATCTGCAGATCAGGTCTAAGACTTTGGCAGTGTGGGTTTCCTCCCAGCTACAGAACTCCTTAATAACATGCCATTGTTTACCTCATCTCCTCTACCTCCCTGTGTGTGACAAGAAACAACAAGAGATGCAGTCACTATATAGGTAGTTAAGCAGCCTAGAAATGAGCAATGAGAACTCAGTGGATTTTTGACTATGACCTGAAGATTTCCATAGACAAGGAGGGACCCAGGCCTGCAGCTGTGAGGTGCTCTGAGTGAGCAGCTTTCAGGGTTTTCAGCAGCTTTAAGCAACCGTGGCAACTTACAGGGTTTCTGTTGAAACAAACTGGCAATTTCTTTGTCAGAGAAATGTACCATTTATTCAGTTTTCTTGCTGTCTTCCTCCTCTTTCTGGGCTTCTCAGGGTCTGATTGCTTCTTCTCATCTGTATGGAAACTGCCTCTAATAATTTTCTAATTCTCAGCTTCTTTCTGCCTCACAAAAGCATTGCCACCCACTAACATCCACCTCCACGTTACTTACACCCACCACCCAGGGACAGATGCTCAAAACAACTATAAAGGTGACATGAAGAAAGTAGTGAGTCTTTTAATCCTGGTCTCCATTTAATTTATCTTCTGCTCTGTTTTTAATATGCTAATAAGATTTTTTAAATCTCTTAGATGAAAGAAAAAAGAAGAAAAAAACCCCCAATCCCCTCAACCTATTTTGTCAAAAGCTATACTTTCCTATCTGAAATTAAGAAATCCAAGCCAGGGTTCATGTTGGGGATTTATTTAAAATTTTAATTACACAAAATCTTGTTCATTATGAATGCATCAGTTGAATTTCTTAAGTACCAAATGTTAGTTGCAGCTTTGGCAGTGGAAAGATTTGTTTTTCCTACTCTCAAATGGCAGTGAGGGGACAACTTCAAGCTCATTTTGCTAATCTCACTTTGCAATACAATCAGGTGTGACTTGGTGACACAACATAGGGGATGTGTTAAAGGCTGTCCTCATGCTAATTACACACCTCTGAGTATGCAGAAATAACTACGATTTTAGTACAGCTCCACACTGTAGCACACACTCCTCTCTATCAGGCAACACCGAATTTTAGATGAAGCCACATATATTTAGAGGTATTTGGGGGAAAAAAAGTGGATTTGTAGTAGATATAGCAAGACTATGATATAACGTTTTAAATGAATCCCAGTTTGAAAGACCTTATTCGCAAATTAAATCCCCTTGTTCTCTTTTCAAAAATAAGTTTTTTCAGCATAAACTGCCATGCAGTCTTAAAATACAAGCAAAAGAATTCAACAAACTTGACATTCTGCATTATGTTGAAAACAACATAATGATAATGAAATATAAACAGGATTCATACTAAAGCATTTTGGTTCCATAGGTGCTTTCTGAGACCTGTATAGACACAGACAGGGTGGAGCAAGGTCATGCTCATCTGCTTTGAAACCAAGTTTGATGAACCCTTACCAGCCCAGATGGGAGGACGCTGAAACTTCTTATGTTTCAAACTGAATGGAGACACACCACCTTGCTGTCTCTCAGCCAAAGCTGCAGCTGGCTCAGGGACACCCAGGCAAATGATCCTGGTTTAGCTGCTGCATTTGATGGATCTCACCTGACATCACCTTCTGTACTCTCTTTGGGGAATAAAATACACTGAGTAGATATAAGCAAACCATGTGAATGGGCAATTTCTATGGAGCATCTGGCAGTTATTTACTAGACAAAATAAATGAAAAGCACAGAGATGAAATGGGTGAAATGGAAACACCTCCACCTGTGGAGATCTGGCAGGTTGGCAAGTTGATATACATCACCTGCTCTGGGATGATTGCCCTATGCCTCCTCCAAGGGCTTAACTAAGGATGAAGCTATAACAACAGGAAAAAAAGGCATCCTGGCTTTGGGTAAAGACAGTATGAGACCATGACTGTGGGAACAAATAGGACCGGATGTGTTCATAGTGTCCAGAGAGCACCCTTGCTCTGTGCAAGTTGCTGCACCCATGCTCATTACCCTGCATTTCCTTTCTGCTACTTGAAATCCCCTGACACAAAGAGTGGCTTTCTAGGCATTTTGAAGAGCTTTTCATATGAAGTGGAATAATAGAAGACAATAAACTGCTCCTGTTCCTCAAGAAGAAGCCCACTACTGTACTCTTGCCAGTACAATTTAAGCCCTTTGCACAGTCACCCAAAAGAGGAGCTGAATTGAAGCTGTTGTGGTGGAGCTGGAGCTGATGTCTCTGCATACCATGGAGGGAGCAGAGACAGACTCTGCCTCTGTCATGAGGAGATTCCCTGAAGGGTAAATGGTTATTGGGGATTAATCTAGATCTTGGATCCTGAGCTACAGCTACTGTCAGCAATAGAGGTGGAAAGCATGGACAGCTACAGGTAAGAAACAGTTTTCCTTCTTTGTTGGTAGTTTGGAGATAATCTGATCATTTCTATATCTGGTTCATTTCTGGGAGTACCTGAGCACCCTCCTGGCAGACTTCCCAGGCTCGCTGAAAGGCTGAAAACATTACAGATTTGAAAAAAGCTGGGCTAGAGGGTGAGACATGCCCTTGGGACCTCATTTGCGACTTGTATTCTCTCTGCTGCATTTTAGGACTGGATACAATGTAGTGATAATAAGCCACAGTGCAGTATATTTGACACTGTATTACAACTGCTGATACACTGGGGCATGGAGAAGTTTACCCTCTTCTCTTTGGACTAGGAGATGATTTTATACCTGGTTTTAAGAAAGGGTGATGCCTCTAAACACCATCCCCTTTGGCCACACAAGGCAAGTATCGAAGCCAAGGCTGCACACTATCAGCTCTTTCTCCAGAAGGGCAGGGTGCAACCACTGTTTATCACCAGACCACTAATGAGGCACTGCTGATTGTGGCTCTGGGTGATATAGTGAACAGCCTGCATATGTAAAGAGAGATAATAAAAAATGCAGAATTATCTGAAGATTCACTTCATCCTTTATCCACTTTGTATTTTGGATAAAGCCTGTTAACAAAGTGCAAAACCATTACAGGCTTTAATTAAAAGCAAAATGATAAAGTAGTTCCAAGCTGCATCTGCTCTGTCTGATAGGGAAGGTAGAGTTCACAAGAGCCCTGTATCTGACCTGTTGATTTTTTGGTTTACATTCACAATGAGAGAGAAATTAATATGGAAAAGAATTAAAAAAAAAAAAAAAAGGAAGAAGAAAAGATTGCCCACTGTGCTCATAAACTTACCAGTTCAGACAGCCTCTAAATAACTCATCATCTGATATTAATTTACAAGTTACTACAGTAACAGCGTGTCACCAAGAGAAGCAGATTTGCTGGTGTCATCTGAGATAATTAGACCAAATCCACCCTGAGACAATCGAAATTCTCCCCTTCCACCAGACAACCTCCAGCTATCACAGTTATATGACAGGTAAATCCATTAACTGCTCTTTCAGAAATGCACCCCGGGAGTGCCAAAGGGTGGCACAAAGAAAGGAGGTAAGGGGTGAGGTAGTCGTTGTTGAGCAAGCCCACAGACTCTGTTGGTGGGACCAATGTCTCCAATCCCACGTACATACTTCTTCTGGCCAAGGATCTGCTCTGTGGTCTATGTCACATTGGTCTGGCAGCTGTCACAAGGTAATGTGCCACCAAACCTGCACCAGGCAGGTCACAACTGAGTCCAGATGCTGCGCTGGAGCCATGTAAATGGAGTGATGAGGGAGTGCAGGGCTCACAATGGTGCCAACCCTGTCTCCCTGTCCTGTCTCATAGCTTGTGCCTGTGCCTACATCTCTATAGCAGTCACTAAGCAATGTATGAGCCATAAGAGACTCCACATTTTTGGTTATAATGGCCAGACTTCGCGAACGAAGAACTGGGGAAGGTCTTTACACCTTCCAGCCTGCGCATTGGATTTTTTAGGT
>JAYRBT010000001.1:55129313-55149576 GCA_036023395.1 Myiotriccus ornatus | reverse complement strand
GTAGTTTTTATTTTGCTAGTAATAAATGTTCATGCTATTTTCCTAAATCCAGTCTCTTTTGTCTGCATAAACCTTCTCTCAACTAATAGTAATTGTGTGAAGGGTGTGTAAGCAAATTGACCCAGGGCAAAACCACGACATTTTTTGGTGAAGAATGTGGGCAGAGACTGCCCAGAGAGGCAGTAGCCAAGTCAAACCCCAACACCATTGTGCAACCCTCATTATTTCTGCTATTTCTTTTTCTCCAGCACTGAGCATTAACAGGTACCTTGAAAAAGCACCATACAGAAAGGGTGAACCACTGTAAAACCAAATTCTTAGCTGAACAAAGCCAGGGCAAGTCCAGTGCAGCCATTCCACTGCTACTACAGCTAGGAGCAGGGGGACATGGGGACAGCAGAGGCATTCACAGTTTGCATGCCAGTGTGAAGGAAGATAAATTTAGATGCAGTCCTAGTTTCTGTGGATTGTGTTTTACAGGACACAGTATCTAAAAGAAACCAGTCTGTGGTTTACTCTTTGCATAAGAGACATAGATATAGAATCATATTTCTTCTATGCAAATATGCTTGTGTCTTTGCCTGCATGATGGCCTTGCTTCAACAGAAAGGGTGGAGTGTGATCCCTGCTCCAATTCGTTCCACCATTAGTGTACTCGTGTGGGAAGTAGTAGATGTGGCTCCCTCCTCTTTGGGAGACACTTCTTATTAGCTAGGTTGCTCTGTAAGCAGTAGATGAAACATAGACTAAAAGTTGATGCTAGGGAGCTGTGTCTTCTCCTGCCCTGTGTACTGTCAGTCTGTGCTGGGTACACTCACAAAATAAATACAGAATCTAAACCATTGGGCAGCATAGGGCTATCTGATTTTCCACCCAGAGTGGTACAAGTGGAAGACACAGAGCTGAACGAGATGATCCAAAGACACCAGCCATTTGAGGGTGAGGAGGTACACGAGGTACATTAGCACATTTTCAATGGCAGCTTTGGTGTACAGAGACTCTTATTGCATCTAAGTGATCAGGTGAGTCTTTTGGAACTAGAGAACAAATAGTACCTAACTGTATTTTAGGAGCTGGATCCTGCCCTGAGTCCTCAGCAGGTCATGTTCATGAACAGGTAAAGGAAATGGCACAATTTTCTCCTACACTGGCTAAGCCACCATCCATCATGGGAATTTGTCCATCCCCTACTTACTGGGGGATTACTGAAAACCTGGGGTATCTCAGTCCATTGACTACAGAGAATTTACTCTGATCTGTAGAGGCAGGTAAATAGGTAGCAACTCCAGGATTCAAGAAGAAAAACACAAGCACGGGAAGATATAAAATCCCAGATGGCACAGAGTTGGAAACTAGAAACTCAGCAGCACTGAGAACCTGTTACAAGTGCAGTAGAAAGCAAATCTTCCCCATCCAATGGCTGACTGCTTGCCCAGCACGGACTCTTCAGATGTCTTATGGGAGACATCGAGCATTCTGATGCTTAGCCTGGCAACACATTAAATCCCAGCTCTCTCTTGCCTGTGTCAACCAATAAACAACTGTGTTATACTTCAAAGTTGTGTATATCCTGCTTACAGAATCTCTTCGTGCATAGCAAAAGGTGCCTGAACAAAGCGACCTAGAAAACGAGGGATACAGTTTCCTCTTTCCAATATATTAAACCAGCATGACCAATAGAATAAAATTCAGTTTCTTTGTTCTTGCTCTCCCTTTTAATCTTTATTATCCCTGCAGGAAATGAGAATGAAACACTTTTATCATTATTTGTTGGTGTTGGGTGTTGTCACAGATGCATAGGGGTAAAATATGCAGCCAAAGTTGTATTTCCACAAGTGGAAAGTGGTGTCTGTAATATAACTTGTAGTTGACTTTTTTTAAGGACAAAAATTCAGATTTTAGAAAGAGCCACAGAACAAAATACTTTTAAAGATGTGAACCATTTAGGTAGTGGAAGGTGACAGTCTGCTGGGCTAGAGTGTCTACGATCCCAAAAAGAGAAATTTGGTTAAAGTTCTGTGTTTGATCTCAAAGTTTTGAAATCACTGAAAGGTTTCAAAACCAAAAAGCTTTATTTACTTTACCTAACATCTGAGGTTCACAGACATCTGCATATGGTCTAATCAATACAGGATCTCCCAACAATCAATGAAAATAGCATGGACTCACCTCGTGATCTGCTTTTGTAGCTACCCTTGCCATGCCTATTTCTCTCCACTTGGTAAAATGGGGCTCTTCATTTAGTCATGTCTCTTTTATATTTGGCACCAGAAAAGAACAGTGTGAAAGAAGGCAGGATTCACAGAGGGTGTGGAGTGAAATAAAATAATGAGCACTGGGGCTGGCTTGAATGGAACTAACTTTTTAACAGAAGCCCATATGGTACTAGACTTTGGATTTGTGACCAGAATGGTGTTGATAAAACATGAATGTTTCAGTTATTGTTGAGAAGTGCTTGCACAACATCAAGTGTTTCTCACTCTGCCCCACCAGCAGTTTATTGGAGAATGGCCAAGAACTTTGGAAGGGACACAGCTGGGACAGATGACCTCAATTGATCAAATGTATATTCTGAAATGTCATGTTCATCAGTAAATTGGGGGGACAGTATTTTTTCCAAAGTAGTCTTTGCTTGGAGATCAGCTGACATTAGTCTATGACTGCATTTACATCACCTATTCTTTGTTTTCTCTCTTCTTCACCTATCTGTATCTTAAGATCTGACTTTTTCTCACTATTGCTTCTCTGATTCTTTCCCCCATCCTGCTGGTGGGGAGTGAGAAAGGCAGACAGGATTAACCCACCACAAAGAGCAGAAGAGGCAAGAAATTTTAGTGAAGATTGAAAGGAAATGAAACTAGAAAACAGATGTTTGCATAAAATAAACCAAACTCTGTAGTCCCCTGACAACATTACTAAAACACAAAGGAAATGGGAACAGCACTTGCAGGATTTTGCTGTCACAGAACAGGCAAGGAGCCACAGCCTGAAAATAGTAATTTTCCTGCAAGTTTATAACATCTGTCTGAATCAGGTATAAAAAAAACCCATCCCACTTTGTATAAAGTCTCAGCAATGTTACTGTTGTAATACTGAAAATTCTCTTTGAACAATGTGGGGGCACCCCCAGTTAATAAAAGAGCAGCTTGGCAAACAAAGCTGAAACATGACCCAAAGCTCAGATCAAAAAAGCAAAGTGAAAAATTCTGAAATATAGAGAATGACACATTTGAAAATGAACTTGTGTTTGTGCCTTTTATGGAAAAGATAGGCCACAATGCTGAGCCATCTCTGCACTTAACCTAGTAGCAGGGAAAGACCTTGCAATGCCATATTGAGATAAGGTGCAAGGGACAAACAACAAAAGAGCTGGTCCATGACATCCACCACAACAATGCAGAGGAAACGCAGGGTGTGAAATGAGCCCAAATGACAGCCCCCAGGCCTACACTAGAAACAGCAATATGGAAAAAACAGTAGAAAACATTTGCCCACACAGTTTGAAGAGTTGATGCACCTCATACTCCAGTTGTCTGCATTGGAGGAACCACATGGAGAGCAAGCAGTGTAGAGTGCCAGCAGCTGGAATTGCCAGACTGATTTTGTGATTTACATCAAGATGACCAGAAAAGAAGTAAAAAGAAATGAGAGGTCAGGGCAGCCAAGACTGCATGCTAGTTTTGTCCAAGGAGGCCTGCCAAAAAATGGACTGAGCTGGTAGTGAAGACTGGTCACAGGGTCTTCAGCCCCTGCAGATCAGGGTTAACCTGCACTGTGATATCCTGCTCATTTCAGGTGTGATGGCAAAGACAGCAGCTGAGCAGCTGCTGTAGGAATATAGTAACACCATCTTTTGAAAATTTGTTTGTCTGTGACACCTGGTGGGGAACTATAGAGGAGGGAAGTGGTAATTTACACCCCAGGGCCGGATGAGAGTGCCCACTTGAAATCTCAGCATTCTCTCCACCCAGGCCTGACGTAGGTGAATGCAGAAGGGGAGAAGTGATCTTCTCTTTAATCTTTCCATACACCTTCTCGTTGTGAGGCTGTCCCAAAACACAGGGCAGGTGTGGTCTGACCACAGGCACATTCAGCATCACTTATATTATGTGTCTCTCCTCCAATGGCCTTCATCGTACAGCTCTGCCCTTCCTTCCCTGCTAGCCCCCTTCCCACTCTGTGGCACATAGTTCTGAAATTAGCATGACCCCCACAGCCCACCCTGACACTCCAATCTGCAACTTGCTGCCCATGGTGCTCCCTGTGCTTGTAGGGAGCCTACAAGCTCCCTGGCTTGTAGGCCAAATCTTGGCCCACTGGCCAACATTGCAGCAACATGTGTTTAGGACTTTCTCCCTGTTTCAGTTATTTTTTATTTCACACAGGCTCCTCGTGGTTTGGGAGCATCCTGGTATTTTCTGACCTTAAGCTAAACTCCCTTATTGCTGCTTTAATTTCTGGTCTGGCTGTGTATGATATGAAATGCTTAGGAGCTCCAAACATGTTGTGCCAACGCTTTGGCAGCTTGCTTCCAATGCACTGGGTTTCTTGCAGTCCTCACAGCGCTGAGGTGAAGCTGTGATAAGTCAGACATTAGGGGTGCAACCACAATGACCAGGTCTGAGAGCCTCTTTTTGTATGAAGTGCACTTGTGGAAATGTGGCAGTCTGTTGCTTCCAGATAAATAACAAATGACTGAAGTGGGTTGCTCTCCCCTGCCTTTGGATGTGATGAAGGACACTGCATTAACAAGTCTCCTAGCTGCCATGATAACATTTCTGAGCACGGAGCCAGCACTGGCACCCTCAATGTCTCCTTTCCCTGCCTCCTCTGAGACAAATTGACCCTGGCTAAGTAAGAAAGGACTTTCCTAATCACATTAGGATCAGTTTAGATGGCAGAGAGGGTAACAAAATTAGAGTTTTTAAACCATTATCTCTTCTTAATGAACATCTGCGTTGATACAAGCCCACGGAGAGTTAAGGAAAGCTGAGCTATGTCTGATCTCATTATAGCTTTAAAAAAACAAGTATGTGATTGAAAGCTGGTCCATGGCTGTAAGAAAACCATCAGTCTTTTTGTACGAGGCAAGAAAGGGCTCTACTCCAGCCCAGAGTGGCTATATTCTGATTTTTGATTTAAAAAATAAAAATAAAATTCCTCAAATCTTTTCCTAGGTCCCATATGCCAACTAATACATAGATGTGTACCTAGTCATGTAATGTGTCTATAATTTCATATTATATGTGTTACACTATAGTGTTTTAATTGTGTTGTCTGCATCTTGTTCGATGCAATAAATTATTGTAATATTTTACATAACCAGAATTAATATCTAGTATGAAGATGCCACGGAGCGTGTCTGATCTGCTTGCTATGACAGCAATAACTGAAGTGATATTTTTACTGTACTAGAGAGACACAGGAACTCTGCAGAAAAACTGGACTGGATGAAACAGGGAATAGGACTGGATTTTGGCTAATGCAAGGTAGACACTATATGGCAGATGATACAGTGGTCAGGAGTTTTACTGTGCAACATGTTTTTCTTAAAAGAAATAAATGGGAATTGTTCACATATTTCTTAGAATCACAGAATCTTTTAGACTGGAAAAGATCTCTAAGATCACTGAGTCCAACCATTAACCCAGCATTGCTAAAGCTACCACTAAACCATGTCCCTGAATACCACATCTCCATGTCTTTTAAATATCTCCAGAGATTGTGACTCAACCTCTTCCCTGGGCAGACTGTTCCAAAGCTTGACAACCCTTTCAGGGAAAAACTTTTTCCTACTGTGCAATCTAAACGTCCCCTGGCACAACTTGAGGCCCTTTCGTCTCAGCCTGTCGCTTGCTGCCTGGGAGAAGAGTTCAATCAACACCTTGCTAGAACCCCCTTTTAGGTTTTTGTAGGGAGTGATAAGGCCACCTGAGCCTCCTCTTCTCCAGACCTCCAGCTCTGCCAGCTTCCCCTCATAAGACTTGTGCTCCACACCCTTTCCCAAGTTTACTGCCATTCTCTGGACTTGCTCCAGCACTGCCCTGTTTTTCTTGTAGTGAGCGGCCCAAAACTGAACACGGGATGTGAGGTGCTGCTTCAACAGTGCCAAGTATGGGGGATGATCACATCTTAACATAAATTAGGAAAAAACCAGGACTTTCTGTTAACTTATCAAAGTATAAGTTACTGTTACACAAATCCCCTCCTTTTATTCATATATTTACATATAAAAATAAAACAAAGATGGGAAAAAAATCAAATAATACTATCTTGAATTTGATTACATGAGATAGATGGGCCCCAAACACAAAGCTGCTATCTGGAGCTGGCTATATCCAGAAAAAGAAGATCAAGTAGTGAACCTGAGTACTGGAATTCTGGTCATCCACATACCTGAACAATCATCTCAGTCACTGGCTCTTTTCACACCACCCTCACTGCATCTCTCCCAAGTAAAATTGTTGTAGTGAAAGCTAATCCTAAACTGAAGCTGAAGAAGTCATTTGCATTTAGCTTCAGGAAAGAGATTACTTCCCATCCCTCTTTTATTTAGCAGTATAGACATAACCTACCAGTCTTAGATGTTCATACTGGATTTCCTCTGTGCTAACATCACTTCTGCAATGTGTCTGTGTTCATGTGTGTAAGTGCACATGTGCTGCACACACACACACACACACACACACACACACACACACACACACACACACATCTCCTTTGCTACAATTTGGCAGAAACATGAGCCTAATTTTGAAATGTCACATCTAAAATGTAATCTCCCAAAAGAGTTTGCAATGCAAATCACTTCAGCAGTCTGGTTCACGGCACCGCTCTAAAACCAGTAATAAAGGTAACAGACTGAGCTGAGAGAGAAAAAACTTTTTCAGCCAGCCTCACCACCAAAGTCTATTATGAAATTATTCTCTCCATCTACAGACATTTAATTGCTACCTGGCTTTTGAACTCATTAAATTCCAGATAATTAATCCCCAAGTACTAGATTTTCACTGCCCCAAGACACTTTGACAGGTTTTCTTAGCAGTGGCCCTGAAATGATCGTTTCCTGCTCTCAGTGCTGAACATGCTGTGTCTAGTAGTTAAATCCATGTCCATTAATAGCAGAGCCCTTGGTTATACCAAGAGGAAGAAAAAGACAGGAGAAAAGTACAAGCCTTGCATTATCATCAGTTCTGGTGTGAATCTGAGTGATGGGAAAAATGCAGATTTGTCCACTTGAAGGACAATTACCCTGTGCTCTCCAGGGAGCTCGGTTAGCAGAACGGCCAAAGAGCCAGGCTGAGCTTCAGAGCCGCTGCCAGTAGTGTGCTGCCATGCACCTCTCCTGCCTTGGGATTGTCACCTGCCCATCCATAGGGCTGAGACCAAAACCCAGTCCCCGTGTTTTGGCGTTGAAACCATCTCCCACTTTGACTCTCCATTCTCCAGTTCTGGTTCGAAGCTGGATAAAACCTCAAGGAAATGAGCACAATACGCTCTCAGTTGTAGATTAGGGTCATAAAAACATCGCAGCAATTTATTGCTAAGTAAATTCTGCCACAGATTTAATTTAGTTAAAACTTCCCTCTTCCTCTTAAATAATTGGCAGAAGGCATTTGCTGTAGGTGTCCCCACCACTGACCAGCATCAGCAGAGGCATAGCTGGAAGGCAGCATCCCACAGGCACTGCCCAAGCAATACCCTCGGGGGCAAACAGAAGGTCTCTTGCATGAAATTTGCACTTTTGCCCCTGAGAACTCCACAGTGTCTTAATTTTTTTCTATGATTTGTATACCAATTTTAGTATAATCTTGAGACAATGCAGCACAGACTTGAGAGTAACTTTCTCAGTTAATTTTTTGGACTGTTGAAGGTAGCACAACAGCCCTGCCAGGAGCTGAGATGTTCTCACAAAACTCATGTACTTTAGGGTGAGATAAGGAACAGCGTCTGTCCTTCAACAGGCACCTTTTCTCAACTATAAATGCTATCAGCTTACATTTACTTTTCTTTTTTATTTTTCTTTTTTTTTTTTAGTACTGCATTTCTGTTGTTGTATGTGACAGGTGCCTGGACTGATTATCTCCAAACCAGCATAATTAATGTGCTTTCTGTAGCTTCAAAATCAAATGTATTTTGATCAGCTTCAAAAAGAGGCCTTTCTTTCTGCTGATAGGAGGTGTGAACCTGTAAGTGCTGAGCCCATGAGACTTTCCCTGACTTCAGAAGAAGTTTCATCTCTCATTCAGCAAAATTACTGAGAATGGCATTTAATGAAAAGAGAAGAGACTGAAACTTTCTCCTTTCTGTGTCACAGACCTTGCTTTAACCTCGAAAAGGTCTTGGTTTCTTCAGCTCTAAAACACAGGTGACAGTATTTATAAGCAGACTGGGAGTTTCTACTTGAGGAACATTTTATGAAAGCCTGGCTATTTTCCAAAGACAAGCACGATATTTTCCAGACCAATGAGCCATGGACTCTCTACTGCAGGTATAAAAAAAAAGGTACAAGCATATCTAATCCCCTGAAATGGGAGTTTCAATACTTAATTAGAACAGAAGTGACATTAAGGCATTTTAACGATGCCAGGCTGGTAATGTCAAGGCTAAGGGAGCAGAAAGCCCATAGCTGATCCCCCTGATATGGAATGACCAGGGCTGTTTCAGGAGCCTGCAGAAGCAGATGGTCTGTGGGGAGAGTGCTCTCTGCCTGCCCCTGGATGGTGAAACTAGCTGGATTGATCAGGCTGTGACTGGAGGAAAAGTAAAGGAGCAATCTGGCAAAGTGGGGCAGGGTGAGGATGCTGCAGCTACTGTGGGAAAGCAGTGGAGAAAGCTGGGACTCTGCTGTTGGGGGGTAAGTGGTGTGTGCAGACACTGCTGGCTTTTACAGAGTGCTGAAGCACCAGTCAGTGGTTTTGCAAGCTGGGGTGACTTTCACAAAACCTCAGAGGGCAGAAAGTGCTGATCCAGCAGCCAAGAAGAGCTGTAACTGCACCTGCAAAAGCTGGTGGAGAGAGGAGCACAGGGAAAAGGTGTTGTGGAGGGAGCAGGCTGATGTGGTAAACACCGAGCCTATTGCAAAACTATCCCAGGGAAGAGGAATCTCACCAAATCTATATAACCTATTTTCAATCAGCTGTAATCTATTCTTCTGGGGTTATTTCATTGTCTCCCTTCCAACCTCTAGCAAAGTTACTCTATTTTTACGACTGATGCAGTGTTTCAGTGGGGATATCAAAGTTCTCCCAAGCAGGAGGGAGGGGGTTTTTCTGTAGGATCGCAAGTTGCTGCTATTTTGTTAACATATTTTCATGAAAAAGAGAACACTGAACAACGTCTTCCCAGCTTCCCCAAAGCCTTCCAAGGTAATCAAATGTAGCCTTCTTTTTTTTTCTGCTGATAATATAATTTCTAAAAATATCATATTTTGTCCATAGACATGTGATCTTTATTGATGAAAGTCATTGTGTCCAAACTAGAGGTCTTTCTGAAGGACATCTGGCAGCTGAAGTTATTGTCTTAAGCTTCTGAGAAAGGACCTCGGGTTTGGATCTATGCAACTAGTCTGGTCAGACTGCCATTAGAGCCTCTTCTAGCTTTAAAGGGTGTGAATTAATTTTTGCGAGGCAAGAAAATTTCACTGTGCCTTCACCAAAGCTTCACCCTCTATTATGTCATTGAAGTTTCAAATGGGATCCCTCCTTTTGCCTGTCCCTGATGACAGCTTCGCAGGGTCCCTCCAGCTGTTTGTTATCAGAGATGAAGATGCTGTGAGTAGACAAAGTCTGACAAGCAGGAGAAAATCCTCAGCCTTGTTCTCACTCTTCATTTAGGCCAAGGAAGACAGGAGCGTAATGCCCTGTGATTCCTGGGGTTGGTGGCTGAGAGACAGCTCAGTGATCCTAGCAGACCACTGTCTCCTATATCCCTCATTTAAGGGACCAGTGCTGCACTTCCCAGAACTATATCCCTAAGCACAAGGCAGAAGTGGAAGAGCCATTTGGCTTGGCAATTTCCATGTTATCCAGGGAGTTAGAGCAGATGGAACCCTTGAAGGACCACACTGTTGCTAGGTCCTGACAGGTACAAATTCCCTTCCTAATTAATATTTGTTAGCATGTATGTATCACTTAACCCAGATCTGATATACAGAAATGTGTTGTTCATGGTAACCACCTCACCTCCTTTGATCATGACAGGCCAGCAGCTTTATGAAAGCTTTCGGTACCTGCTGTGTCTACAGAAGAGTTGATTTATGGTTCACTTAATGAACATTGTTCTATTACATATTGATTTTCTGTGTGGC
Organism: Myiotriccus ornatus; assembly: GCA_036023395.1. Taxonomy (NCBI): domain Eukaryota; kingdom Metazoa; phylum Chordata; class Aves; order Passeriformes; family Tyrannidae; genus Myiotriccus; species Myiotriccus ornatus. The sequence goes on along the minus strand of JAYRBT010000001.1, from coordinate 55,139,267 downwards.
TAATAGCTTAACTTTAAAATGATGTGAAGGCCATAACTATGGTAAGTCCATATGAGCAGCAAAACACCTCAACATAATAAAGCAGAAATCACTGCTGACCTGCAGCTGGTGCGTTCTCTTTCTGAGAACCTGCTTGAGCATTGTAGCTAACGTGTTCTCTGAAATAGTATTTCTCAGAGGTGAGCTCATAAGCAAGTTAATTAAATACCAAATTGGTTATTGCGAGTGCATTTGCCGGGCATGAAAAAGTGATGCATCTCTGACATTTCCGTCTGTAAATATGTTTTAAATAAGTCGTTGGTAGTTAATTATCATACTGTAAAATTAAGGCAAATAGATGTATTTTGGATGCAATAAGGCATCTGCTGTATGGTAATTAAATAACATCAATGGGTTATTCTTAGATTAAAAATCTTGGAAAAGCAGGAGCATCACATAAAGATAGGGCATTTATTGCTTCCCTGGGCATAGCTTCTGGATTACATGAGGTGCAGAAGATATATTCACATTAGCAACGACGGCAGCAGAGAGCAGGAAGGAGGGGGCTGATTTGCAGCAAGCTGCTGTATTTGGAAGATGACCCGTCCACACCCCCTGTTTCCTGGCATGAAGTCTGGGGTGGTTACCAATACTGCAGTACACCACAAGTCACATCGCACCAGGAGACCATTCATATGTGAGCCACAGAGCACAGATGCAGGCTTGAGACCTCAGGGGGCCCTGCAACCCTGCTGTTCTTCTCCAGAGAAGGATTACCCCCTTGAGCTCATGTAATTATTTCCTTCTTCAGCTTTGGGACTGGGTTTGATAGGCAAGCCCACCAAAACAGGAGGCTTGCTGCTCTTGCTCCTTTCTTTGCTTTCCAACTAGGGCAGCCGCCTCCAGCTGATGAGATTTGGCCATGACACCATATTGCATCCCATATGCAGTTCAGCTGGTCACATAGCCTCAGCCTTATCTCTCACACTGGAAGATAATATGTGGGGAGAAAAAATAATTTGGAACTGTGGCAGCCTCAGTGCTCATTTCCTATGGTGACAGATATCTGGAAAATCAAGTTCCCTGATAGGGAAAGCTAAAGGAAGCTAAAGGAAGACCTTGCCTTTGATGACATAGTACATAATCATCTACTAATGTCTGACATGCCCCTCCATTCTCATTCTGCCCTGTCCTGAGGCAGTGCACTGTACACCCTTGAATTTTATGCCAGTTAAGAACCTTCTGAGTATCATTGAGCTGACAAGTTTTTTTATTTTCCACTTGACATTTGGACATTTTGTATGAGAATTAACTCCCCCTCTCAGAATTAAGGCCCAGAAACTTTATGGTGGCTGTACAGCAGACACTGAGATTTCTGCCTCTGCTGGAAACTCATTATACTTGGGACTGGATGAGGCACAGTCTTATCTCTGTTTTTAATGGGGAACCACCAAGAAAACTCAAAGTGACGAAGAGCATTTTTATTTATCAGTGAAGATAAGGCTGGTGGATACTACCACACATTTATTTTTTTTTTATCAGGTCATTGGTGTGGTAAAGCCTAGATGATTTATGATTGCCCTCCCAAGGCTTTTGCATTTGCCAGGGAGAAGCACAGAGGTTGCTGCACTGACACACACTTTTCCAAAACACTACCTTCAACCTTGACCGAGGTGTCTGAATTTTACTCTGGTTGGAAGCTGAAAGAAAAATGTGCCCACTTTGCTGTCTTTGTTAGGGAAAAGGTCAGGACATTGGCATAGATCTGCCCCCAAACCTCAATGCAGGATGACAAGGGAGGTTAGGGAGAAGTTTGTGCCTGGTACTGTCTATCTCAGACCATCATTTTCTGTCCACCTCTGCCTCCTCCCACAGTCCCAGGCTAAGCAGACATCCTCCGCTTCCCTCCTGAAGCCAGGAGGAGATAGCATACTCTGTAATTCCGAGGTGGCATGATTGCTTCATTCCCTCTCAGTGGTGGCTGCATATTAACGGTGGATTAATGAGCCCTCTAAGTATTACTTAGTGCTCCTAAACTGCCTTATATTTTTTACTTACAATATAATCATCATTAAGGGATTAAGATTAAAAAAAAATTAAACTTAGGTAGCTACAGTTAAGCCTCAGCATCCTCATTTTATTTCTTACCTATTTACAGTGGCATATCCTTCCAGCCTTAGTGACACCAAAAAGATTGGCAGCTTTACACTATTTATGGCAATGCACCCGTTTTGCAGACGGGTCCTTCACACACATGCAGAAGATTAACCTACACCAAGAGATTTAAGTAGTTTGACCTCCACCCCAAACCACTGAACTCATGTCAGAGAACACTGTCCCCCAACCTCATTTAAAGAGAGATAAACTAAAGGCATAGTTGCCTGCAGAACATCCCAGCTAGATAATGCCCCATGCAGCTCTGGCAGCACAATGGATTTCTGCAGCACGTGGATATGCCCATCAGGCTTGGAGGCCGATAGACCATGAGGCCTTAGCAGGATGCTGTATTGAACAGATCCTGCCTCCTGCAGGGCTTATTAGTTCAGGCACAGCAGCTGCCTAATGCAGCTATTTGCCCCCTGGGCTCAGCCTGGCTCATATCCAGCCTCGGCTACATCTCTGTTCATCCAGTCTTGCACCCCAGATCCAGGGTCAAGCAGGCAGGAGATGGACAGCCTGCTGGGGCTGTTGGTGTGCTAAAAGGCTCTGTTTGTACATGGAAGGGAAAGGGACTTTGGGTACAGAGGAAAGCACAGCAAACTCTCTGTCATCGTTAGCTGTAGCCTGGGCTCAGAGCACTGGGCCAGTCACCACAGAGTGCTTTTCAGTCTGATTTTACCTGTGAACTCAGGACCAGATGGATGAGTCTTGGGGAAATCTGGTGATACCCACCAAGATGTAGGGTTGTTCCCTACGAGGGAAAAAAAATTATCCACAAAACCAGACTTAGGCTGTAGAAATTGTTTGCAGAGGGCTGGACTAGATTCTTGCTCAACTTTCAACACTCAGGTATTTGCAAGCACCAGGTGGCACAGATCTTACTGGAGGACTGGAGCTGTAATTTGGGGTCATCCAGAACTGGAGGTAGCTGCAACCCACTGCATGACTGCATGACTTGGCATCTATTTGATGTAGAGAGCATCAAGGTCCTTTTCCATGAAAAACAGTTCAGAAGCTACTTGATCTGCAAGTTTCTTCTATGTTGTAAAAGTCAAGAAGGAAGAGTTACTATTACAGAAAATGCTGAAAGGCTGCTTTTGGCACAGTTTCCCTGTGAGTGAGGAATGAAAAGGTTTTCCCTTCCACAACATCTGCTTCATTAGACTGAGTTCTCTTGCTACCGGCTGTTGATTGGCCTCTGGCAAATTAAAGTTGCTTTAGTTAAAGCAGCAAGTAAGCAGAATACCCAGACACAGCCTGGATTTATCTGTGAACTGGAATGTTCTTTCCTAATCACTAGCTTATTATTGAAAAATCACTAAAAGCTTAAAAATTGTTATGAGATACCTCACCACTATGGTCATGTTTAGCTGCAAGTCTAAATTATCTCCAGTTGCCTTGTGAAGCTTCTGGAGATTAAGCTGGTTTCAGATCTGTTTTCTGATAGTGCCTTCATTTTTTACCAACAGCCTGAAAGAAAATTCAGTCTTTATAATCAGTAATTTACAAACAAGTGGTTATGTGTGTGCAACTATTCGTGACCCTAACATTTTCAAATCTCTTTTTTGAAATATTTTCTATGGCAGAAGAAACCCAGTAAAAGTTTTGTTTTAAGTTGTATCATTTCCTGTACGATTTAGACCTTTGAGATTCCAGACAGGAACTGTAATTGGACAAAGAGCTCCAGTTTGGCTGTATAGGGGGAACCAGAAGAAGCGATAGTGAATTACTGCAAACATTTGCGTCTGTTTTCCTGCCACAGTTTAAATCTTGACCTGGGCATAGCTGTGAATTGTCTGCAAGTAGACACATGGCTGTTTGTAATGAATGTGCTCCTGCTTCATTGCTGCCTTTGAGTTTGCACTCTGCCGAGGTCAGCATATGCCTGTGGAAAACCACTCCCTGAAGTGCAAATATTAAGTTTAAACCTCGGTTCATGTCTTGAGGCAAATATTTATATGGGGTACTGCTTGATCCAACAGGGATAAAGACGTCCCCAAAAAACATTTTCCAGAACGATTGCAGAGAGGAAACTGAATGAGTCAGACAAGCCCCTGACCACATCACAACTATTTTGTAGGGATGTGTGGAGAGAAAATAAAATGTGAGTATATTCCCAAAGCCAACAACCCTTAAACAAAACACTTTTCAAGGACCTGTGTCTTGGGCTCCTATCAGATATCCTGTGGTGAAGCCTAGGCCATTCCTAATTCCAGGGCCTCCACAGCTACTGCCAAGGCAGCAAAGGAGAACATGTGCCTGCATTTCAGCTGCCTCTTTAGTCTGACATATTAATGCAAACTATTTTAATAAACCCACAAAGGCCTGTGAAATGAGTTGGGGCTGTCAGAAAGACCAAGCTTTGTCTCCCCCTCTTCTGTTGCTGTACCAGGACTATGACACGTTTTAAGAGATGAACAAATTCGTGGGGGATGGCAATATTTTAAGCTCTCCACTGAAAAATACAGGTCACCCACAGACTTCTATACAGCAAACCATGAGCTGGCCTAAAAAGGGATTTCCTCACCTCTAGTGATGCTATCTCATCCTAAGTTACCCAAATCTGTGTAATGCCTCTGGCTTTCAGTGATCAAAGAAACAGAAAGAAACTCCACTGAGCATATGAGCAGACACACAATCCAGGCATGGAACAAAACCAACACCACCTAAGTAAACTCTCTGCTTTTTGCCTCTTTGCACAGCTAATTAACACAGCCTGCACGTCCAAAAGTGGGTCTGAAGCTTTAGGGATCCTGCCATAGGGAGGAAGTAATCATGAAGCAGTTAATTGAATAAGCCCAGGAAAAGTTGTTCTGCCGGCAGCCATCCCATAAGGAGAATGAAAGGCGGATTTGCCCAAGTGGATTATTTTCTCCTTGTGACTTGCTCCACTCAGCACTCTATAGCAACACGTTTACACTTGTGCCACAGTGCAGTCTTTTCTGATAGATGTTGAACATCTGTCCTCTAACCTTCAGAATTTACTTAGTATTCCTTGTAATTACCAATAAGGGTGCTTATCCCAAAGCATATTTTGGAGTATGTCTTGCTCTCTTTTGTCATCCCTCATCTGCCACAGTGACCTCCTTTCCAAACCAGACTGATTTAATTAGCTGGTGATATCCCTGGGCTTTGGACCACTCATGAGGATTTGCATTTCTAATGAGTTTAAATTACCAGATACTTGTATAACTGGTATAGCTCCATGCTTCTTCACTGGTGTCAGTCCCCTGTGCTGATCTTTGCATTCCCAAGTGTGTCCCACATGACTTTCTGTCTGCCTTCTTCATTCTTTTCAGATATGTTTTTCTGGTATTTGGTTTGGTCATTGTTGAGGCAAATGTTCAAATATTGCTATTGACACCCTTACAGTGCTGTACCCCTCTATACTCATCAAGTTCTGGTTTTATACAGTATTGCAGTATCAGAAATCTCCCAGAAAGCTTCCTTTTTGGGAGTGGAAAGAAGATTGTATTACATGAACCTGTGTAAAATAGTAATGAATACTTGGTGCTACCGTGGCCAAACTTTCTGCCTCTACATTAAGGAGGCAACTATCATGCTTGGTTTTTCTTTTGTGTAAGTCAAAGGAACTGTAGGGTATCAGTGGAGTTTATTTAATTTAACTTCAGGTAGACAAAAATGACGTATCTATTCCAAGCTAGTCTTCTCAATCCCTTGATTGTTGGTGGCAAGAAAAACAGTCTGTCTTTGAGAACAATGAATCTCATTAGTCGTAGACTCCAAAGGATGTTGCACCACAGAGGGATCCTCAGATCTCAGGTAGGACAAGTAGGGAACTCACAATACTGCCCAAGCAAACAAAACCTGGCTCCACTGATCTGTGATGTGCCTTTTCATACCATGGGGGTCCATCCAGCATAGATAGCACATCCCTGATTGCAACCAAGTATCCTCAGGTGATACTGCTGTCCTTGCAATGCAGCAGTCAGACATCTCTACTGAAGAGGAAGATGTCTTCAGGGTGCCCTCTTCAAAAGAAATGGGTAAGTTTGCCGAACTCCATCAGGTTTTCCACATGGTCTTTTGCTGGATCATGTTTGATAATTTCCAGAATAAGTATGTCTGAATAAAGGTCTGCTCCTGCAAAACATCAATTTTTTTCTGTCTGTGCACGTGCTTGGCACTGAAGCCCTGAATGTTCTTGCTGAGATCAAGGTACTGCCATGATCACCCCACTTGCCACCATCCTGCTGTTTCCATTTCAGCCTCTCATTTTTGCAAAGCCTGAAGGTGACCATAACTCTCCCCTTACCCCAGCTGCCCTATGTAATCCTTGTGTGGTGGTAATTTACTCCATTTTCATGCTTATTACTTTGCTTATTTTCCACATGGCAGTCCCTAAGAGTGGAAGAACATTTTCATCCCCTTTGATGTGGTTTTCTGCTCTGTAGCATCTGCCTCCTTGCTCATCTATAGCATTTGTTTTCTGCACAAGGAGATGTTACCAATTTAATCTTTTTCTGTCTTATTTATGCTCCATTTCTCTGTTTCTTTTTACATTTCAGCTGGCATTTGATGTGAAAGAGTGTGTGATCTTGTGTTTAAGATATTCAAAAGGACACGTGTCTCTTCTCCACTATGCATTTACTAGGGGTTGATGGGCAATTCACCAGCCACTCTGGAGCCTAATATTTCCATGTGTAAAATACTGATGCCTAAGGCATCAATACCAATAACATCACTAAAGCTCTTCAAATGATTTGATTTTTTTTTTTTTTTTTTTTTACTGGGGAGGCCAATCTGGAAGTGAAAAAGAGTTTCAGTTTGAATCAGTTCAGAATGATATTGCTGTGGAAAAAAAGGCTAGAGCTGAAAGCATTTCATCTGGTATGGAAATAGCTGGTTAATATCTTCCCAAAGTTGTTTCAAACATTTCTGCCTTTAAAAAAAAAGAACACCAAAATAAACACACAAAGTACTCAGAGGTCTCTGCTGTTCTCCTGCAGGAGTGCTTTCATGGTATTGGTGAGACTAAAGGGGAGAGCTAAAGATAAATCCATTAATGTTATATAAGATGCCCAGAAATGGCTCTAAATAAATAAGTGCTTCTAATTGTACACTGTGGATGTGTACAATTTATTGGCAGTGCCAGGACGTTCTTCCCTCTTTGGAGAATGCTGTGGGAGAGCTGGGCAGGAGTGTTGCAGGTGGTTATTAGCAGCAGGTCACCCAGAGCAATTTTCAGATCTCCAGATGCAACTGAAATTTTTCCATTCATCACAGCCCTCAATAATCCCTATGGGTAAGAGCCTTGTGGGAGGTTCTGAAAAACAGCTGAGGCCACTCCCCTGCCCAGCTGCTTGCTCCTGCTGCCTTGAAGAAGAATGGATGTGTGTCTACTCTGGGAGCACAGGCAACAGACTGCCAGCTTAAATTCCCACTGCAAGTGGATTTGCTTTGCCACACCAAAGCAGAGGGAAGATATTCTCTTTTGCCAGCTGGTGGGATCACTATCATGGCTCACTATACTGGGTGGACAGCAAGTGCTGTGGCTCCTTTAGTTGGACTTCCTTGCTCGAGCCCCAGTCCAGGGCATTATGGCAATTAGGTTTTGCAGGCATGTAAAGCACTTGACTTCCTTGATTGAGCTACATCCGCAAGTGGTGACAGCAATGGTTTTCTGCCTTTTGTAGCTTTCCTCATCCTGCCAACTATTGTTTTAAAGTGAGACTTTGTCAATGGGGAAATTGGTGGCACCAAACAAGCCTAATTTTGAATGATTGTGATTTCTTCTGAAAGAGCTTACAGGAAAATAAGAGATCCAAAAGTTGCAGTGAAGTTAGGTGGGCTGGGAAGTTGATGTCATGTTCAGCCATACCCAAGTGGAGACTTCAGGCTCTACCCAGCTCCATCAGAAGCTGAACATGGTGGCTCAGCTCTGCCCACTTCTATTGCAAAAGTCACAACAGAGGCAGGTCCAGCATATTGCCTCCAAAGGACAACTCTTACGGCTTTTAAACAGCATAGGAAAGCCAAAACCCTGCAAGGGTGGGGCACAGACACAGTAGCTCCTTTCCCTCGTTTTATCACAGCTCTTAGGATCTGATGTGCTTCTTTTAAACAGAGTTACTTGGATTACTTGAGAACCTCGGATTGCTTCTGAGAAAAAAATGAAGTTTCTGTGTCCCCCAGCTAAGTGTGCTGTGAGTTCTTTGATACCAGGAAAGAATTGTAATGGTTAAACAAAAAATTATACTCTCTGTAAATTACAACTTTGAGGAAAAATTCGTGGTAGCTGGGAACCTGGACTAAGACTTTTTATCACCTGAAGGTTTCAGAACCATGTTCAGTGTTTGGATTCTCTGTTGAGGCAACCAGCGATGTGTGCTAGTTAATGACAGTTGTGGGAATGTCCAGCGGTGACTTCCGTCAGCAGTGAAGCAGACGGAGACCTTGCCACTGATTTCATGAAATCAAGGCTTTACTCTGCACCCTCTGTGTTAGCCACAGCAATTCATTAGGGGCAGTATTTCTCCTGAGGGAGTTATTTGGGCCATTATGTCTAACCCAGAGGGCTGCACTGAGAAATTCCTGATATACTGAGCCATATCAGAGTGGGTGGATTACAAAGTGATATGTGGCAGTGTCTGATGGCTACTCCTCACCCTGCTGCCTAACGTCCTGTCAAGGGGAGAGAGATTTCTCTAATATTAAAATAACAGCACTGTCTTCCATTGATAACATCTGACTTCAAAAGTCCTGCAACCAGGTGGGATTTATTATAGAATCATAGAATCCTAGAATAGTTGAGTTGGAAGGCACCTTTTAAAGGTCATCTAGTTCAAACCCACTGCAATGAGCAGGGATGTCTTCGACTAGGTCAGGCTGCTCAGAACCTTGTCCAAACTGACCTTGAATGTTTCCAGGGGTGGGGTATCCACTACCCCTCTGGGAAAACTGCCAGTGTTTCACCAACCCTTATCATAAAAAACCTTCTTTCTTATATCTAATCTAAATCGATCCTCCTTCGGTTTAGAACCATTAACCCTTGTGTTATTGCCTCAAATTCACCCTCAAAATTAAATGTGGGTAGGAAAGGACTCAATGCCTATCCACTGTATCCCATCTCTGGAGCTGCAGCATAATAGACAGGACCAGTTAACAGTAGTAATTAATTTCCACAATGGGTTTGGGTTGGGAGGTGAGAGAAGGCAGCCAGAGCCTATTAATGCAGAAACTTCTGAGGTGGGAGCTCTTTCCCTCCCTCTCCCAAGGAGACATTGTAGCTGAAGCTCAGAGCTGTCCTGCTTTGTGGCATGCTTGGAGTAAGGTGCATGCTGCCCTGTGTTGTAGTCCCATGGCTCGTGCAGGTGCATGGATCTGCGGGCTTAAGGTTAATGCTTTACTGGAGAGAGGAGTTCCTGGGACCAGGTAGCAGCAGCGGATGGAGAGCCCCTGAGGAGAGCTGCCAGAGCAGCTGACCTCTGCAGATGACCATTATGCTCACGTCTGCGGGACAGACTGAGGCTTCTGGAGTGCTCATGGCCAACTTGGATTCCAGTTTTGCCTGCTGAAATACCTTCAAACAGAGGCAGGGCTGAAGGAGGGATGTCAAAGCACTGCCTGCTGCTATTCGCATCCCTAGAAAAGGATTTAAAAGTCTGAGGTGCCCAGTGCTTACATAGCCCCGGCCTACAGCTGGGATGGGACACAGGCGCCTTGCCAGGAGCCCGGGTTTGCAGGCAGCAGTGGGTATTGCATGTCTTCTTGACACAGCTGTCACAACCCTGCTGGACACTGGGGCCAAATGCCACTTAGTCCCCAAATCATAGCCCTACAGGGGAGATTTGA
>JAYRBT010000001.1:55103489-55129213 GCA_036023395.1 Myiotriccus ornatus | reverse complement strand
AGCTGTCACAACCCTGCTGGACACTGGGGCCAAATGCCACTTAGTCCCCAAATCATAGCCCTACAGGGGAGATTTGAGGGTGTCTGGGCTGAGATGGTGGCAGAGGACATCTGGGGTTTGTTAGCAGCAGGTTTCAAAGTCACCCTCCTTCCTTGCACCAATCAAATAAATCTCATGGGGGTGTAATGCATCATAGCACTTTAATCCTGCTGGGGATAAAGTGGATTACAATGCTATTTAGCTGGCCGCTGTGAGCAGAGCCAAACTGTTGTAACAGGATTCAAATCCCTTCCCTAAGTCAGAGCAGATTTGCTTTTTGATTTAAAAAATCACTAAATGACATCTTGGCCCAGTAAACCATGTTACAACCCTTTTCAAATATAAGATTGAACTACTTATGCCTTCATTTGAATACGCTGCTTTTTTGTAATTCAGCAAGTTCCTTGAAGTTCTACAGAGGTGGAGATCGGTGGTTTTTACAAGAACTTTGTAAACACACATTTTTACTCTTTATAAGAACATTTTTCACACTTCCAAATGAGTTAAAGTTGTGTGTAAAAAGCTGGTAACTCCTTGAATGAAGATCTGGTTTACCCAGCCGTATGCAGCATCTTGCCAAGCATCGGCACCTGGCTGGGCTGTGATTGCACTGCAGTCACCTGCCGTGTGCGGCTGGTTTTTGGGACAGGGACTGTTGCCAGCTAAGGTGTGAGGACAACCCCCCGCACCTTCACCTTCTTCCCAGGGCGCAATTAGCAGTGCTGCGGATAATTGCTATTAACAAGGGGGGAAAGTGTGCAGGAATTCACTGAGCCTCATCTCTGCAGGATCAGCAAACCCTGATCATTTTTTCCATGCACATGGAGCACCTTAAAACTTTCCCTGCACACTGGGACCTGCAGCCAGTGGCATAAACAGTGCTCCTTCAATGAATATGGTCTTGGAGGGATCAGCTGCTTGGCTGAGGAACTCTGTTTCCTGACTGTGTCCCTCCAAGGGGAGATGTCAGGTTGACCACACACTCGAATGAAGACAGGTTACAAGGTAATGTGTATAATATGACTGAAGATGAAGGTGACCTATGGAAGTGTGGTAAATAAGTGGTTTTCTCTGCTTGGCAAGTGAATTTTGATCCCAGTGTAGCACTGCGCTATAAGATGCTGCTGCTGTGTCTGGGAAAGCTCATGGGAGGAAAAAGAGCAGAAAGCGGCAAGAAGGACAAAGAGGCTCTGGAACAACCCCCCTGTCTCCCTCCTCATTTGTACTCCTGACAAACCATCGAAACAGTGGGGGACATTTGCAAAATTGTCTTTCCTATGTCAGGAATTGTCTTAGCCTATGTCAGGCTGTCGTGCACAGGGAAAACAGCAGCAGATCAATAGAGGTGTCTGTGCTGACACTTCTACTGCCTTGCCCTTTAAGAAACACTGAAATGCTCATGAGCCTTCCCAATCAATGAGCCTTTCGGTGGGAAGAAATACATGGGTTTCTTTCCAAATGTGTGCTTCTCTACCAACCTCTGGACCTCTCCTAAAGGAAGAGGTAAGTGATAGGCTCTGGTCATGGTCAGAGGTCCAGGCTGTGATTTGATGACAGCTTGCTGGCATAACTTTACAAGAGAGCCCCCTTGGTCCAGCTGTGGGGCTGTGACAGCAGAAGCTAGTGCAACCTTTTGCTGCAGGGTACCCTGCCCTCTGCTGCTCACTGAGTGCTTTATGTGGTGCCAAGTCTAACACACGTTGTGACCACCAACCACGGATCCTCCAGTGCGGGCTGGATCCCACTATCATCCCTGAACACTCCCTTGAAAGTAGAAGGAGCAAGAATGGAGGTCCTGCTGCAATTTGAGTTTAATGGAGTTATGTGCGTTGGCACTGATTGAAGACCTGACCTGTGTGAAGAATGTCAACCTGCATAATCACAGCAGAGTATGATGCCTGTCATTTATCATTTGCACCAATCAACCGGGAGCTCCCGTGCACCAGTGTTGTGGAGATACAGAATAAAATAATCCCTTTGCAAAGAGCTTACAGTTTTGGAGTTAGCACAAACATTTAAGCCTTAAAGAGAAGGGAGAGAAATGACATTGCTCCTAGCCCTTGTTTCCTAGCAGGCTTGTATTCATCGACCACAAACCTTAATACAGTTTTCACTCCACTTGTCAATTGTTAAGATAGATTTGGGGACTGTCAACAAAATGTTACAGTTGAAATGACCCAGCTAGAAATAATAGACTATGAAACATATGACCATAATACTGTAAACCAGCAGAGAGGAATACATTTGGCCCTTTCATGTTTAATGGTACCTCAGGTGTCATTTGAGAGCAACCACAGCCTCCCTGTGTATCCCTGGGGGAGAAGTGGGCACCCTGAGAAGCAGGTTCATCTGCCTTGTGTCTGACACCAGGTTTTGGACAAGGTGCCTTGCTTACTCAGAGCCAGCTGGTGTTGGCCCACAGGCTGCTATGGGTGGGAACTGATACTGTCGTGCTGGGTACAAAGGGGTCCAATCCACCCATGTCCTCTGGATGCTGCCACGATGTGGTGATTCATTCCGTACTGAGATGATGGGAAAGCAAACTGAACACCTGGGGAGTAGATCAGAGCTAAAGCCCACCGTATTTATGTGGCTTGATGTGAGCTGGGTAACTTGGGAGTACTTTCAAAGCGTTTCACTTTACAGACAGACAGGTTTTCCAGAGCAGAGAGGTTTCTTGTCAGCTTGTCTATCTGAATGGTGTCTCAACAGGCTCCTGTGGAGAAACACTTGTTGTAGAGTTCCTAACATAACTTTATTAGGGGAGCTATTCCCATCCAGGTCAAGATGATTCTTACCGGGGCTTTGCTAACACGTCAGACCTCTTCCTGGAGGGTTCTGTTTGTTCACAGGAGAGTTTTGTGTCCAATGCCCGCATTCAAATTATTCAAATCCAAGGCAGTATCAGGATTATTCATCTCTCTTCTGGGCTGTGGGTCTGAGCAGTGAAGAGCTTGGCCATGGGGGATTTTAGTAAACTGAAATGCCCTGTGAGTTTAACACAGCAGAACAATCACCAACTACTTTTGATATGCTCAAAGGTAAAATGCTGCGGCTCCTACAATATGAAATCTGCAACTCAGGAAGACCTGAAATGATAAAATCAGATCTAGTCTTAGATACCAGTGGAGCAGTAGTCATCCCTCAGTGTATTTGTGGGATCTCATCAGACAGTTCCACTGGAACTTAATTTGTGTTGTGAACTTCGATAACCTTTTTTTTCTGCTCAATTTTTTCTTCTTCAATAATTAAAATTATAGATGACAGTAGCAGGAGACAGCCAGGGTTGAGAACAGAAGCATTCACTTACAAAATCTCCCCATGCACTTAGGAATGCAGTTATTTCTTTTTTCTATTCAGATAATCAGATCCTTTCAGATAATGAGAGGGCTGTGCAGTTTTAACTTAGCTTGTGTTGGTGGAGGAGTGCGATGCTGGGAGAGGAGTGCCTGCACCCAAGCAGTTCATCTCCTATGAGTGCCTGCCCCAGCCGGCAGTGCTTAGAGCACAGCCTTGCGGGGAAATCCTCCTGGAGCTAGAGCCCTGCTAGAAACAACCTCTTCCTGCCTGAGCACAGCCTGAAACTGGAAATATAACTGTGGGAAACATGCCTTTTTTGGGGCAGTGATGCTGCTCTGAAAAGGGACTTACCCCATCAACAGACCTCCCCAGGGACCCACAGCTCAAGAAAGATGCTCCCTGCAACCCCTCCAAGTACCTCACAGGGACCGTAGCAGAGACAAAAATAAGTTGTCCTGAATTAAATTAATTTCTGAGCTTGTGTCAGGATAGCGGAGCTACCTCACAAGTCAGGTCTGCAAGGACTTCCCACAAAACAGAAGCCACTTCATTAAAGTTGGTCATTCACTACTGTGATAAAGTAATTAAAGCCTCCTGATTGCTTTCTCCCCCTGCTGCTCCTTCTCTATTGCAAACATGAAGGCTCTGGTATAGATGGAGCTGTTGACACTTTGTCAGTGAAAATCCAGAGCTGTGTGAATAAGAGAAATGTTTTATGGGGACTATAAATAGTTTTGCATTAAAGCAAATGCATTCTCCCACCTAAAATAGATTCACCTTGCAAACAGCTAAAGGACAGTTTCAGCGCCAGAGGAACACCTTCAGTCTCCCCTCAGGAGACAGAAACAGCCTTTTTCCCCTGAAAGAGCAAACAACAGCAGTTGAAATGCCTCTGCTGCCACCCCCCCCCTTCCTGTTCCCCACTGCCTGCTAGCATCCCTCTGTACTTAGGTGCCATCCTGGGAGACCACCCAGCATCCTTACACCAAAAAGGTATGTTAATTAATCCAAGTAACTTTTCCAATCATTTTTTACTAGATACTTGCAACATGCATGCTCATTATGTGGGTGAAAGTGATGAGAAAACTTTGGGGAGAGGGAGTAGCGACTTCCCACGATCACTCAGAGCAGTGGGTTGCTTCTCCTTTGCTCCAAAGGGAATCATGCATTCAGACAATGCAAACATCCTCTCTGCCAGGGCTGCAATGTGTTAACAACACTCTCCTCTTGCTGCCAGAGCGTAATTTCATTCCCTGTGGAGAAATGCGGGTGCTGGTGGTGGGGAAGACAAGGAGAGGTTAGAAGAGAAAATATATTTTTAACTCACCTTGAGGCTGTGTGTTGGGTTGACGACGCAGACAAGTTGCCCGGCAGCTGAGAAAACCCTCTTTGCCTTGTAGTGCTGAAACCGCAGGTGAATAAGATCTAACACAGCCCCAAAGCACTGGGTGAAGAAAAGCATCACAACTTTTGGCGTTGCTGCTGCTGCTGCTGCTGCTGTTGCTGCTGCGGCTGCTGCTGGCAGTGGGCAGGGGAAACAGCCAGGGAGCCCCTGAGTCCTTGAGCCCGGGGAGGGAGTGCAGTTGGCGAGAGCTACTCTCCGGCACAGCTTAGCATGCCTTCATATTCATCATCAAAATAAGACGGGAAGAGGCTTGCAGCAGCGGGGCGGCCAATGGAAAGGACAGAAATGTTATCCTTGAGGTCCGGAGACAGCCAATAACAAATGCCTCCCCTCCAGAAACTCCCTGATGAATTGAGCCTGGTGGAGAATGTATTATTGAACATTACCATACATCAGCACATTGCATTTATCTTGTGATTACAGCCAGTCATACGTAAGGCTGTGGAGATATGCAGGCAAAATTGATTGCTTAACATCTCCATTTATTAATTGACTTAATTTAACAAAGGAGCACTCGGATACCAAAGCTACATGTAAGGCATAAGGAAGAAGCTCACCAGTGAAACTGTTAGAAAGTAGCAAAAATAGTGTAAGCAGACTGTGTTTTTACTGAGGGAGAAAAATCAAATATGCAAAGGCAGTCACAGTTCCTTGCAGTGGTTAAGCAGAAGTAGAGCTTGCTACATAAATAGATTTGCGTCTGTGCATTCACAGGCTTCAATTTGGATTTTCACCACTCTGAAGTTTTCTAAATTTTATATTCTGCTACTTCACAAGGGTCTCAGCACACAAATAACATTTCCCCCATCACTAAAAATAGGAGAAGTCAGGTCTGGTCTGGTGTAACTTGGAATAACTCCATTTAGAGTCAATGATGTTTTCCTGATTTACACTTGCCGGTGTAAATCAGGTCTGATCGGGTCTGTTGGACACAAAGCATGGTAATTACTGGATGCTGGCGCTATGAGAGCATAAAAAGGCACAGAGCATGCTTCTAAAAATAATGAAATATGTGATGCATGAGAGCACACACAGAGAGAAACTTGCACTGAGGGAAAAGTGACTTCTAAATCAGCAGAATAATTAAACATGCAGAAGGCTTTTGCTTGTCATTCATCTGTATATCGGTGACAAGGAAATCACAAATTAGCCATTAGATAGTCCTAGACATTAAAAAGGAATTAGGGAAGTGCAACGAAAATAAACACGCTTTTACGTATTATTACCAGTGCGTATCTCTGTTGGTGGGCAGGAATCCCTCTCTAGCCACTGAGTCTCATTAAACTTAAGTCTCTGTAACTGGGTTTTCCAGGAGGTGACTGCAGCTGAGGGAATCAGAAAGCACATTCATTTCATGGGACAATCCTGTATGATATGTTGCTGTGCTTGTTAATAAATCAAAGAGAGTTAATTTAATTAGCTCTCTGCCAGAACTTCCTATCAGGGTGCTATTTAGGCTTGCTAGCTAAGTACTCAGATGGCTTATTTAGCCTTGGTAATCCTTTTTCCCTTCAAAGCAGAACAGAGAAAAGTAGCTTTTCTTTCAATTTTTTTTTCTTCCTTTTAAATGTGAGCCCCATGCTGGGGGTGACACTGCTGCTGCGGACAGAGCAGCCCCTGAACAGCACAGGAATTAGCCTGGGACTGTATTGTCACAACTGCCTCTTCCTAAATCAATACTGCAATCCTGGTTCTGCCAGACTGCAGAGAGCCTGTGCATAAATAAGTGAAAATTGTGAATGCTGGAACAGCTGATTACAGAACCCCCAAAAACATTAAGGATGGAAGGAATATGTATCTCTCAGTTCTTAACATTTGGTTGTAAATGAAAACTGGAGATAATTATTGCAGTGCTGAGTGACACTTTGAGAATATTTTCAGACAGACTTGAGGACAAGTGAGTGAATTGATTTGCTTAAATGTTTTTTTTTTTTTTCATTCCCAAAGTAACTGTGAGCATCCAGCTATTTATTATTTGTTTCTTCCTGATTTGTAGTTGGTAGCTGCACAAACACTTTATACTAGGAAATTTCAGTCTGCAAGTTACCAGTGCAAGTATTCGGTCTTAAATGAGCAAAAGGTCCTTGCTATTTACACTGGTTATTGCCACCTGAATCCCTGGAGATTAATTCTGTTCGACTGATTGACTCAACTGAATGCCTAGACTTGGGGGGCACCACCATATCCATGGGCAGCAGAGATGGAACACCTCATCCCTGCTGTCCAGCTGGTCTCAGGGCTCTGGCAGTTCCACCATCCAGTCCTCTTGAGACCCAGCTGCCTTCTGGGGGTTGGCAGGAGAGGTGTCCCTTATCCCACAGGTGCATAGGAGCATCTTCATTCTAAATATACATCCATGCCTCTGGGCTAGTATACAAAAAGGGTTATTGTTCTCCAAAGCAAAGACTACCTTCAGGGGTGGTGAGGGACCTTTGAAATGCCCAAATCCCTGTATACATCTGTGCCCATCTCGCTTGCTATATGTGACCTTCCAAGGAGCAACTGTCTGACACGAATATTTGTGAAAAAGGATGAAAATGAGCATTCAGTGCATCTGAAGGTAACTCCTGCTCAGTCCATGAGTTCACGTTCATGGGGGCACTCTTTGAAATTGTTTTACTGCCCATATTTTGTCCAGAGACCTACACACAAGGAAATGCTTACGGCATTTCAACACAGAACTTATCACCTGCTTGACAAGGTACCCAACACCCACTGAGCCACAGCAGCTGGCTGTGCATACAGCTTCACTTGCAAACAAAAGCTCAGCAGTATGGTGTCACATGCATGTGTAGATCCAATTCTTTCTTCTGCTTCCGTACACAGAGGCTCCTGGCCAGCATAACTTCATTAATTGGAGTTTGTGGTGGTCTCATCCAGGTTTGGGGGTGCAAGTCTGCTAACCCTACCTGGCCTCAAACCTTGGAGTGTGTTCTTGATGGCATTATTGAGCTGTATGGGGGCAGCCAGAGAGAAGAGGAACAAGTTCATGTGCAAGGGGCACTTGGTGAATCCCGTTAAACTGCTGGTTGCAAATTTCATGTGGCTGCAGCCATTATTTCCAAGATGGTTTATTCTGTAACAGAAAAGTGTGAAGTGGCAAAAGTCCATACACTAAATCTCCATTAGAATCCAGATTTCGCCAAATTAGCAGTTCAAGTGGCATCCCTGTAATACGCATGGGATTACAATGCTCTAACAGCTCAGCTGCTGCTGCAACTGCATCAGGTTTGCAAGGTAATAGGATCAGCTAGACATAAAAACTGACTGCAGCGGCAATAGCTTTCCAGTTTTTCAGTGTTCCAGTTTTTTAGGTGAAAGGAAAATGCTCATGGAAAACCTCAGGTGTCTAGGCACTGTGTGACTTGGCAGGATGATAGCCTGAAAGATGCATTGCTTGGTCCAAACCCAGCATGAAATTTTGGGGTTTAGTCAGTTTTTTCAGTCTTTCTGACTGGGCGCTTGTGGGGGTGACCTTCCTACATGATACTCTCTCTCCCTTCCTGCTCTGCCAGACACCGCCAACGTAGCAAACCCAAGCTCCTTCTCATCCTATCTGTATTTTGCTGACACCCATCAGATGATTCCCATGCAGCTGGTGCTAGACTGCTCTCCATTACCAACAGCCGTAGGAGAAATGTAACCTGCCTTGGACAACATCAGCACTAGTCATTAGCCCAAGAACAGGAGAGGCAGATGCTGCTCAGGGTATTACAATTGTCCATTCAGGCAGCTAATCAGCCTTCTTGTGTATCCATGTTTCTGACTGCTGGTAGGATTTCTGGGAAGGCTGGCTGGTGTGGGATGTACTCCGGCTCCACTATTTATATTTCCTTGGGAAAGGAGCCAGACCAATCTAACCGGCCACTGCCCTCTAGCAGGGACAGCCCGCATGGGCACCTTGGTGCAGGGAAGGACTCCTCTTACATTTTCATCCTTGCCTTCTAGGGATGCTAACTGGCTGTTTAAACGTGTCAGTGCCTCTATCTAGCTAAGGTTCATTTTCTGTCTGGCCAGGGGCTGGAGGAGCAGGATCCATGCCAATTAGGCACAGCTCCCTTGAGTGTCTACATCTGAGTGCATCAGCCCATCTTCTTTTATAGTCCTTTATAGTGGAGGGAATAGGGCACACTGAGGATGCATTTCCTTTGATCTGATTGGGGCATTAGGCAGTTTTCTGCATCCTTTGAATGTACAAAGCTTCATGTGCTCTCCGAGGTCTCACAGCAGGTTTTGAGGAGAGATGTTTGCACTGTTAGTTATCATTTTCCTCTGTTGTCTTTTAAGCAAGAACATAAGAAAAGTCTCACTAGTTCAGTGCATTGATCCCTCCAGCTCAGTGTCCTGTCCACAGCCGTGATTACAGGAGAGGCCATTTTGAGTTGGCTCATGGGGAGGGACCACCACCTGCTGTCCATTCTCCTGGTATTCCCTAATCACTTACAACTGTCATCTTGCGGCATTAGAGGCACAGCTCTAGGGAAGCAGAACCTTTTGGAAGAAGAAGCAACTTTTAAAACTGGCAGAAGAGTTGTAGCCCTCCTGGCTGCCCCCAGTAAAGCACATGTCACTTCATACTGACTGCTTTGTGCTTTGATTGGAGCCCATCCTTTCCAAAAAGCCTGGCTTTGAAGATTCATTTGAAGGAGACCACTGGTACCTCCTGCTAAGTTCTAAGTTCTTCCAAAGGTTATTTATCTTCACCACTAGCATTTTTTTAATCTTCTTTCCAATCTGAATTATTTTCCTGCATGATCTTCTGCCTTCATAAAGTCATTATGCTTTCCCTCACTGAGCTGGGGCAGCTCTGTCATCACAGACTTTTTCCATGTGAAGACATAGTTTTGCCTAAAAACTCCATCAGCAAACCATATAGACAGATAGAGTTTTCTTTGCAAAGCACCTTTCTTGCCCAAGACCAGGTCACTCTTGCAACTTCTCTATGCGTGTTCTCTATCTCCTCCTTCCCTCTTGTTGAGCCTTATCTGCTTCTCACCTCCAATGAGTACAGAAGCAAAAAGACCCATTTGGCTCACAGCGTCACGGTGCCCTGGTTACAGGTGTGACATGCCTGCTCCTTTGGGTCTCCATTCCCACACTTCCACTTCACTTGCAGGGCAGATTTGACCCCACTCAGTGCAGCCACAAGGGAGCCGGAGCTGCCTGTGGACAGGGAGGACAACTGTAGACCTCCCTGGAAAATGCATGGAGGTACTCCTTTTTGAACATCAGCAGATTTTTTTCCTGTTTTTAAAAAATCATCTGGTTTTTTTCAAAAGTGAAGTGCTGCCAAAAGTTGTTGGCTTTACCAAAGTACTTTATCTGTGGTGAATTATTTTGCCACATAAGTTTTCAGCAATCTATTTTGACTTCATGCAGCGATATAATCCATAGCTGCACTGGAATTATACATGTCAGCAGAAAGTGATCTTAAATGTCTCAACAGTTTTTGTTTTCTCCAAAGGACAGCTTTCACTGGAAAGAACTATCAAAAGCAGTCTATGAATCAGTTAAATAACATGCCAATTAAGATATCAGTGACAAATGCCACAGATAATCTTGTGAAACTATGGAGAAAACAGAATTTGCTGAACTCGAACCAATTTCTCAATTCAGAGGTTCTTCCCAGCATTTCCTGAGTGCTGCCTTCCTCCTCCCTCTGGGCAGCTCACTTTCAACCGTGTGTGGTCATTGCCCCCAGAGCTACTTTGCAACACTGCACACCCAACACTGTCACTGGTATGACTGGGGATGCATGATGCTGCTGTTTGCACACTTGGGCCATGTCTCCTCCATCTGTCACAGAGCAAAAGTCATTTCTACACCCTCTACCCACCTGCAGAGCATCATCACTGCACAGCTGCTGAGCTGGGCTTTCCTGTTAATCTCCCTTTGGCAGAAGCTTGCATTTCCCTCGGGTACTAAAGGACACAAATGTGGCAAGTATTTTTCTTTTATTCCTTTCAAAGCCTTCCTTCCTACATTAATATTAGCAGTACATGAGTTTTCTAGTTGCTGGGTCAGGAGGGGAATTCTTCATTTCTCCTTGGGGTACGTCTTCTGCCAAGGGAAAAAGGTTTCTGCCTCCACCTTCTTAATTTTGTCCCTTCACACGGCTGCGTTAGGTATGCGCTGCCTTCCTCTGCTCGCTTATTAACAGCAGAGTTTATGCAATATCTCATGCCACTTCTCTGCAAATGTTATACCCGAGAGAGCATCTCCTTTAGCTCTCACTAGCAAGCCAGCAGCTCAGTAAAGACACTTTACATTTTCATGCTGTTACTAGATAAAATAACTGCCATCATTTCCTATTCATAGTGGTTGCCTGGTGCCTAAATTACCATAAGGACCTATTGCTTTCAACTGCTAGCCTAACAGCATCCACCAGAGATTCCTGATTCCCCAGCCATATCACCTGGGTGGATGGACTGTATCTGCCTCAGTTGCCTTGTGATGGAGAGAAAAAACACCAGCAGCCAGAAGAAATGGGTGGAGGAGGCTCCTTTTCCTGCTGAAAGCACGGGCAGTGGCTTGTTCAGAGGCAGCCTCTAATTCTGAGTAGGTTTTAAGGGATGGGGAGATTTTCATTTGCCGGGAAGCCTGCCTGAGAGGCTGTCTCTGGCCAGTCTTTTCGCTCCCAGAGAGAACGCTCAGCCGATGGAAGTGGCAGTCAGCAGGCTGGCGGCAGTGCAGTGTATGCCCTTTTATTTCCTTCGTGTGCTCTCAGTTACACATGCTGTTTATAATCAGGATGCTGGGGGCCTCCCTAGGAGCTGCCACAGTCCCAGTGGGCTTTTTTTTCAACCCAACTACTTTAAAACAGACACAGAGACACATGCACAGGGACACGCGAAGGACAAACAGGTAGCAAGAATGAGACAGACTTGCTGTGCTCACATCAAAGGGTGAGAAGCTTTTTGGGGTGCAAAGGAGCCCTGATGAACCAGGTACTGCTATTCCTGACTTCCCCACCAAGGAGGAGGGTCTGGACAAAGGGGAGGTGGAGGGTTGTATCCAAATGACCCAGAAAGACGGAATGAAGCCTCTCCTCTGTCACAAGAATGATAAATTATTCAGGCTGGGAATGGTTGAACAAGTGTTTAAATTTCAGACCCCTTTTCTAAATTTCAAACACCTTTTCATGAGAGTCCCTGGGACAGATTACAGCGGTATTTTTCTGTGCAGTCCTGGTCCCTGGTGAGACGAGGATCCACCATCACTGTCTGAAGGTCTCACGAGCTCCTGCCATCTAAAGGCTTGCAGATCCCACTGATGACCACAGGCCAAGTGGGACACGTAGCCTTTCCAAATCTGTATGTAATAATTTGAAAAATGTGCCTGCCAATGGCAGTGCTTCTGAGGCATTTCTGCAAAGTTCAATTAGCTAATGGCACAGAGATTCAGACTGATGTGGAATGAGAGACAGTCTTCAGTTGCCAAGTGCTGTTAAGAAGATTACCATGTCCCGGTGTATCACCAGAGGCACCCATCCCACGTGAGCTGCACCCGGTAACAGCTTGGAATGTGTCCTTTCCCATCTGCAGATGTACTAAAGGCATCCTGGCAGCTGGCGGCATTTTTTCAGCCCACAGATAGCTAAGGTTGAGCCCGCATTGGTCAGCAATGGTGCAGGGGCCCATCTGCCCAGAAAGCACACACAGAAAGGTTGCTCAGCAAGAAGGGTCTCACCTGGAGGGCCAAATCCTCTTCCCACGTTCCCACATGGTGCTCCCATGACATCAGTGGTGTTTATAGACCAGTATCTGATGGCAGAATTTTACTTACACTATTTATTTTACCCTGAGGATAATCTCAGGAGGGGAAAACAAAGGTGGCTCTCCTCTGTTTCAGTCCTCCCTGAAATGAATTTTTGAGATGTCCTTCAGTATAATATACTCTTGTAATTATGCTGATGTCAGCAGAGACGAAGCAGACCAATGCCTGCCATTGCCATCTATCCAGCGTGGTGAAAGCCACCCAGCTCCCTCTGGGCTACATTCTCCAGTGACTGTTTCTTTGCATCTGTAGTAGTGTCTTGCAAGCCAGAGAGACAGGCTGTGGTGTCCAGAATCCACACCACAGCCCATCTTGCCTTGGCTACCACGGCAAATACCAGAGCAAGAAATGCTGTTGAGTGTTGTCCAAATATGACCTCATTTTACCTTCTCTCTGGATCACAGGTGGAAGAGCAATGCTGTGCAGTGCTTCAGCTGGAGGCATGGGCAGGGTGGAGGATGTTGGTAGAGCAGTGGAGGGGGGCAGAAGGCGAGACTTAGAGGGGCAGAAGATAATCTGCCAGAAATAATCCACCTGCCTTGTGTGGTAGAAGGAGGTGTATCTAGAGTTATTAACCTTGGTTATAAACCCTTAATTCACTCTTTTCTTGGGGCAAGACAGCAAAACTTCCCTTCATGCTGGTGGGCATGTCACCCCACCAAGTCCCTCTGGGCAGGTGGTTTCTCACCAGTATAGGTTTTCTACAGTGCTTGAAGTAAATTTAAAATATGTAGCACTGGAAATGAAAACAACCAAATACTTGCAGCCACATCACATTCTTGGTTCCCCTGAGGAGACCAGTTTCAATGCTGAGTGTTGCCTGTTTTGGGGCACAGCCACAGGACAGACCATATTGCTTTTCTTCCTGTGTTTGTAAATTTAACTAAATTAATTTGATTTATATAGCAAATAAAAAGGTGATTCTATCCCCTGCTCACACACAATTGTCAAATGGACTGCTCCTGCAGCCACCTCTCCACCAATAATAACAACATCTTTTAGAGGAAAATAATCATTTGAAGGGGCAACAGTCCTAATTACATAATGTCTTAATTCCAGCTCTGTTTTCCAGAGAATAACTAATGTTTTTCAAATGAGATCACTTTTCATCTCTGGGGATACAGCCACCTCCTTCCTGGAATGCTTTTCATGCCGGAGGATGCACACTGAAACCGAGAGCAATATTGTCAGTGCAAATCCCAGCTGACATTATGTGTTTCTGGCTGTGATACAGCCAGATCCCGAGAGGCGAGCAGAGCCTGACCTTGGCACATCCAGCAAAGACCGAAGCTGAAAGCTTCCAGCCTGGGATATAGCTCTGCTGCTTTACGCTGAAGGGAAAACTCCTAGAGCCTGCTCTCCAAGATTTTTCCAGCAAAGCGAATGCTTTGAGTTAAACGTCTTGATGTGAAAACGTCCCTCTGCTGGCAGTAACAGCTGAGGGGGCATTCCCCGTGTGATTTGTGTGTAACAGCACTGGGACTAAAATTGCATGCGTTGCTCATCATGGCACATCAGAATCAGGCAGTAATTCAAAGCCTGACTTCCTTTCTTTGGGGGCTCAGTGTTTCAATTGTTTTTTGACATTTTTTACCAAATATCTGAGCCTTCAGTAAAACTGGGCACCCAGATAGGTCATCATGAAACCCAAAAGCAAGCTATCAAGACCATTCTGACTATGTCTTGACCTATTACCAGAAAACAAACAACTCCTGCATATCTCTTGCCAGCAATTAGCTAGTGGATAGCAACCCACTCCTCCCCAAGGCCTTCCACCACTGCCACCTACCCACCCAGCTGTCACCCTCAATCAAGGAAACCCACACTGAGCAGATGAGCCCTGACCTGTGGCCTTGAGGCCACCGCACTCCGGCTCAGAGGGTCTCAGGAGGCTTCCTTCCCGAATGCGCACTGGTTTACATTTTAAATGGCAATTTATAAAACCATGATGCAGCTAAGGTTGAAAACACGACTTGTTTGAAAGCAATCCCTGTCACACAGCATAACAATGGCATGCCTCAGGGTTTGCCTTGTATTTTTCTAATGTAAAGATATCAAATGATCAGCTGATTCTCCTGGTGTTATTTCACCTCTCTGTATGAAGCAAGCTCATCAGACACACTTTTCTTAATTACTCAGCAATCCCACTGAGATTCATTTTTCTTCAGGGTTAAAATATTCAAGGCATTTAAAGTACAAACCAAATGATTGTATTAAAAGTTTGCCAGAAGGACTATCAACCTTTCATGGGTGTAAACATCCCTGTTTGAATGATTTGGAAAGGTGGCTCTGATATATTCACTTTTGTTATTTCTTTCAATAGCTTTATAAATGTGCTGTCTACTATCTACAAGCAGTGTACATTTCGATTATATATGACATGTTTGTTTTTAACTAAAAGCAAATCAATAAAGACACTCCACTTTTTATTTAATGTTACTATTGGATGTTTGTGCACAACGAAAAACCTCCACAAATACTAGTTGAATCGTAAGAAATCCAAACAGCTGTTTAACAGAGCATAACAAATAGATGCCAAGCTTTTGTGTTTTTTTGGAATTGGATTATAAACCCTGCCCCTGCATCTGAAATGCAAAGTAGCAGAGCTGGAGGATAAGGCATGAAGCAGCACCTTCACCCCTCTGCCTGCTGGCATGGTGCCTTGATTTTAAGAGAAGTCATCCTGCCTCAGAGAACACCTACCACCCACCCTGGCCCATGGCTCATCAAAAGAAAGGAGGAGCTGTGACAGATTGCAGTCACAAAGTTCAGACCAGGATTTTTTCTTTTTTTTTTTCCCCCCTCTTTTTTTAATCCCAGTTTCATTCAGCCCTGATCCAGTGTGCCGCCCGGGCATCGCCACCTCCTCTGCATTTCTGCTGTGCCTGGTGAGGGTGAGCTGCTCCGATGCGCAAGTACAAATGGGACAAAGTCATAAAGCAGGACCCAACATCTTGGGTGCTATATCCATTTCCCTCTAGCAAAGAAAATAAGCACGTTTTGGTTCCTCGGAAACATCACTGGAGGGGGCTTGGCCACTCTGTGTGTCTCTTGGCCCCTTGGTCCCTGGCTGAGCCTGTACGGGGCTGGAACCATTTGGCAGGAGAGCAGAGGTGTCAGTTTGGGGACAGCATGAGCATGTCCCTACAGCAAGATTGGGCACAGAGGGTGTCTGGGTGCTCTAGGGTGAGGCAGGGGGGAAAGCATTCATGGCACCCTAATCTCAGCTGTAAGAGTGCTCATGCCACATGTGGGTGTCCTCAAGCCCTTGGAAGGGGAAGCCCAGCCTTTCCAAGTCCTTGCACTTTTCATTCTCATAGCCCCATTTATCTCCCACTGCCAGTCTTGGAGTGGTGATTCTTTGCTGCCTGTGACTTGTCTAGAAGTGGACACATCCACGGATGAGATGGACTTCTCCACCTCAAAGGCCAGGGCAAGGAGAGTGGTGGAGGAAGAACACAGAACCCAAATTAATTCACACCTAGCAGCTACTGCTAATATTACTGGTTTCCATCATGAGAAAGGGGAGCATATGAAAGAATTTAAATGGCTTTTGCTTCTTATACATCTGATTTCTCCACTGTTGGCAGATCCTTTCAATTAATTTCTCCTGGAGAAGAAAAAGCCCTCCTTGATCATTTTCCAAGGCTTTGTAATTAATATGATCGTAGTCCTGATGGGGCGTCGATTTGTGTTGTGTCAGTCTCATTTACAGTTAATCTGGGACAGATCCACTCCACTTCGCTTTGCTGGGCTGTAGCACAGAGTCAGATCTATTCATGAGATGCACTTTATTACCAGCAGAGGTACCCTCAGGGCACTACATCAATTTACAAGTACTTAGTCGATGCTTCCTCTTAACCCTCTGACCACCAGGATATTTGCATTTTCTAAGTTAAATAAACTGCATTCGGTGGCTGACAGGGGCAAACAGCAATTTCTTTAGCTAGTGGCTCCTAACTAACAAGACGAGTAAAGCAGACACACGTATTCTAGGAATACTGCCATTGAACTGTGATATTTCATCTGAGATTCCCTGGGATCTTTATGTGACAGTGCAGGGGACAGGGCAGGGGATGGATCAGCAGTGAGTATGAGAGTGTTCCTCTGCAGATGGACACGGGAGCAGAGTGACCCATCACTGCCTGCTCAAGGAGTCTGGACAGTGTCTGGAAGTTTCCCAGACTTCAGTGCACTACTCCCCTTTCCAGCTCCAGTCTTCTGCTTCCTAGATTCAGAAGTAAATGGGAAATCCATTAGTCGGGTTCCTCCTGACACCAGAGCACCATAAAATCCCACTGGTTACCAGGATAGTTAAACGATACTGTGAGCCTTCTGCAGGGGCTGAGCCAGGTAGCGCTGACACTTCGACCACACATTCACCTTTTGACCATGTACTGACCCTTCAGCCACAGCACCATCCCTGTCAGTGGAAGAGGGAGAGGCACAGTTGGGGAAAAGGAGGCAAAATAAACAGAAATGAAACAGTGCAAGAAAGGAGCTAAGGCTCAGGTGTGACTAGATCTGCTAGACTGAGAAGAAAATTGTCCCTGATGTTTTCCAGAGAAAAACAGCTTTTCACTCAAAAAACATTCTCGAGAACATGATTGTTTCAATGATTTTCCATGATCTGAAAAGTTGTCATTGCCAAGAAACTCCCAAATGTTTCCATTTTGTAAACTATGGGTTTCTCACAGAGAAACTTGAAAAAACATCAGCACAGACAACAGAAGTCCCTAATTCCTTGGGGAAAAAAGACCTCCATCAGCTCTGGCTACAGCCTACAATCAACCATGCAGATAGGACCCAGGAGCAATTTCCCATCCTATTTGCTCAATTCCTTGTCAAGGAAAACTTTTCCCTTGGTTAGGGCTGCAGAGCAGGCTTCTTCCTGCACCCTCACAAGAGGGAGCAGAGGTTACACCCTGTAGCACAAGGAAGGTGTCCTATGTCAAGGTCAGCCTTCTTCTAGGCTCTTTACAGAACATATTGTGAGAGAAGAGAAATGGGCCCCCATTGTAGCAGCCTGTGAGCCAGTCTTCTGCTTGAATCATATTTTCATTGGAAGTTGGGGCAGTAAAACTGGGATCTGTAGTAAACGCTAACATGTTAAGAGGGTTTAATTGGACAGCTTACATGCAATGGAGGAGTAAATATGGTTAACACAAAGTATTTTAAAGCTGATGGTAAATGACAACTATGTTCCTTTGTACGTTATTATTAAATCGTGTTGGATTAATCCAGCATTAAGTGGTATTTCTGTCTCTCTGCCAAGCAGATGGATCGTTCCTGGGAAACACTGTTTCTCGTGTGCCTCAACCAGCAGTGTGGTATCAGCTCCTGTTTGCAGAGGTAAGGAGTGGATTACTCTTCCCTACTGCTCTCACAGAGTGTTTTTCTAGATATTACAGGGGAAAAAAGAAGTCTGCATAACTGGGACATTGACTGTTCAGATTCAGCTTGGCTGGTTTTGTTCTTCCTAAGCAAAATCTGACTATCTCAGAGAAATTTTCTTGTGAAAGTTGCAGTGTGCTATCACCAGACAAAATTCTGATATTACACCTTGGAAAAGAAAGTAATTAAGAGATGACCCTTCAGGACACATTTTCCTCAGGTGCTCTGGCTTGTCTTGGAGTGATGGGCCTCAGCTGCACACAGAAAAAGACAGATCCTTTAAGAAAGTTCACTTTTATTACAGTCATAGTGAGGAGTAAAAGGAACAACCCCAAGAGGTGTGTTTCTCCTGTGGAAGTGGCCCTAGGACTGTAAACAAAAAGTCATGGGTTCTCTGCAAGATTTTCTACTGATCTCTCAGTCACTTGGACAATTTTCAATTATTCCCTTCTGGACCTCAAAGCTGAACTACAAATAATAATAATTATACAGAAAGAAACCTAAAATAGCAGCAATTCCTGGAAATTCTCCTGAGCTTTCTGGTACAGTCCTAGTAACGTAACAGGAAGCAGAGTATGACTGCATAAAGCATTTGGCATTGATTGAATATATAGATTGGTGGTGTCTCAACCCCTGTTTTAATCTTTCCATTACCTATGGTATTTTTTACAAAGAAAGTCTTATTATTTAGAAAACAATTTCTAGCAGCCTTCAAATAGAAGAGAAGCTGCAACATCTTAATGGAAGGTAAATTACTGGTGCTTTCACAGCCAGAGCCTCTCTCTGGTCTGATGGAAAAGTTAACCATTTAGCACCTTCTCTGTCTGAACACCACTTTCCATGAATGAGAATTTGACAGAGTTTGTCACAGAGTAGTCGATAGTGGGAAAAGCTTCTCCACATTTGCTGCGAGGGATAGTTACTCCATGCTGAAGGGGGCTAAATTTTTAGGAGTGGGGAAAGCCCATATGGGAAGAGAATGTGGCGGGGAACAACTTGCAGGGAGCCAATGGCCCTGGTCCCAGTGACGGCCACCCCTACGCTGCCAGAGCTTTTCAACACAAGGGTGATTCAGGTGATCTGTCCCCACCTTCCTCCCCCAAAGCAAATGAGCAATCACACTGGAGCACCAAAATCGGATTCCAGCCAAGGTGTCTAGGTGGGGAAGGCAATTCCTTTAATCCACTAAGCTACTTTAGTTCCCGGTCTTTATCTGAAACTCACAGGCAGAAAATGTCGCTGGGAACTTGATGGACTTAACTACTTAATGCAATCAGAATTCCCGGGTGCAAATTGGTGTTTCTTGGATACCTTGCTTAAAAGGGAAATAGCCAAAAAAAAACCCGAAAAACCCTCTATTACAACCTTGAATGAACCATTTTGGAACCAAATCATCATCAGACAACCTGTGTCAGTCAAAAAGAATCTCAGAAGATTATGGGTGCAGGAGTGGTGTGGGATGTTTGGTCTGAAAATGTCTGCAAGCCTGAAAGTCTGTTCTTTAAAAGCCAAGTAAATTCAACGCAAACACTAAAAAGCGTGGAGCCAATCTGTCAGACTGCCAGCAGACACTGTGTGACATGTTGATTTTCCTGTCTCTCCCTGTTATTTTGTAAACCACAGAGGCTTCCCACACCTCCACACTGAATCCAGCTGTCAGAGATCCATAATTTAGGATGGGCACCAGCATTGCAGCATTTGAATGATTGCAAGCAGCACGATGCATAATGAAAGTTGCTCCTGGCATAGACTCTTAAAGCCCCTCCATCTTTTTTTGTGCCTAGATTTTGACAAGGGGGAACTCTTTTGACAAGAGGGAATGCTAAAACCCACCTCTAGCTCTGCCTATGAGTGGGCAGCAGGTGTGAGGCTCAGACAACCTCTCCCTCCGTCCTGCACCCTTGTACTGTTTCAGCTCCAAATTTGCACACAAAACTCACAGAGGGACTAGGGAGGATTTGAAAAAGGATGAGGAGCTGTCACTGATCATGGGAGACAGCTCACAGGTGAAACTTCTGCAGAAGCAGGACCACCACCCCAGGGCTGAGCCTTGGAATGCCTCATTCCCACCCCAGGCCCCTTCTCCAAGGCTTCTCAAAACCTTGACCAAATCCCCAAACCTCCCCTTTCCCACCCCCATCACACCAGTTAGCTTGACACAAAACTTAAAATGCTTCATTACCCTTCACAAGGTTATTTAAGGCAATGAAGGGGGGGGACTCTGGGAGGGGAAGGCTACTTCCAGTGCCTCTAAAGCAGCTGAACAACATGCCCTCTTACAGGCCTTTGAGAATCAAAGGCAGAGGCACCAGGAAGATTTGTTGTTATATTTGCCTTTATAATCCACTCAGGCATTTTTTTCCATAAAGGGTCCATTCTATGTTTTGCTCTGACACCCTGACACATGCCAGGGCACCCCCTTTGCCTGCTTCATGCCCTGTATCAGGTAGTTTCACTCTTGCCTGTGTTTTATTGGGGAACAGCATTCTGCCCCTATGTCCATCGAGTTCATCTCCAAACAGTGATTGTTACCCAGTGTTTCCCTTCATCCATCCCTCCTTACTTCTTTTGCCACACACATTCAATCCTGGGGTTTTTCTCTTACTGTATTTTTCCCTGCAAATTGAAAATTTCTGGAATTTCTGGCTCTTCTCTCACCTTTGGGTCAGGATTTTATTCTTCCCTGGGCGACAGTGGCCAGCCTGGGACTTAGCAGGCTGGCAGAGGAGACAGGACAGTGGTAATGTGGGGAAGAGAGCACAGTCGCTCGCAGACCAGTTTCCTATTTGTGGAGCCCTGAGTCCTGCTTCAGGCCTGAGGACAGCACAGCTCTCCCTGTATTTCTCTCATCACTCTCAAAGGTGGCCTCCAACTGTTTTGTAACCTCACGGCTGTTACGATCGGCCCCCCAAAACTGAGATGTACCATGATTTAGAGGGAGTTTATTCCACAACTCATCCCTGAGGACGCAGGGCACTGCTGACTTACGGTTAATGACAACAGCCACGTGGATGAGAACCAGGAATAAATTGAAGGCCGCCTTGAAAACCAAGGAAACAGATGTTCGGAAAGCTCACGCTCCTCATCGTTAACTTCAGAATGCAAATGCCTGATAATTCCTCATTTTATTGCCCAGCATCGTGCTCAGTGTCAGAGAGAACAATCCTGCAGGGATAATCCATATCTCAGCTCTGAAGGTCACAGCAGTAGTGTGAATATACCTGAACAGGAGAGGGGAAAGGGGGTGGGGCCAGTGGATGGGCTGTGGTTGGGAACAAAAGGGTCTCCTGAGCAACTGGGATAAAATGAAACATCAGAGTCTGACAGCAGAAAAGGGAAGGGGGAGGCCTGTCCTGGACAAACAGGACTACTGGAGTTGAAGATTATCCACCACTTTTGGTGTTCAGATTTTTATTAGTAAAAAGCTGTAACATTTTCTCTTGGAAAGAATATTGAGAAAAAGAAATCCCTGAATTCAACATGATTTTGTTGAGAGCTGAGTCTGTCCTGGAAAGCAACCAATTTTTCACTATGTAGTGGGGAGACAGAATCAACTAGTTTGGGAAAAAACCTCTGAGATCATTGAGTCCAACCCTTGATCCAACACTGCCATGGTTACTAGACCATGGCACTAAGTGCCCCATTCAGTCTTATCTTAAAAACATTAAGGGACGGTGAATCCACCACCTCCCTGGGCAGCCCATTCCAATGTCTGATTACTCTCCACAAGAAATTTCTTCCTAATATCCAACCTAAACCTTCCCTGGCAGAGCTTAAGCCCGTACCCTCTTGCCCTACTGATGATTGCCTGGGAGAAGAGACCGACCCCCACCTGGCTACAACCTCCTTTCAGGTAGTTGTAGAGAGTGATAAGATTTTTAACTACCTGATAAACAGAGATTTAACATATCTCTTCTGTCCTTTTCTTGCTCTTGTGCTTCTTTTTTCAGTCATTTATTCATACTCTTTCCCCCTGCTTTTCCTTTTCAGCTTTCCTTCACACTCTTCCCAAGCACAGTCACTGTTCAGACCCAGCTGATAGTGATTAGGACCACAGATATGGTGGTGAGGTGGGAGGGGACGAGGTTTTGCACTCTTTGACATTGTCACTTAGTCCTTCACACCGAAGCTCATACTCCCTTGGGATCTAACTCTTTCTGTACAGAGAAGATCCCGCAAGAATAGCATTCATAAGGCGATTTTACTGAGGACAATACATGGACAAGCATGTGGTGTTGCGTCTGAGAGGTTCCTGCACTTACTGCAGCAGCTCAACTGGCCTCTGCTGCGGCAGGAGGGACCTGGTATTGCTCATGGAAGAAGGTACAACGGAAAGCAAGAGCCTAGAAAACACAGGACATGGAATGGGTCCCACAACACAGAGGAGTGGCTTACTGGACCTTGATGCACAGCAGGGAGCACTGCTGATAATATTGAAGCTGGATTTACAATGCAAAGGCTTAACTAGTGAGCTGTATTTCCATGTAAATGGGTTTCTATGAATGCATGTATGGAAAAACAGCAGCATGGATGAGTGGAGCGGAGCTGAGGCAGGCAGGCACATCCAATATGAGCAATTTACTTTGTTGGTTGGGAGACCAGTGGAACCTCCTCTGATGTTCTCTTAACGTCTAGAGTTTTGTTTAAGAAGCAGAGAAAACACGCATACTTATTCTAACCCTTGAAAGTGCATACCAACTATAGGTCAAATATATATTTGAAGACAGCATGACCACGGCAGTGTTCTTTGGGGATCTGAGTAATAGAAAGGCACCTCTAAGTTTTCCACTTAACAGACCCCTGTATATCATCATGGACACTTGTCCACACTTGAAATGTGGCAGTTTAATAACCATGAAGCAACTGGAAGTAATAAATGCGTAAATGTCTGCCGAGAGTGATATTAATTATTTGTAACAAAACCATCTAGCCAATATGCTGTTGTACACGTAAGATTAGCTTCGGTTACTACATTAAAAGGTCAGCATGAAATGAGGGGTAGAAAAACAACATCTCTGGTTTGTGGACAGTCAGGAGTGAAATGTTCAAGCCCTCATCCCAATGTTTAAAAAAGCACAGGGGTATGTTATTCTAATCATTCGTGTCCCGTTTATGAATTTCAGGTCATACTTGTCGAACAGAAATCATGAGCACATGTACAGACTATTTTTGATTAGCATTTAAAGCCCGTTCCTGAAAAGACCACAGGGACAGA
The DNA here is from genome assembly GCA_036023395.1 of Myiotriccus ornatus. NCBI lineage: Eukaryota > Metazoa > Chordata > Aves > Passeriformes > Tyrannidae > Myiotriccus > Myiotriccus ornatus. The sequence continues at coordinate 55,106,084 of JAYRBT010000001.1, read as the reverse complement.
GAGACTCTGCAGCTGTGCGTACAACCAGGATAACATCTTGGCCAGGAACAAACCTCCATTATCCTTGAGAAATAAAATATGCGCAGTAATCAGGCAAGGGAGATGTCCAATGTACAGTTAATTTTGGTGAGGCATATTGATCATTTTGCAGTATTAATGAAGTGAGGCAATATTTAGAGGTCTCCAAGGGTATGTTAATCATGAAGGTTTTGCTTTGGTGCTTCAATGTGATGCATTAGAGACAACATGGACACCATAGCAAAACCAGTCAACAGACCACTAAGCGATGATCTGTGCTATGACCACATTCCCTAAGTGCAAGACTCTTATCAGTATTCAAGTGTGCCTAGCTAAAGACCATGAAAGAAACCTGTGAGATGTCAAAGGCTAGTCACAGAGGAGTCGGGCAAACAAGGATTTCACCTCGTCTAGACACACCCAGGCTTTGGTAGGGGGGTTATGTGCAGTATATTACAAGAGAAACCAGGGAGAATTCAGACAAGATAAAACCCAAATCAAAACCCACAGGTATGCATGAATGCATTTTTGTCATATTGCTACTTTCATTTTAAGTTTTTTGCCTAGTCTTTTTTCATTATAAATTTTTTGCCTAGTCTTTCCTGAGATTGTTTCATACAAAATAAATGTAATTGCACATTGAGTATAATGTTCAGATCATGGGATGTAAGCATACACAGAGTCAAAACCTCCAAGTTTGGTGTAAGGATGGAATTTGGTCTCATGAGGGACAGAGACTGGTGTAGAAGTGGCTGTAGTGACAGACCAATATCCCTTTTGAATTACTAACACCAGACATTGAAGGGCAAAGTATTCCTTTCCAACCTTTCTTTTTATGGCATCTTTCTCTTCTCCCAAAAGATGTAACATGTGTGTTAAAAGGGAGTTGAAGGCAGTAGGTAGCTTCTCGTGCAGGGAATTATAACACCTTCCAAAACAAATGTTTAATATAAAGTATGTGCACCTTGCTTCATGGTTAATACCTGAACACTCACTGCTAAAAATGCCATGAAACACAAGGGCAATGTGGTCACACTGCCTTTTACCAGGGCACCAAATTTTATAAAGCGGATGGTTTATCCGGTTCATTAATACTAAGAGATTTTTGATCTCGTTTGTCTTTCTAGGATAAGCAGATGACATTAGAGTTTGCATCAGATTCTGCCTTCCTGATCAGTGGAACCTGCTTACTACAGAGAAGTGTGACAAGTTTAATTTATGCTGCAACAGAACAGTGATGAAAAACACTGAATCTAAATAAGATTTTTGATAAAACTTTCTTACCAGGAGAGGAAAAAGCACAGTAATTCATACACGCACATACACTCAGTCATATGTACACAGCCAGTGAATCTTATGACATTATTAATGGATTTGTTGGGCTTTGTTATTTTTAATGCCTAAAATATCTTCTTTGTTGGATGGCTAACTTTAATGTCATATTGGCCTCAGATTTCCCCCTGAGGGAACTCGCAATCTGTATTAACAATCCAATTCAACAGATAGGCCCATTTAACACTCTTATTAGCTCAGTACAAAGATTAATTAAGCAATGATCTCTTCCAAACAGCTCCTCATCAGTGGTTAATAACGTGTTTGTTAGTTAACTTCCTAAGGCTAGATCTGTGATGGGAAATGTTCTGGTGAGCTGGTTAACTGTTTTAGCAATTGTTAAAGGTTTTATTGTCAATGTCAATTGTACTTCAGGATTTCTAACAGGACCAGTGTTCATAAATTGTTATCTGCCAAGAAAAAAAAAAAGTAAATTTATTCATGTAGACAGAAAATCAGTCATTTAAACAGCAGGGGTTTAAAACTCAATTAGAAACTAGGCCATGTTGAAGATAACTATATCTCTACAATGGTCTTTGCAATATTCTTTACAATGTATTTTTAATCACGCCTAACACTTCTGTTGGCTTTTTGAATGTTTTTCTTTACAACAGCTTTCTATTGCCTTCCTAACCCTTCCATGACTCCTTTTCCAGCAAGCTTTCTTGCAGCTACCCACACACAAACAGCAGCATGTGCCAGCAGTAGAGGGATGGAGTGGGTCAGGGGTGACAGCTAAGAAATAATTGGGATCAGGCTATATATTTCTCTGTCCACCACTAATCCAGGTCAAAAGTTGCATAAAATTTAAATTTGTAAGCATGAAAAGAAACTTTTGCAGCTCTTCATCGGTGAATCACAAAGCTACCCTAGTCTTGAAGAAGGAAGAGGAGAAAAAACACAACAATTCAAATTAATTTAGAGTTACGTTGATTTCTCCTCCATTCCTTTATGGAACTGTGTCAGCATTTATCAGATTAAAGTCAGTTACGTTTTTTTTGGAGCTGCAAACCTGGTACTTTTATGCCCTGCTTAAAAACCATGACATCATGGAAATCATCCTAAAGATGCTGATGGCAAACATTTAGGATGCCTCTGCCCATGAGCAGCCTGAGGTGTGACCAGTGAAGCAAAACAAGGCTTTAGAAGGGTTAATCGAAGCATCTTGCTGCAAAAACCCACCTTTCCCCCCCGTTTTCTACCTTGCTCAAAGGAAATTTTGTTCTGTACAAACTCTACAGTCCT
>JAYRBT010000001.1:55048319-55103389 GCA_036023395.1 Myiotriccus ornatus | reverse complement strand
CGCCTGCTATGAATATTGTAATCTAATAATGTAATAATATGAATATGTATGTGAATATGTTGTAATCATAATCAAAATTGTATAAATTACCTGTCCTTGCCTGACCATTTCGGAGCTCTTTGCCCGGCCTGAGCTGGGGAGCTACCCCGACGTCACTCAATAAATACCTACTGTTTAAAGGCATAAAACTCTGTCTCTAAGCAGTTTTTACCTGCCTTTTTGGGCATCACCAGCCCCACGTGGCCACGGCCAACATGTTGATGCTTCTCATCTGAGCTGCCCCCTCCCTAGCTCATGGCCAGGAGCAACACGAGAGACCACGGCAGAGGCACCTGACAGGCTTTTGCTTGATGGCAGAAACTCTGCTGCCTGTGTCCCATGGCCAGACCAGACCAATTACCCTCTGGAAACTGTAGCAAAAACATATATATATATATATATATATATATACACACATGTATTTCAGTAACAAACGGGGATGAAAGCCAAGAAAACTCCTGAGTTTTAACTAACATTCCTTTTTTTTTTTTTTTAATACAAAAATCAATACAACAATGATTAGGTGCTTTCAGAGCTACACAAAATATTTCTAAAGAAAAAAACAACCCTACCTGATAAATCCTCCTCTGTTCTCAGGTAAAGAGCTGAAAACCAATTTCTACGGTTCAGAAGCAAGCAGGGAAGGAAAACATCTTTTCAGACGTTGGATTTATCACTTTGGTAGTACATCAATTTTATCATGTCATTCTCTTCACACTTCACATTGGTTTATACAGGTGAAAATTAGAGTTGAATCTCCCATACATAAATGTGATCTTTCCTTTCTGTCCAGATATGCATGGCTGAGCCGAGCCTGGAACTGATATATGCCTGTTGCCAGAAGAAAAATGTCTGACTCTCAAATTCTCTATCCAGTTGCCTTATTTATTAACTACCCAATGCATTTTGCTATAGGTTCCAGCAATTTAAGCAAAATCAGGATGTTTTATGCTCTTATGATATTTGAGCAGTATTAAATTGCTTTTCCTAAAACAGTGCTGAAGTGGGACTCTGTTTGGAACAATTCCTTTTGAGCAAATCTTGTGGTTATGCAGCACTCCCATGATGACATTTCAATGTAGATGGTGATGCCATCGGTCCTGCGTTTCAGGAAAAGGCTCACATGCCCATACAAACATGTACAATGAACAGAACAGCTCTGTCTTTTACAGATTTAAAAATGTTTTTAAAGCAATGTTTATAATTCTTTTTTTTTTTTTTTTAAGCTTCAGATCTGCTAAGATTCCATGCTTCCACTTGAGCCAGGGGATGCCATGATTTATGCTAAGCTGTCATTAGACAGCACTCCCATTTTTTATGTGTAGTTATGAATGCAGCATTAACTAGACCAAACAACAAGACAGAACTGTGCATCACACCCTCCATGCACTTCAGATTCTACTGACAAATAGGCAAGGCCATCTTCATAATTTGTGCACCAAGAAAGAAAAAAAGAGTGGGTTACATTATAGCAATAAAAATGGAAGTTAAAGGCATGAATACAGCGTATAGATTATACTATCATCCCAGAGCAGACAGCAGAGAAGTCTCAGTTGCCCATTTATGTTTTGACAGTTCATGCGTCAGATGAGATCTGCAAAGAGGGGTACCACTGCTTGGGGAAAGTGAAGAACAGAATAGTTGCTGCTAGGTGTGAATTTAACAGTGCATTTATTATTTGGGCGACTTGCTTTTGGATAAGCTGGCAAAAAAGACTTTTCCATGAAGAAAAAAAAATAGAAATTCAGATCATGCAGGAAAAATGTCACAGTCAGGCATGTTATCTGTCACTTTATGTCTCTCTTACAGTGGACCTAACCAGACACCTCAAAGGGAAATTCAAAAGCCATCAGATAGAGTCTTCTACTGTCTACCAGAATTAGACACAGGCTAACATAACCTGCTCAGCAGCTCTTACAGTCTCCAAGAGATGAGCAGTTTAAGCCAACACATATGACACCCTGAAAGATTTAAACATGCCCAGGACATTTCCCAAACACAGGAACGGGATTGTCTGAGTCTGAATGACTGTGTGAAGGAACCTGGCCCATCACAACCTGAATTCTCCACAAGCAAATGCCCCATGTGATTTGGCAGCTGGGTCAGAGGCTTTTCCCAACAGGCAGCTACCTTATTTCAGGAGCTAGGACAGGTTGCTCATGCAGAAACAAACTGCTGGGTACCAGAAGCTCACAATGCCTGACAGCCTTCCCCATTGTATAAAAATTCATATAATATAAGCTGTCTTAGATGCAGACTTAGTTTACCTAGCAGGAATAGTTGTATATGCTCACAGCACACTCAGTCCTTTTGAAAAGTTGGCAAGTTTTAACATCTGCAATGTCCTATAACTTGAACTCTAAGCCTAATTAGGCACTGTGAAGAAAACAGGAATTTCCATGTTATTATTTACTTTTTCCACTTTTAATTTTACTGAATTAAAACTGAGCTCTATACTAAGGAGCAGGAAGAGGTTATCTCCTGTGCTCCTTTTTCTGGACCGTTATTTCACAAAATTCAATAATATGTACTATTACTCCTTTCCATTCTAAGGACACGGTCCCAAGAATTTTAATTTCTTTGATATAAGATCTTCCATGCCTTCCCCAAGTTTTCACCTGCTTTGTGATAACCTTTCCTGCATTAGGAACCTATTCACAGTGCAGTTCTACCTTTGTGTACATCATCTTTTCTGTGTATTCTTCTGTTTTTGGCATCTCTCTACATCAGGTTGAATTTTTCCACGAACTATAGGGCTCTTTCTGGCACCAATATTGCAAACTTATGGCAGGCACTATAAGGTATAGACATTGATTAAATTTTCTGCTTCAGTGATATGCTGATGTGGTGGATTGACTGTGGCTGGACATCAGGTGCCCACTGAAGCCACTCCATTCACTCCCCTCATCTAGATAGGAGAGAGAAAAGGTAATGAAAAGCTTGTGGGTCAAGATAAGGACAGGGAAAGATCGCTCACCAATTGTGGCCATTAGCAAAACAGACTCAATTTGGGGAAAATTAACTTACTGTCAATCAAGTCAGAGTAGAGTAACAAGAAATAAACCCCAAATCTTAGAATACCTTACCCCTACACCTCCCTTCTTCCTGGGTTTAACTTTACTCTCAAATTCTCTACCTCCCCCAACTCAGTGGCACCAGGGGTTGGGGAATGGGGGCTGCAGTCAGTTCATAAACATTGTCTCTGCTGCTCCCTTCTCCTCTGGAGAAGGACTCACACTCTTCCCCTGCTCCAGTGTGAGGTACTCCCATGGAAGACAGTCCTCCATGAACTTCTCCAACGTGTGTCATTCCCATGGGCTGCAGTTCTTCGTGAACTACTCCAGTGTGGGGCCCTTCCATTCCCCTGTTCCAGCGTGGGCTCTTCCTCGGGCTGCAGGTAGATCTCTGCTCCCCCATGGACCTCCACAGGCTGCCAGGGCACAGCTGCCTCACTAAGGTCTGCACCATGGACTGCAGGGGAATCTCTGCTCTGGTGCCTGGAACACCCCCTGCCCCTCCTTCTTCACTGGCCTTCGTGTCTGCAGAGCTGTTTTTCTTACGTATTCTCGCTACTCTCTCCACCTACACAGGTGACACAGGTGGCACAGGTGACACAGGTGGCACAGGTTTTTTTCCTCCCCCTTCTTCACTCTGTTTTCCCAGAGGTGTTCCACCATTGCTGCTGGGCTCGGCCTTGGCCAGTGGTGAGTCCATCTTGAGCTGGCTGGCACTGGGTTTTTTGGACATGGGGGAAGCTTCTGCTGGCTTCTCATGGAAGCCATCCCTGTAGCCCTCCCTGCTTCCAGATCCTTGCCATGCAAATCAAATAGAATCAATTTGGACATCTTGATGCTGACTGGCAGAAGGACTTGAAATGAGCTAAATGAACGGGCCACAAGGCAGCAAACGCATCTCCTTGGGTTTTACTCCAGTTGTAACTGTGGTTTGCAAATTTTCCTACCTTGCTTCTCAGTCAACTCCTTCCTACATCACAAATGTGAGTTGTTTGTCATGAGATGTGATCATTTAATCTTCTGTTTTACTTTCTGTTTCCCAGTAATTTTAAATTCATGTAATTTCTTCATTCTTCACTTGCTACAGCTTAATTTTTTTCTAGTAACCTTGTGTGAGACATTTCAAAAGTCCTCTGAAACCTCTTGATAACACATTTCCTGTGAGCATGGAAGACACAGACAAAGGAATGTTGCCTAAGATAGAGCCAACTGCAGGTTTCATGCTGGCAAAAGGCACCTTTGCAACTCAGAGAGAAGGTAAATCTTGTGTGCATGTATTCAGGTCCTTAGGGGGCTCCCAGTAGCTGTCTTAAAAGTACATATGAGCAGTTTAGGCCCACCTGTTCTTTTGCTGACCTTGAGTTTTTTCTCCCCATTTCTCACTTTCTCAGTTTTTCAGAAGACAATTCATATTCCCTGCTTCTCGTTTTCAGGGCTCCTTGTGTCTGTAGGTTGAATCCAGCTTCTGTAAGCAAAGGGAAGCAGAACAGGGCAGACCAGGTGAGAATTTGCAGGTACTACAGAGAGTAGTAAAACTACTCCTCTCCCTGCTGGAAACACCCATTTTGGACCATGTTATGGTTACACAGCCTGTTTCCAGAGTATTTCATCAGTGCGCTATGTGCTCATTTAGCACACCTACACATCCTTCTGTCTTCATCATTCTGATGAGTGGGCTCCTGGCTTCTAGGAGTGTGTAGCCACACTCCCTGGCTGAAAACTACCTGTGCCACTCAATTGTGCCCCATTTCTGTTATTCCCTTCCTCACACACTTTCCATGCAGTGCCTCAAGAACTCCTCATACTCTTAATATGTTCAAACAACAAATTTAATCATGAAGTTAACGAGAAGGAGCATTTTCCACTGCCCCCAAAGATGCAAGCTTTCTTGAAATCCTTATCTAAAAACCCATTGCTTCAATCATCCCTTGTTTAGGAATTACAAGCTTGCAACCATCCCAATCCTTTCACATGTGAACATACACTTAAAATCTGGCAGCACATTGCTCTGTGCCACAGCAGTTTGTACTAGCATGTCTTCTGACACTTCAGTCTTTATACATAATACCTCGACTTCATCACTAAGGAGAACAAGTAAGCCTGTGGCAGGTGCATCCCCATCAGTGAAAGCTGCTATCAAGCAATTAAGCTTCCCCACAATACATTTATCTTCCCTCTTTCATCGATTGATCCCTACTGATAGGGCAGAGGCAATAACACTGACTGTTGAGTATAAAAACACTCTTTTTCCATAAAAATCCAGGCACTTGGCCATTGAATGCTATTTTAGCACTTGTCTCTCCTGCACATTTGGTCTCCTTTATTGATTTTGATAGGACAAATTTCCAAATTCTCTGGAGGCTAGTTGTTTAAGAAACCCTTTACATCTTGGTGTTTGGTCACATTGCTTTGAGTTTAGAGCTTTCTTTAGAACTTATTTTTTAATATTTTAACACTTCATTTGCCATTCTCCATGCGTTACCTGAAAGTGTGTCCAAAAAACCTTGGATGCCCACACTGCCCGCAATACCTCACCTCCTGTGCAACATGTGTACCAAACCCAAGCATTTGTTACCATCTCCTCAGGCTTCCCCTTTGCATTAAAGCAAAGACCTCTACAGTAAAAACAACTGTTTTGAACAAAGACACTTTGAAAAGCAAAGTTTGACTTCTACTGCAAAACAGAAGGTTCCATGAACTCTTCTAGCTGGTAGCAACTGTTGGAATTGAACACACATGCTGTGTTCTGCCTCATACAGGCAGAACAGCTCCAGCCAGCCTGCTCTCTGCTGAAGGGCATCCCTTCAGAAAAGGGAGAGCACAACTGCGTTGAGGCAATTGAAATAAAAGCCTTAATTTAGTAAAATTGTTTAAACTCGGTCTTTTGAGTACACTGTGCAGATGGCCCACTGTCAAAATCTGTATCTCCCTCCACTAGCTGAAGTGGTAATAGCCCTAAAGTACTACTTGAGATAATGAACGTGACAATATCCCAAGACACAGGTCATAGTCCCATTCGTGTCTTGAGGCTCTAAAAATCTGCTCTGTCTGTGTATCCCTTGTGGCTGCAAGAGCTGGGCATAGCGTTTCACCTGGGTGAAAGCCTGCTTCATCTTACCAGCACACACGGCAGCTTGTTGTTCTGCAGCGCCACGTTCCACACCGCACCTCAGGGATGCTTAAAACTAATTTATCATCCAACTAGGCACAGCATGGGCAGAGAAGCAGAAAGGACTGACATCTCTAATTTGGTACAGGGCCTGCTTTAAAGTTGCTGCCACAGCTTAAAAGGAGAAACTGAGTGGGAAAAATGCTTCTCCACGTTTTCAGACTTTGAGCTGAAGCACACAGGGGCACTGAAGGCGCAGGTTTGGCCCTTTCCACAGCCTACTGCCCGAAACATTACAGGCTCCTGTGGGCAATTCTACTTTTCTAAAGTTATTGTAAACAATTGTCCTTAAGACTATTGTAAAATTACCTAATGACAGCTTTTAACTTATATTCCCTGCAAACTAAGTATTATTTTTAGCTAAAATGACAGAGACCGAAATACTCATATACAGGAACTTCACACTTACTAGGATCTACCTGTACAGTAATTCCTGACAGGTGATGGAAAATGGCATGAAAAAAAGCAAAAATCTTAGTGCTTTCCACAGGAACAGCCATGTTTTCTGCCAGTACTGTAACATACTTCTGCACTCATTAGGTGTTGCAAATTGAATCAAAACAAAGGTGTGCAAGAGGCAATTTCAGCACAGTTCTTTGTATAATCCCAACAAATGACAGTACAGATCAGTACTGGCTTTGACAGGACACTATCACTTCAGGAGATACTCAAAGCAGCCCATCAAACCGACTTTATTCTCCATTTTCTAGGGCAATGTGAAATATTTTTCTGCAAACTAAGTGCATATATACACCTTGACTGTTTTACAGGAAGAGTGTTTAAAGCACAGTGTAATTAAATGCCACACCATGAATCTATTTTGTGTACTGCGATCTTAGATAAGGCTGTTTCTAGCTATCAAACATTTTTATGTCTTCTAGAGACAGAGATTAAAATAGGCCTTAACATAATTGGTAGCAATGATCTAATATTTTCAGCTTAAAGGTTGCATTATTGTAGCTATAAAACAGGTGAGAATGCATTTAAATGATGAATAGAATTGTTTTGTTAACTCTTGCTCAGGTACTAGTGTTTTAAGACACGCTATTTCTTAATAAGCATATATGAAACTACCAATGACATTAAAAATAATCATTAGTAGGTTAAAAATGTCCAGCAAGTGAAAAACAGAAGATAAAGTTTTGCCCAAATCATGTAGTTTAAAAAGAATCAAACAAATGGTAGAGATTTTTCATGTAATTTATATTTGACACAAGTACTATACACTGGTGTGTGGGCACTTACAAAAATAGAAATAAAACCCCTCTCAGATCTTCTTTAACAATTCTTTAACGATTTTACTGAACGCTTATGTACTAGGTGTTACAGAAACCATTATAATAAGAAATCTTTGTGTTTGAAGTGAATTGCTATTCATAGTTAGGCCTTTGCTTGAAGCTGATACAACTGTCAGTAATCACAAGAGATGTGAGACAGACCTGCTGATCAACAGCACACTCAGCATCCCACCTCAACGTGCTGGTTCCAAGTGAACAAAAAGGTTAAAAAAACTAATATAAACCAAATGCCAAAAAATTTAGTGGTTCATAACTCATTTTCAACCTGAATGAGAACAATGAAAGCAAGTTGCTTTGCAGCAAGCCAGTATCAGGGCATAACTATGGATTTTTTTTCTCACCATCTATGAGAAGAATTCAAAGCAACAGTTCAGATTTAAATCCAGGAAAAGTATAGAGGTGCATACAGAGACGTAGTCTGAAGCTTTAGAAGTCTCAATTTCACATGGAGGACTCCACAGACTACCTAAACACAATCTAGCCGTATAATCTGAAGATTCCACACAAGATATTAACTTCTCAAACTGAAAACAATTCTTACAAAATTGAGCCAAGGCTTGATAAGTCTCTAATCAGGCCCATGAAATGGGCAAAAACATCACTGGTCACTGCCTTTACACCCAAAACCTCCTGAAACCCATCAACTGTAAAACACCTTCAGGTTGCTGTACAGGATTGATCTGCCCTGAAAATTAACAGAATGTAAAATATATGACAGAATCACAGAATACCCCGAGTTGTAAGGGACCCACAGCGATCATCGAAGTCCAACTCCTAACCCTGCACAGGACACCCAAGAATCACACCACGTGCCTCAGAAGGTTGTCCATATGCTTCTTGAATTCAGACACGCGTGGTGCTGTGACCACTTCCCTGGGGTGGCTGTTCCAGTGACTGACAACTCTCTGGGTAAACTTTTTCCTAATATCCAAGCTAAACCTTCCCTGACTCAGCTTCATGCTGTTCAATCACTCCTGTCACTAGTCACCAGAGATCAGTGCCTCCCCTGTGCTTCCCCTCACGAGGAAGTTGTAGACTGCAATGAGGTCTCCTCCAGGCTGAACAGACCAAGTACCCTCAGCAACTCCTCATACAGTTTCCTCTCAAGGCCCTTCACCATCTTTGTTGCCCCCCTCTGGACACTAAGAGCTTAGTATCTTTCTTATATTGCAGTGCCCCAAACTGCACACAATATTCCAGGTGAGGCTGCCCCAGTACAGAGCAAAGTGGGACAATCCCCTCCCTCAATCAGCTGGTGATGCTTTGCCTGATGCCCCCCAGGACAGGGTTGGCCCTCCTGGCTGTCAGGGCACTGCTGACTCATATTCAGCTTGCCACCGACCAGGACCCCCAAGTCCCTTTCCACAGCACTGCTCTCCACCCTCGTGTTCCCCAGCCTGTACATACATAGAGGGTTGCCCCATCCTAGGTGCAGAATCTGTAACTTGTCTTTGTTAAACTTCATATGGTTTTTAATGGTTGATTGTCCAGCCCTCTTATTTGTCAAGGTCTCTCTGCAAAATCTCTATGCCCTCCAGAGACTCAACAGCTTCTCCCAATTTAGTAGCATCATCAAACTTGCTTAGTATTCCTTCCAGTCCTGCATCCAAGTAATTTATGAAGATGTTGAAGAGCACAGGGCCCAAGATGGAGCCCTGTGGAACCCCACTAGTGACAGGTCACCAGTCTGATGTCACCCCATTCACTGTTACCCTCTGTGCTCCACCCATGAGCCAATTGCTCACCCACCACGATGTGTTTATCCAGCTGTGTGCTGGACATTTTGTCCAGAAGGATCCTGTGAGAGACAGTATCAAAAGCTTTACTGAAATCCAAGAAGATTATATCCCCTGGCTTTCCTTGATCAACTTGGTGGGTTACCTTGTCATAGAAAGAAATCAGGTTTGATAAGCAGGACTTTTCCCTCAGAGCTGTGCTGGCTGTGACCAATGACTGCATTGTCCTCAGCTGTTTTTCCATATGCCCATGCTAGTCCTTTTTGTAAGCTTCCAGCATTTCCAAAATGCAGTTAGTCTGCTAAATATAGGCACCTAAAACTGGTCCTAAATCACTTCCTGAAGTTTTTCGGGTTTTATACTTTCTTTTTTCATCAACAAGAAGGGGAGTCTTAACTGACTAGACTACATTTTCATGTCTGGAAATTACAGCAAAAAACCTATGTTAAAGATGGAAAAGAGCTAGAGTTTGGCCCAAATCCATACCAGAGGCTACTATGACAAGAAAGGGATTTGGAAAGTGGAGGCAGACAGACTCCTAGGAAAGAAGCTATTTAAGAAATTCCAGGCATGTATTGAGGGACCAAGGTGGTAGTAGGAAAACCCATTCATAATAAGCAAAAAGATACCCAGACAGTTTTCTTCAGTTTAATATCAGGTGGTGTTATAAACTGCTAAACCCAGACATCTTCACATTATTACACTTGATGCACCATGAAACAGGTTTATGTTACAGTGTAAAATTCACTATTATAAAAGTTGCAGGGACCTTCACACACAAGTCTTTATTTTTAACTCCTCTTATTCACACCCAAAGCCAGTAATTCTTATCTGTGTACAAACAGAGTATTTTCTTCTATCTTCTACAGTCACTTTCCAACCAACCAGTTCTAAACAACAACACCAACACTGGTAGTGAGAAATCAACTAGTAAGTGCCATTGCAGTCATTTGCTCAAGTCACACACACTTCTTGCTGGATAGCCGGCTGTGGAATTTTACTGTCCTCTGTCTTTTCCTGCCCAGGAACCTGGCACACAGTCTTTCGCTTGAATAACCGTAGACTTAACCGTAACAAGTCACTGTCCATTGCTGCGGAATTTGTGTAAGTTTGTTTTGTTGCACCCTGTTGAAATGAAAAATGAAAAATTAAAAAACAAAGAACTGAAAACAATGGCTTTTAACATGCAAACTGAGAAATTACCCTCAAGTACTCTCAATAATTAAGAGGTTTAATCATACATATCCACTAGAAAAGGCTTTGAGAATTAATGATTTTCCTATTAGCATGCAAGATCATAAATTTACTGCAGTAGCAAAAATTGCTACGGTAATTTTTCTTTTAATTATAACTTGAATTCTTACAATTCTTATAAAAGTATATGGAATCTTAAGTAGGAGAATTATTTAACAATTGCCTTTGAAATTGTATTTTACCCAATTACTTTTATTATGTATTCTCTAGATACAGAAAATGTATCTCCAGAATTTAAATGCCCAAATGAGAAGGAACAGCACTTACCTCTAGTCTTAAACTTAATCTCTCATTTTAAGTAAAAAATAAACACCCTACAACCTCTCTAAATAAAAGTCTCTTAATTATTTATAGGACTAGGTCTACTTCAGGACAACAAACACAAAAATTATCTCCCAAGAGAAATGCTCTGCTTAGTGGAATCCACCCTTTGACCAAGCACTTGTAAGCAAACTACTTGCCTTTTCATTCTTCATTAGCTGCTTACGAATTGCAGAATCCCTCCGAAAGCACAGTGCTTTGCAGCAGGGACCCAGATTACTGAGAAGACCTGCTCTCTCTTCTTTTCGTCGAAGTGCAGCCATATTCAGTGCCCCCAGTTCATGTTCAAAAAGGTTTTCTGCATCTAGAAAGAATTCATGGTTGCAGAGATTAACATATACGTGGTATTTTTGAACAGTAATATACAGTTATATGAAATTTCTTAAAATTTTACTATTTGTATTTCTGCCTTCTAAAAAATATCAGGTTTGGGATGAAAGGATATTAGTTTATAAAATAACATTAACAAATCCTTTGCCATTCAAAGAGAAGGATGGGTATCCTTCAATTTAGCTTCAGCATTGCAAAGTGATATTTTAGGCTTCTTCCCTGAGAAGCCTAAAAATCAAGTGACAGGTCTGGACAGATGACAGGGTATGATTTATGGTCAGACCTGTGTGATGGAAGAAAGGTGTTTACCACTTGCATTAATCATAAAATAGTGTAATTTTCACTTCTCTGGAAGACATCAGATAACTGTACCAGTATCAGCACAGGGTTTGTATAACTAAACAGAAGAGAAATAGAACTATCTAGAATAATTCTTTCATATGTGGTGGATGAAACTAGAGAACAAGTCAACACATGGTAATGAACTACCCCTTCCTACCAGCTCACCTAACGCATTTGTTGACAATACTTGAAGTGACAGCCCCATAGCACATTCACCAGGAGAAACAGTGTGCAGATAGAACAGTTCTGCAAGAGATGGATCCTGAGGAGAATCTTGTTCTGCAACAAGTCTGTTTCTATGAAATGCAGACAGAACCAAAAAGAGTGGCTGGACCACAGCTCACTGATTTATAACCCTTTTACAATAAACAGGAAGATTATGATACAATAGAAAGGAAAAAAAAAAAAAGGTAAGGTATGTGGCTAAGTCCAATCCAGCTGTCTCTATATAGTAAAACTGGGAGTTCAGCAGGGAATTTAACACCTCACCAGACATGCCAAGAAACCTGGGGAAAATATAGCATCTAAAAACACAGACTGCTACAGCAGTTTGGCAGTATATATACAGAAGAGGACAAAGATGCATTTTTAAACCACTCAGAATTTGGATGAAGCTCAGTGAGACTAGTTTTTAAATAAGGTGAAAAGAAACAAAAAAGTTACATGCAGTGAAGGGCAGGTTAAAGAGAATTGCACTGAAGTCATCAAGACAACCTCGATGGTCCATCAAAAAATGGAAATAAGTGACAAGACACAAAAAGGTCACTTCAAAGGTAACACAGCTTGCAGAGTCTTCCTGGGTGCCAGATGCTTGCTGAGCATATCTGGCAAGTAAGCCTGTCCATATCCTTAGAGAAAACAATTGCACATAATAGGTAGAGGGCAAGTCAGCTACGAATCTCAGTTCCATCGCATACTACAGATTTTTGTTTCCAAACAAAAAAAAACAATTAAAAAACCACAGCCCCAAACAACCTATAATTTCCTTTCTTTCTGCATTTCAGAGTATTACCAGAAACTTTTCATCCTCAACAAGAACAAAGATGGGAACAGCAAACTCAGGAATAAGACAGGGAAACAAATTATACCACCATGCAGAAGTACAAAGTGAAAATGCTGCATTTTCACTGTAACACACACTGAACATATCTAGCTTGAATTAATTCACTTTTTAGGGCACCGTATTTGCGCCTTTCTTTAGAATACACGTGCTGTGGCTGTGTAATCACTACACAAAGAACATTCACCTGGCAGATTACAGAGGAAGTGCATACACTTGAAAGCCTGCTGGCAGTTCCATGTGTAGCAACTTCGATGCACGAGACACTGCACACACCAAAGGGGCATCAACAGAGGCACTTTAAGTCCCCCCTTCCTCTCCTGAACAAAGTTCTGCTGAATCCGAGTACGCTTACGGACAGTCCAGAGGCAGTGCTGGAGAGCCTCCTATTATCACTAAGGACTTTGTTTATTTCTAGGGAAGCATGCAAGGACTGCTGAGGTTATTTCGGGTATTGTTTTAAACAGCCAGGTACAGTGATTCTGCAGTGCAGCTGGTGTTGCAAGAAATCCCTGGTTCAATTATAAAGCAAAATTAAAGCTTACAGGGAGAGAGACATAGTTCATACCTTTACTATATCAGTTTGTATACTCAGGAAGACTCAATAGTTATCAACTTGAGAAAAAGAAAGTGGAAGGAGTAGCAACAGCCCAGGATTAACAGTTATACAATTTAAATGACTCAAACAAGCAGTGGCATTGATGGAGATTAGCAGGGCTAGGAGAAGTTTTGGGTTAGTTGTTTTGTTTTGTTTTTTTTTTTTTCCCCACTTATCTGAGACTGTGAGGTTAACAAGACAACTGCATGAAGAATAATGTAAAGAAATGAAAGGTATTGTTTCAAATTAAGAACTAGAATTTACAGCGTAAAAAAACCCAAAACAACATGAGCTCCACAGATACTATTATTTATAAACCATAATTTTCTAACATTTAAATCATACAATATTTTGCATAGAGATCTTAGAGAAAGTAAATATTTCATAGCCCTAAAAGAATCATTCTACCATGCAAGTTGTGGCAAGCAGCTCAACTGTTTCCAGCGATGCAAAGAGAAAAATCAATATTCTTTCTCATGCAAAAGTCCTGCTTACACTAGAGAATTGTAGTAAACAGCACTGGTACGATTCATGTCCATCCCACCTCTTATGCATGTCTTAACGACATACACTTTGTCCAAATTCTAAACCTGTGTATTGAATTTCCCACTTCTAGCAGAGGTAGAATACACAAATTTCACTTAGTACCTTCATTCTGACCCCCAAACCCCTATCTATGAATTCTAGAGAGATCCTCAGAATAAGATGATGGGCAGTAGACCTTCAGAGAAAATAAGAAATCTTATTTCTTTTTTGTGACATTACTATTAGTTCATTGAAAAAGATATTTAGGTCTCTAAAACACTACTGACACACTTTGGGCTAGGGAAGCATGAATGGTCTCACAAAAAGAATATTCCACTAAGATAAAAATTTTTTGTTTTGATTATTAGTCTAGACCTCCTCACCACTGTTGGAATGCAAACACTAATTTGACTGACATGCTGCTGTATTACATCCTGTAATTTTCCCACGATACTCACTATACACTTTCTATAGTCTATGAAACCTAAAATAATGAACTAATGCACATTTCATTAGGACTTTTTCACTAAGCACAAAAGACAGTTTAATCGTTGCAGAAATTACCTTTAGGTTTTTCTAACACTCTCTGGCAAGTCTCTTTTATTTTGCTGAAGAGCTCTGGTCCTGCCAATCGCTTGGAAATGCCAACTCTCAACATAACAGCAGCTGGTGTGAATTTTAAAAGAGCAGCCCCAGGCTCACGTGGTTCTTTTGGTTGCTTTGGCATAAGACTGGACCAGTCTACATCTATAACATCCACTGGATCTGCAAAGACATTGACAGAGAATGAGTTATCACATCATCACTCCTTTACCACAGCTGATTAATTTCACATGCTGCGTGTGTGTACATCACTGCCTCCTACAAGAAATATATATTAGATGAACATTGTTTTAGTTCTCTTGGACTCTGAAGGTAAAAGTATCAAAACTCACTTAGACAGGTGGAAAAAAGAAGCATAAAAAAATAAATCTTCATGGACTAATAAAAACCAAACCAAACAAACCAGCCATCTAACATCTGCTTAATTTTTATTGTAATCCCTTTGTGAAAGGGGTGCTCAGGCCCTGCTTAGCCTGCAGATTTGGACATAGCACTGACACATTCACAGAAATTACAGTACAACTAAACATGCTAAGACAAATTCAAACTAAATGCTTAAACAGCTAGTTAGTATTTCAACTCTGGATGCAGGATTTTTTTTTTTTTCAAAGGAAAGAGATACTATTTATTGAATAACCATACAATTGTGCTTCTCTAGTACATTTATCATAGAAAATACAAACACCGATCATACAGTCCAGATTACCCAGCTGAGCTTAGGACAATTAGAAGATTCCGTGCTTCCCAATGCATTTGGAAAACATTCAAGCACAGACAGAATCTGATCATAAACTGCACTCCTAATTCAGAAAATACTGTCAACATCACAACAGCATTATAAGCCAACTGATCTATTCTTTCTATTCAAGTAATTATAAAGGGGGGTTGATATACTTTTACCAGGCATCTTCTCATCCTCCTGTTGATCCTCACGCTTTTCAGCATCACCTGCCAGAATTTCATCCAGTTCATCATCACTGATTGGCTCGTATTCTCCAGCACCAGAACCCAGTGACTGTACATCATTAGTCTTTGTTTCATCCTCTCCTCCTACAGAGATATATACTGTCACTTTAGAGCAATCATATTTGTTTCCTAAACACACTTCAAGCTGCCTGAAGACAAAAAGGTTTAGCAAACTAAACTGTTAGCTTTTAGGGACAAATATATTCAACATAAAAACAGGTATTAACTCAGAAGTTATTTCTCCCATACACAATGTAGCAGTTTGAATTTTATGTACATCAGTAATTTTTTTTTGGTGTAGTACTAGTCAAATTGCACACAGATGGCCATATTCAAAAGAAACATGTTGATTATCTGGTATCTGACACATAATTTATAATACAAATCTAAGTTAGTGCCACAAAGTCTTTCAGATGCTTTTGTACCTTAATCTAAATTCAGGATTCAGTCCCACAGCACTAGAAGTCACAAAACTCCAAACTACAGAAAGGTAAGAGATATCCTGAATCATGCACAGACTCTTTGTGGCAGTCACAAAAAGAGCTTTTAAGCCATGACAAACTTCCTCTAGTTGTTGTTACCCTCCCATCCATCCACATGCTATATGCATATACAGATACCAGTGCTGTATGTGGAAATGCTCCTTGAGACTTGTGAACACAAGACAAACGTATTTTACAGTTCACAAAAGGAACATCTGAAGGCATTCGTGTCACCTCCAAGACTGAAAAGATCTGACTCAAGCATTCGAAAATCCTATTGTTCTAAATTCAGGCTTTCCTATGCTTCTGCACCGTGGTACTGGCAAGGAGCTGTGCCACACAAATTGGACAGAAATTACAAGGATCCTCCCCTGTGGATGATTGTTCTGATATCTTCCATCTCCCTTAGCCAGAAGGGAACCTGCTTCCATTTTAAGTTCCACCCCCCCCCCCCGCTTTTTTTTTTTGGCTTGCCTTCATAAAAGCTACAGAGGGAGAAGAAAAATATCACCTCAACTAACCTAAAAATCAGCACAGAAAAAGCAAATTAAAGACATGCTAGCAGAGCATAAATTAACTACTCAGACCACCTGGCAATGATCTGGAGGAAGCATATAGCGTCTTACTCATTATTTAAGTCCGTTCCCAGAGCAAACACATTAAGGTTCAAAACATTACAATAATTTTATTATATCCTGACACATTTAGTTAAGATATATACTATAGTAATTCATCCAAGTAAATACCCGATACCTCCTTAACATCATCAGATTTAGAAACTGTATTTAGTTTTCTAACAATTTTTTCCTTCTTAGAAAGGAAAATAAGGTGATCTGCACCAGATTTCATTTTGTGTCTTACAACTTTAAATATTCGCTCCCTGTATGATCCATCTTCTGCATCCACACTGATCTACCAGATACACTAGCTCACCAGTACTACCTGTTTAGACCCATTAAAAAATTTAGTGTACTAAGTAATTAAAAATAATAATTCATAATTGCCAAGTACATAAAAACTTTTACTTTTGAGTCAAAGTTTGATAATTTCTGGACTACAATCCTATCATTACCTTTACCACTCCTTAGTGGAGATATACTTTCATATTAATTCTGCATTAAAAACTCAGCACACTGCTCAGCTAAAAGGAGAGATGTAAACAGGAGTTACAAACTAATGAAAGACAATGAAGTACACTAAACCTTAGAAAATTGTAAACATGCTATATATAGCATGCTTTAATAAAACAGAATGCCATCTCATATTTTACAAGAGACATTGTTCTAAAAAAAAGACTCCAAACACCGTAAATATACCATAACTTCCTGCAGATCATAGTTTTCAGAGAATTTAGAACACAATCTTTGAAAAACAGACAAAAGAACACACATTAAAACACTCAGAAGTCTGCTGAAAAGCTAGACCTAAGAACACATTTAACATCCACAGCCTGTTTAGTTACAGGTGCCCTTTTGGAAACAGGTAATTTGTCTAAGAATAGCCTTTCATTATCTCTTTTCTGAAACTACCACATTGTACTCTCAGATTTACTCATATAGCACTCCTTTTGTCTAGCTTAAAAATAGTTGATCTGTCTATTATGGCAAGACAGAGCAGACTTTTTCAGGTTCACTCCAAATACTATCTTTGTCAAGTGCTTCCACTCCATAGACAATCTCCACAAATGCAATCTTCTCAACTGTATTGGTCAACCCTAATGACCACTTTGTGAGTACTCATGAAGGAGACACAAGTAACAAATATTCCTCATCATCCTCTTGAGATAGCATTTAACTGCCCAAATTAACAATTAACACTACAGATAATTCTTATTAAGAATGTAAACACAATGAGCATAACCATACCATATACCAGTTACTCTGGGTTTAGACTTGTTTCTTTTTTGTTGTTGATATGGCTTAGAAGTACTTCCCAACTCCCTATCCACGCAGAGCTCAAGCTTCTAATCCATGTGACAAACTCTTAGAATCTGTCACTTGTTTGCCCCTTACATACTTTATTTGTCAATCCTAAGCACATCTTTCGCAGGATCACTAGGGCCAGCAAACCGAAGCCACATTTATCTCAGGAAAGCTATTTTTGGACTGTTGTGCCATGCCATACATATGTTTCTCCTACTAATCAGATAACAATTTCTATGATAATAGGGTTCTGTAGAAAAAAGCCCCAAAGAACAGCTTCAAGTCAACACTTTTTCTTTTTCTTCACTCATTACCTATCACTTCCAAAATAGATCGTACAATGACATAACAAGGCAATTAAATGTTCATGGTATCCTTTAGCAAACTGCCTATTCAGAAACATTACACCTTGGTGAAATTACATCTTAGATAACTTATGCTTCTTTTCCTCAAGACTTCTTTAGAAATTAATAGACAACACTAACACCAATTAACACTATGGAAGACACTCATCACATCTCTCTCTTATTGTGTCTGCTTCCACAGTAGAGAAGTTGGCGCCAACAAACCTTTGAGTAGAAAATTATTCTAATATAGCTCAGTTCAGCACAATGCTAACAGAGAAAGAATAAGACATTTGTCAGCCCAGGTTCTTTCCCAGAATATCTCACCTTCTAAACTCTCTACCTTTTCGGCCTCATTTCCATCTTCAAAACCTTGTAAAGGTCCTAAATCCTTGTCTGTTTTTTCCTTCTCTGAAGCTGCTGAATCACGACAAACTCCGTCAAACTCCTTTTCGTGATCTCTGTCCAGTTTTGTTTCACTATGCTTTGTTGATTCTTTTTGAGAGGAGATGTCAAGAGTTCTCTCTCTCTCTCTTTCAGCAGTATCAGGTAGTTGTCTGTCTCTCTCTCTCTCCAGCTCCCGTCTTTTCTCCCTCTCTCTCTCTCGCTCTCTGAGTCTCTCTCGTTCCCGGCTCCTTGGCCAGTCTTTGTCAACATCTCGGTCCCAGTCTCTCTGTCTTCCCTCTCTCCTGTCTCTCTCTCGTTCTCGATCGTGGTCATGTCGATCTCGGTCCTGAAGCCTTTCCCTGCTATCAAAGGACCCCGATCTGGAATGGACCTGACGATCTGATTCAGGAGAACTTCTTCTTGAACTGTGGCTTCTTGAATCTTGACGATCTGGATAAAATATTTGGAATATAAGCAAGACTATGACACATAAATGCAATAGCATTTTACTAAACCAAAGCATTTTAAATATTCAAGTATGAAAGTATATTTCTCAAAAGTATCACCTTCAAATTAATAATGCTTTCAGACTGCGTACAGATTTAGCATCACTTAAACATAAGGTAACTTCTCCCAGTTCCAAAAAAAGAATTGCAGTGGCTACTTTCTACTATGACAGAAGCCAAACTGAAGGTACACAATCTTACTTCAGAAATTTAGGCCAGGAAAAAAAAATCACCTCAAAATTAATATTTTTTCAAAACATGTCTTCTAAAAGCTATGAATGCCTTAGTTAGCAAACTATGAATTCAGAAAAACAATTTTAGGCATGTAACCATGAGGAGAACAGAGAGCAGAAATGCTTTAGGAGGAAGATTATTTCCCTAGTGATGCTGTTTAAATTTTAAAATATTTTACCTATTTTTTTATACATGAAGTGCACAAATAAAACAAGTCAACTGTCATTATTTTGGTTTGCAACAAAGATGATTTCCGTGTGCACTGAAAGTATGCCTAACAAGAATCATGGCAGATTTACCTAATTTTGCATAATTTCAGGAAATTCCATATAAAAATTAATGCTAATAATGAATTTAAGCACATAACTTAGATAATAAAACTACCTCAGTGTTCTGTTAGCACAAGCATTTTCTCTTTCCATGAGTTTTTTTGTCCTACAAATTACTTTATTCCCCAGACAGAATGAACTGAATCCGAGTCAATGTTTTGGTATAAACAAAATGGTAATCCTGCCTGCTGAGGATCAGCTTTTCAAATGTGGTAACACTTGCAGGACTCTTAATTCATTCAGTTTTACAGTGAATGGCACCTCCCTCTCTGTCACACTAATTAGAGCCATGCAAGAATGATTTGGGATTTGTACACAGAATGACAAGTCAGTCTCACTAAAACGTATCTTATTACCTGAAGATGTGCTGCGACTGGGTTCCCCTCGTTTCAACTGATCAATTCTAGACTTCCGTTCAGTGATTTCTAAGCTTTTCTTCTCTCTGTCCCTGTCCCTATCCCTGTCTCTAGAGCTACTGTGCAGGATCCTCTTCCGTCCAGTCTGGTCATCTCCACTGCGATGTGCTGACTCATTGGAAGGGGATCTAAGTCTGCTCGAGGCATGGCTCCTATTGCTACCAAGGCTGCTGCTGCGCTTCTGATCCACAGGTTTACGGTGTGGTCCATCCTCTATAGTAACATGAGGGGCTTCCACCTTTTCTCCCCTCGTCCTGTGACTTTTTCTATGGGAATCATCAGTGCTTCTTTCTGGAACAACAATGTCACCACGTTCAGGAACATCTTCATCTGACCAGTCACTAAATGTTGTATCTTCTCTTTTTGTGGGGACTTCTGCCACAGCTTTCTCAGGTGGTGCTTCAACCAATTCATCTTTAGTTACAGGAGGGGTTCTTGGACCTTTTTTCTTTTTATGGTGTGGAACAATTTCTTCATCAGAAACTTCAGAATCACCCTTGGATCTCTTCCGCTTTTTCTCTACATTTTTCCTTTTTTGACCTTTCTTGGGTGAAAAGACCTGGCTTTCCTCAGTTGTTGATTCATTAGCGTACCTTTCCACCCCACTGTCATCATCTTTCTTCTTCTTTGTGGCCTTTTTCTGTACCTTAGACTTCTTCTTGCTGTCATCATGCATTCTATCAGAAGCATCTCTTTCTTCAGAGGGACGGTGTCCAAGATTTTCCTGAACCCTGGACCGGGAGCTTTCTGAAGCATCTGGTTGTTCTCTTTGCTTATCTGCTGAAGAAACCCTCTCTTTAAACTCCGGTTCTTCATAACGCCGGGAACTTTCCTTTCTGTCCGATTTTCGCTCTTCTTCTTTCCAGCGACTCTGCCGCTCTTCTGTAACATGAGAGGGGCTCAGTGACCGGGATTCCTGTGGCCGCACAACTTGGCTCAGAAGTCTGTGCTTTTCATCTACAAAATGTGAAAAAGAATGTACTTCTATTGTTTAGGAAGGAGAACGTGTGAGCATTTGGTGTCAATTAAAACATATAATCCATTACTTCTGTTAGATTTCTTAAATTTTTCTACTGCTGCAGCAGTAACAGACTATTTCCATTTTGGTACACATGCATCTTAACCAGCGGATGTGGAAGTCACTATCGCTCGAGAGACACAACACACAGTGACAAAACAAAAGACAAAGATTCAGACAAATGGCAGTTCTCATAAAAATATGGGGAGGACACTTACAAAAACTTTCCCCATGTTTTCCTATTTCAGATTGCAAGTTATTTTCCACAGACACAAGGTAAGCTGGATCCAGCTGCAGAGACAGCCCAGTCCCACTTACTTTTATCATCTCCACTGTTGTAAGCATCACTATCAGGAGAGTGATCACGGCGACGTTTGGGTGACTGACGAGGACTTGGACTGCTTTCGTTTCTGTGACGCTTCCTGCAGAACAAATATGTACCATCAAAGTTCTTGAGGAATTTATGAATTTATCATCAATACAAGCCCTGAAGTCTAAGCACCTCATACAGAAGACAACACATTTAAAGATGCCAGGAAGTTTTGTAGTTTTTTAAGCTGTTGTTCCAAAACTGAAAGTATGATCAGTTTTTTGAGCACAGTGTAAGACACCTTAAACTAAAATTCAAAGATTTAAGGCAACTACCTTTTTGTCAAAAAGTTACAAAAGACTATAAAGGTCAATTTTTCATGTGGCAATGATCCCTGAAGCAAGCTGACCCCAGCTGGAAACTAAGTTGCCACCCAGGTGCCTGCTTACTTCATCCCCCTGTGGAATGAGGGAGAACCCATATTAAATTACTTTTAGGATTCCGCAATTCCCTCACACAAAAGCTACTACTTTTTCCAAGCGAAGTAATCAGAAGGGCAACACTGTTTTGCTCATAACTGATGGAACAATGAGAATTTTATTGTACTAAATGAAAAGAAAGAAAAAAGCAAATCAGTGCTATACACTTAAAGTAAGCACCACCCATGAACCTGGGATATTTTTCAGGCCTTCAGTGGTAGCCTTCTGGTATTGAAAATATAGTAGTGCAAAGGGTAATGCATGATCCACAGAAATGCGATGAATAAAGTCACAAACCCTGACCTAATTAGCTGCTATTTGACTTTCAGGCTTCAAAAGGTACCACGGTCTTCTATTACGTTTCCAAGCATGCAAGCATTATTAAAGGCAAGACCATGGAGGCAAACTTAGAAGGGAATATGACATTGTCTGACACCACTGTTAGCTCCTGAGTAGCTCCATGATTCAGCACTAACAAAACATCAGATTAACTTCACCAGCATAGTACTGATTTGGGGGCCACCAGTATGTGCCACACAGATGCAGGGGAGACACAGCGCCAGACCAGGCCTCTGCATAAACAGGATGTCTGCTTCCTCATGATACTCCCCTGTTTACTAACTTAAAGAATTCAACAGTAAAAGAGCGTCCTTCCTTTTTTTCCTTTGACTGAAGTAACATTTAGATCCACTCACTTGGATTTTCTTTCCTCATGGACATCTCTTGAGCTTCTTTCTTCTCTGATATCTTCTCTCTTATCCCTGCGGTCTTCCCTTCCTTTTTCCTTGTCATCCCAGTCTCTCTGGCGGTCTCTTTCTTTATCTCTGTCTCGACCTCTCTCCCTTTCGCGTTCCCGCTCCCGATCTCTTTCTCGTTCTCGCTCCCTTTCGCGTTCCTCACGCTCCCGTTCCCGCTCCTTCTCCCTCTCCCTCTCTCGTTCCCTTTCCCTGTCATGGTCCCTGTCTCGGTCCCGCTCGCGATCCCTGTCTTTGTCCCGCTCTCTCTCCCTCTCCCGTTCCCGAGCACGATCTCGTTCCAATTCTCTTTCTTTCTCCCTTTCTCTCTCCCGGTCTCTTTCTCTTTCCCTTTCTCGATCCCTCTCCCTTTCTCGCTCTCTCTCCCGGGCCCTTTCATCTCTCCTATCATCAGACCGATCCACCCTTCGCTCTTCTCTTCTTTCATCCCGCTCGAGATCATCACTTCGTCCTTGATGTCGTACTGGCGAGCTTGCCCTCTGGTCTGCCAAGAGAAGCAGGTTGGATTACCAAGTGTTAACAGAATACACACTGCTTCCACCACACTAATAAAATCACAAGACCCTTTGTTTTGGCAATCTAGATACTGGTTTGCATAAATTGAAAAGCAACTCCCTGCAGAAACCTAAAAATTCCCTTTGGGGAGGAAAAAAACCAAAAAGCAGAACTAATTTTGAAAGATTTTTCAATATTTAGGGAGTGAGCTTTCCTCTGATAGTTACAAAAAAAAAAAGAATTTATTTTCTACCAGATTTTTCTGGATGGCTTCAAAAGATAAATATATATTTAAAAGCCCAGCTATTACTACTGCATTACTCAGCGATTTCAAATTCTGTGTAAGACCTCAAAAAGCCGTGAATTGTCATATACGAAATGTTAAGACTTCTGCACAAAAATCTGACTTCCTAAACCTATCAGGAGTCATGTGCTTTACAAGTACTCAGACTATTTATAATACACAGTAAAAGCTTCTGCAACATAAGAAATAATCTCACTGCCAAAGGAGAACCCTGCACAGAAATACACAACCAAACCCACAAGAAAGAGAGAAGCAAGGATAAGATACGGGAAGCAGAACTGCTAATATTTTTCATATGTATTCACTGCAGAGTTTTAGAATCTGAGTTTTTCACTGTTCAAACAGTAGATTAGAGTCAGAGGGAAAACTAAACATACGTAGAAAATTACTGATCCAGAAGGACAGTGCAATCTGATTTATCTAATTATACTTACTCTCCGCAGACTTACCTACATATTATTGATTACATTCTGTATATTTTTGAGCTTTTCTCTAAGTTTTGACCACTTCATAGTAATTTCTATGCTTATGTAAGTAGTATTTGAGCCACAATAAATCAATAAAACTATTTTCCTACAATATATATTAAAAGCACTTTAAAAAGAGCAAAAAATGGCATGAACAGAGGTTGGTATTTTTCGGTCCATTACTCTGAGGCTGAAAGTGCATTTTGCAGTAAATTGAGACAATGTCCACCGGGCAGGAGTAGGAGGAGTTTGGACAGGACTAAATCAATAAAATGTGCATTTCCATCAGTGTAATCAATTTTCATCTCTGAGTGAATTAACAATGATTTAGTGCTCCCTTGTTACCAGGTAAAATTAAAAGCCAACTTGAGTGACATTTCTGCCATGGATGTAACACTTCTTTTTTAAAAAGGGAAATCATCAATCCATGCAGTCGGTTCACTGAACAGGTTTCACATTCTTTTAATGGTGCCTATAACACTGTAATATGATTTACTGTGCATACTAAGTATTAGATTTTATAAAGAAGTCCTGCAACTCCTATTTGTTATGTCAGTTTTGTTGACAAAACGTCTATATGAAAGTCTTCTATGAATCAAGTACTGCAAGTGTATTAGACAACTAGAAGTGCATAGTCAGCACTTCTTATATGACTTCACTTTTTGAAGTGCTGTTTCAGTGGTTGTTTGGAATACTTACATATTTGCCCTAGTTGAAGAAAAACAGCTCAACTTTGCAAGCTTGCATTTCAAAATCACACTAAAAAGATTTCTTACATATCAGAGAACTAAGTAACAACCAAAATCTATCTCAATTTTTCTCGGAATGACAAATGTTAGAACTGTGCTCTAATTATGGAAACTGTGTCTGAAATTGCAACTCTGTGAAGGATTCACTATTACAGAAGTGGTCTAAATTTTTAAGGAAGACAATAAATTTTCAATTCATGTTCTCTATATTCCCTCCCCCCAAGGGAAACACAACCCATTCAAAGCAATGAAATCCCTTGAAGAAGTATAGTTTGTTTAAAGACTACTTGGATGAATAAACACAGAAGGTTCCAAAATCTATCCATAGGGAAAAAGAGCACAGTATTCATGCATACATTGCCAATGGAAAATTTTACTGCAGAAGTTAACTTATACCAAAGGATAGGACTAGTGTCAGTGTGTGGTGTCAAATGAGTTATTTACAAATCAGTGACATGGACAAAGAACAAGAAAGGAAAAAGGAGGGAGATAGAAACACACATTTATACGTATACATTTGACTACACGTGTACGTGTAAAAATGTACATTAGAATACCTCTTTCTCTGTTGTCACGCCTATCCCTTTCACCATGTCTTCTTTCAAAGGAGGAATCCCTTGCTTGATCTCGGCTGTCATAGCGATCCCGATCAGCATAGCTACTCCTTGATTCCCAGCTGTCATGGTAGTTTCCACTACTGCTGTGACCATCAACCTGGGATCCTCTAGTCCCTCGACTTCCTAATAGAGATGTAGCAACATAAAACATGAGCTTCCACATGTAAGGAAATCCACTGATTTCCAACTAAAGCAGTAATATCTAATAAATTTGAATTAGCAGTTCATGGACAGGGTTTGTAGCATCAAACTCTACTTAACCAACAACTCAAATATCATGTTTTAAAGTTCTTATTTTCAAAGTGCAAAATCAAGACTTTCTGAACCACCAGCCCCTAGTCACAGTACAAAGTCTCCTGACTAGAAATGTAACAGTCCAAAAGCCAGTTCACATTTATTCTGAGTAGGATGTAAGCTTGCAGACAGCATAGCAAGAATAATCAGAGACAGCAGAGATCCCTTTTCCTGTAAAAACTGCATGTCATCTCCCTAATGAAAATGTCACAATAAGCCTGAAAAAGCAAAATGTATTACAGAATGATTAAAAGGGGGTAAGTGAAACTATTTTTTAAAGTGCATCAGACTTCCAAAAATATTGCCAAAGATTAAAATCCCATTTTTTGGGGGATCAAGCAAAAAGGGGTGGAGGGGTGTGGGAGAGAGAGGTGGGCATGTGTTAAAGATGGTTTTTCAGGTACCTAAGACATGTGGTTGCTTTTGAAAGAAGACAAAAAACCCACTGCCCAGGGGAAAACCCAAGGTTGCAAAAACATTAGAGTGGTATAAGGGTTAGGGGTTTTTTTAAAATGGCATGGCAGAAAATCCATGTTATGCCACTTTAATGAATGGAGAACACAGAAGTGCTATAAATTTCAACAGTGGTTTTAACAGCAATAGAATTGAACATAATTTTAAAAGCTTGAAGTATCTGGCTTCCATATCAAATACTAAACAAGGTAGTATGAATGCAAATATTCAATCTCCAATGATAGGGACATATGAATTTTTTAAATTATACAATACCTTTGTCAGATAATTCTGGTCCTCTGCCTCGACTTCTGCCAGTTCTATCACTTCTGCTCTCATTTCTGGAGTCACTTCTAGAATCATTCCTTGTTTCAGCACGAGAGCTCTCCTCTCTGCCATGGGATCTTCCATAGCTGCGCAAGTCCTCTTGATACTGGTCATCCTTTTTATGGGCATCACGACTCTCTCTGTCTCTGTAGTCATGGGAATCCCGTGTGGAGCGTGAGTCTCTCTGATCACGACTGTCTTTGGTATCTCTGCTATAATCCCTCGTATCTCTGGAGTCTCGAGTATCTCTGGACTCCCTTGGCTCCCTCCGATCTCTGTTGTCTCTTGTGTCCCTCCGATCTCTTCCATCACGAGACTCTCTGTCATCTCTATGATCCCTGGAGCTACTCTGCTCTTGGTCATAATCACGATCATCTCTTGTTTCTCTTTCTTTTTCTCTTTTCCCTCTAGTTTCTGTAAAATGTTTAAGAGAATGTTATACACCTAGTCTGATGAGAGCATGGAAAAAATTAGCATACAACACTAAAATAATATAGTAAAAAATACTTATCACACACAGTGAATCAAAATTAATATGTAAATTAGAGAAGATCGTGTTGGATATCTATCTACACATTTCAGTAGGTGTTAAAGATCTTACCGTGAATACAAATCTCTACAAATATCTGACTGTTCAAAAGACAGTAACTATAATTACAAAAAATTCAAAGATACTAAAGAGTAAGCACCCTTCAACAACTTTAAGGTAGGATCATTACTTTTCCAGTCACAGGTTCCTCTTATTTTTTACACACACACACACCCCTTCAGAAAATTTGTGCTATATTCAGACCACTTGAAAGGCCTCAATGCCCTGCTAAAGTTTGGGTTTTTTAAATACATATTTATAATATTCCTACTACAGCAAGGTAAGTTTAGAGCCAGTCTAAAATAAAGCTGACATATGCATTCTTTGTAATCTGTCTCTTGAGAGAAACAGCATGTTTGCTCATCACATATTGCGCCACTAGCTCTACAGATTTCCCGAGGGAATGACTGTTTCTTTGCACACACCTCATTTAATGTCAATTAAAAAGACAACAGACTGCAATCACTGAGGACTGGACCTGGGCACCTCACAGAAAAGAGTAATAGTTACTTATGAGTATCCCGCTGAGAGAACTATTTACCTACTGACACCACCATTGCATTACATAAGAACAACCTAGATAGATACCTACAGTATCTTTACAATCAGTTGAGCCTACATAATTGGTCCTATCAGGAATACTCCTATGCACTGTTCCTGAAAACAGCACCACCAGCACAGGAAGAGTAAGTATTTTCTCCACCCCTAGCCACTGGGATGGGTGCAGGCAATGCTGCAACTTGAAAATCAAATTTCAAAATGCAATTTGCCAAAAAATAGAAATTATTCTGAAGTGCAATTTTTTATTCATACCATCCCGCCTTTCGTGGCGCCTATCGTGAGACTGTGAAGTCCGATCGCGATCATGTCTTCCCTTTTCTCTTCCAGGAGATCGGTGTCTTGAAGGACTTCGCTTCCTCTGAGGTGGGGAGGAAGAGTGTGGGGGATATGGAGAAGATGATCGCCTTGCAGGTGGGGAAGCTGTCCTCTGATAGGACGGAGAAGGAGTTCTTTTGCGGTGTGGGGAAGGAGAATGTCTTTGTACAGAGGAACCTGACTGTGATGAAGAGGAATGATGTCTGGAGGATATGGGAGAATGATGCTGACCTGATGGGGAAGCAGATCTGCAAGGAAGAGTTAGAACAGGCACGCGTGTAATAATTTGACTTGAAAGGTTCTTAACATACCATACAAAAAAGCAATTAAAATGATTTGCCTATCTATTCTCTACCCTCTGATGTTTCTACAAAACTTCAAACCAGTTTTCCCCCTAGGTTGCCATGGATACACCTCCAAAATATGCTTATCTTTAAATGGTTATTATTTAATATTCAAGAACAATTTGTCCAATCAAAATTATATTACATACCTACCACAATGCCTTCCGGGGGAAGAGAGGAAGAAGTCAGAAAAAAACCCATTATTTTTGTTTACAACAGCATTGAATTTTTTTCAAAAGCTAAGTAGTCTCCTTCTGACACACTTCTAACATATTCTATTATATGCATCAATCTTTAACCAATTCAGACTTGGATCCAGAAAAAACTGTACAGAGCTACTTAAAATTTTAGCAAACATGAATGTTTACTCTAACAGGGAAAACTTGTATCTGATAGAATAAAATGTACATGGAATGTCTCTGATTCTCAAAATCCCATCGCTTAATTAAATATCATTTACACAATGGCAAACAAATTTCCTCATAATATGTTATCCCATGCACAGTCTAACGTAGACAAACACTTCTAGTCTTTGGGCTCAGTAAAGGGTTTTTTCTTCCTCTTATCAGCATCAAAATAACTTGCAAGTATCTTTTTCTCATGAAATATGCACTGCCCTTAACTCCCAACCCCCTTCCACTTCACCAAACTCCAGAGACTAAACAGAGAAGAGAAGGAGTTAGAAAAGCCACACACGGACAATACATCTCCAAAAATTCCAGTTAATTTTAAGTCCCTGCTTTTGAATGTCCTGTACAGTTTGGTGACTTCAAAAAAACATCCAGATCCAAGGAGCAAAGCTTTGGGAAAGGAATACCAAGTGAAATCAGTGGCAACCTGAGGTAGGAACCCAAATCTGTAAGGATGTCCTTTGTGTGTAAAAGACAACACAGATTCCATTACAAAACCAGATATATTCACCAAAGAAAGCACCTTGACTTGACTGCTGAAGCATTTCAGACTTGTCAGTTTAGAGAAGTCAAACAAAATTTTCCAGAGCACTCGAAGTAAAACTTTGTCAGGATCAGGCATGACTGACAAAATCCAGTAGACTTTCATGACTTACTGTCTTTAAACTAAGACTACATTTATTTTTCCACATGAAACTATTATTTTGAAGAAACAAGGAGTTACCAAAATTGGCTTGCATGGAAGGCTTTCAATGATAAAAAGACAAAACATTTAAAATATCCTTTCCTGCTTATATTGGAAGGTCCATTTATCTTCTCTGCTTAACATTCCCTTGCACAACACTTGATAGAAGCAGGCAACAACAGGCAAAATACTGCATTTTGTGCACTGGCAGGGCGTGGGGATCTGAAGAGTGAGCACGACTTAGCAACAAATAAAACATCATCGTGTTATCAACATTTTTCTCATGCTAAATCCAAAACATAGCACTGTAAGCAGCTACCAGGATGAAAACAAACTCTGTCCCAGATGAAAACAGAACAGTGGAATAAGTCAGTTAGACCCTGGAGTTAGCAAAAAAACAGAAAAAAGAGTACTGAAGAGGTATTTTTCAGACTCTGTACTACTGCCAGCTGCAGGGGGAATGGGCTGCTTACTGTCTTCGCTATAAAGAATCCAATCATAGAAAATGCCCATCAGTGACATCTAGCTTAAAACAATTCAGTGTTGTTCTAGCTGAATTGAGTCACCACAGCAGCAAAAGAGCTTGCTTACAACTCTTAGGATTGCTGAATGGATGGGCTTTATTTTGCTTGTTTTATCACCATGCAGATATATAGAACATCTGGAGCTTCCCTCCCACCCTTCGACAGAAGTTCAGAAAGCAAGAATGTCTCCCTTTCTATTATTCAAACACAGGACTACAGTAGTATTTAGCACTGCCATTCTAAATCTAAGCTTATACTCTTTCAGGCCAAAATAAGGAGCCTGCTCCATTCTTTTCACTGGGTGGTAAATAATTTTTTCTGAAGTCCCTAGAACAATCAGCATGGTATCTTCCCTAAAGCTTCCTACAAGAAGCTTCGTATTTTACTGCTTAGTCAATTGTGCCTGCTTCTCAAGAAAGATGTGAAGAGCTGGGGGAAGGTGTGGGGAACGAAAAGTTCCCAAAGAATCACAGGTGGACTCTGTCTCATATCAGACTTCTGAGATTTTACCTGAAGACAAAATATTTGAGAGGAACTGATAAATAGAAGCCTGCACCATGACTTGTGTTCTTGACAGGTATCCTCAGGGTAGTAACTTGGCAAAAAAACCCTAGTCTCAGATTTCCTAAGTGTTTGAGGCACGAATATATTCACAACAGACACATATAAACAAGCAGTCAAACCACCAGAGGAAGTGTCCAAACTAGTACTAAGGGAAATAAAATCCATGCAATTGACCTCCCACCTGCGAGAGGGTGAGAAGTTATGTTTGTGAGTGGTTGACTTGGCTGGAGCTCGGGAGGTTTGTCTTCTCCTTGCAGCAGGTGGTGAATACTCCCTGGAAGGGGAAGAATTACTGCCAGAATGATCTGCAGGACTAGGAGAACGCTTCTGTCTACGGGAGCTTTCAGAGGGATCCCTGGGAAACATAAACAGCTTGTTTAACAGGTGTAATATGGCATTAGTACACTTCTGAGAAACTACAAATACCTCCAAGACAGAATCTGTGATTACAGTATCAAGAACTATTTTATAGAATCATTTGTTCCATCTATAATTTCACATATGAAATTAACTTAAGCTAGCAAAACTACAGAAAGCAAAATAGGCACTAAATTTCTTGCTATGCTGGACTGTGAAATACAAAACTAGAATATGGTAAAACCAAAAATATCTTCTTGTAATTTTACCTAATATTTCACATGACAATGAAACACAACTCCTATCAATGGAGAAATATATTGCTACCTTATTTAAAAATTTCTGTAATATCGGAACTTTTGAGAAGCCTCAAGCTCACTCACATTTTTAAAAGCTAATCCCAGCTGCAAATGAATGAAAGCAATCTGTCAGAACCTTCAAATATTTCACTCACTGTACCTCAGGCAGATTTGACATTACTACTTCATTTTTATTATGTAGGGGAAAAAAAAGAAAAGACAAAAATCCAGCACTGAAATAAAAGGCTGTAATCACCACAGCAATACCTGATTACAGTACAGTGACAAGCACTGTCTCTATCCTAGAATGTTCTTTTCTACTGCTTGTGACTTCCTTCCAGTAACGGAGTGTGCAAGAATGAGGGAAATAATATACTTTATAGTAAGTATTGTATAATTTATTCAATCAATTAAAAATACACCATTCAGTGTTCTTCCACTCCTTAGTCTTTGCTATGTCAGTTACAAAGTAAGGCTTACAAACATGTACCCTATTTTCATCAAGAAAACACAAGACTTAAAAATGCAGATTATCTTTCAACTTAAATGGATGCTTATGCTTCAGAAAATTATATGAATAGTCATAGCAGTCCACCATTTTTGTTAATACATAAATATGTATATATGCAAAACGGAAGCAATTCTAAAATCCCAGTAGTCTTTGACTACTTCAGGAATACTTTAACCTACTGAAGATTAGAGAGAGTTTAAACATACCACTGCCAATTTATAAAGATAACAGTCCTCCAAGATTTCAGAAAAGCAGGCAATCAGACAAGTGGATGACTTTGACAAAGATTTTGGCAAATGACCTGCTCCACTGGTGAAGGTCCAACTTCCTGAGACGTAATGAATCTTTCAAAAGGGTATTTTACAAACTTACTATGTTATGTAATTAAAATCTACCCATCTGTCAGTTGCAATCTATCAATTCATCTACATAATGCACTTAAAACACTTAAAGAGTACTAAAATGTTGTTGGCAAAGCAGGTATAACTCCCTTACTATTCAGTGTTCTGTAAAAGATAGCTTTAAAAGCAAGGTCTGTGTTACAGTTAAAAGTTAATAATGCAACACAACTTACCTCTGCTTCTCCTTTTTCTCCTTGTGCCTTTCGAAGTCACGCCCTCTCTCTTTCACCTCCCTTGCCTTTTCTTCTGAACGTTCTTTTGCTTTATGTTTTTCTTTGTGTTTTTTCCCCAGGGGAGTTTCCTCTTGTACTGGAGGAGGAGGACTAGGGGTACGAGGACCTTTCTTTTTACTCTGGTTACTTTTAGAACTCCTAGAGATAAATTAACAAGGTGCAGGGGTGTTAAAAAATAAAGAACTGACAACTATTTCAAACAATGATTTTTCAGATGCTGGCAGGAAAGTTATAACATAAAAGGCCTTGAAGCTTTTGGATAGGATTCACCAACTCCATTAGCAAGCAGTCTTCAATAGCTGTGCTTGACTGAAGAGTGAATAGCGATGGTAAAAATTTATGTTGACCTCTTCCATTTATAATCTTTATTTCTGAAGCAAGTGAACAAAAATAGGAATTGCTGAATTGCTCCCATTCAGACAGAACCAGTTTCAAAGACAAAATACCCTTACATGGACTGCACACATTAGAGAACAAAAACTCTATAGAATACCTTGTCTGTTTAGTCTCCCATTTCCGCAATGCGATACCCCAATCATACAATATGTGTTTGTGTTCTTCAAGTAATTTTGCATTCAATTTAATGTCAACACAGGCTGAAGCATCCAAATATTTTTTGAATATGCACCTCCAATATGAAATAGTGTATATTTTTCATATAATCTACCCCTAAGATAAACCCTATTAACTTTTTCATATAATCTACCCCTAAGATAAACCCTATCAACTAGGTTTCATTGCATACTGAATGTCAGTGCCATACCAGCACATGCTGTTACATTCCTGTGGCAGAAGTAAAATTGTTTTGTTCCTATTTTAAAAGGATTTTTTGCTTAGCAAATGCAGACATGTCTGGTAATTCCTTTCCCATCTAAAATCTGCAAACAGTGATTCAAAATGTACTGTGGCCTTCCTAAGCAAGAACTTAAAAACAGGTTTTGGAAACTGATTTTGGCAGCACGGCACCCAGATAAAATCCTGTGATTTTTACATATCTTATCCTTAATTTTTCCCTCCCCCACACACCCATCACTTCATATCCCCTTCTGAATTGTGGGAAATTCCCTGCCTTGAAAGTCAAACATTATTCAAACATTATATATGCAATACCCAGAGTGTGCAGTTGCTCAGATTTTAAGAGAGGCTGCAGCATTTCATATGAAAGTGCTTCCCACGTTTTAATGGTTTATATTCATCACCTCCCTCACCTCCCAGAGACTCTAGACATTCAAAAAGAAAAAATTTGCTTGTAAACCAGGAAATTAATCAACTGACAATGACATCCATGTAACAATTTTCCGCATAAGATGATTCACAACACAAAATTTAGAGACCTTCCCCTAAAGTTATATAATCAAGGACACTGAAAGCAAGGAAAATCGAAAACATACTAATTATGAAAATCCTGGTAATAATTATCAGCGTGGTTCTCTGTTCTCAATCTCTTGCAAGATGCATCTACATACTGACCTCTGTTGATCCAAAAGTGGTGAAGATACAGTAGATGCTTTCTTCTCTTTCTTACTGGTTGAAGAGGATGATTTGGGACTGGATCTTCGTTTTGGAGATTTGCTAGACTTTCGTGGTGATGGTGATAATTTAGATCTAACCACCTCTGGAGAGATCTTGAGGAAAAGAATATAATTAACCAATAAGATATTGATGCTCCAAAGTGTAACTGTACGCTGATATATGTGTCAAATATATAAATACAGTTACAGTCTATATCTAAGATCTTAACCATGCACACCTCTACCTCAAATAAACTAACCACACTGTTTGCAAAAAACCCCATAAAAGAAAGACAACAGATAAAGCGTGGAGAAAGAGAAGGTGATGCACTCTGCAATACATTACAAAAACGGTAACTAAAAGTTTTAAATCAGTACGCTTACAAGAAACACTCAAATTTGCCTGAAAAAGAAAAGACACCCTTGGAGGATTTTTTTTAAACTTTCCGAAAATTTTACGGTTTCTAACACTTGCAGCTTTGTCTCTGCCACTCTACCCTGTTACTACAAGGCATGCTGGAAAAAGAGACTGCCAAATGTCTTGTGTTTTCTTTTACATGTCTTCTCTGTTTAAGGTCTTACTAGTTTTCTGTCATTAACATGCATTAAATCCTATGTGTTTTTTAACAGCTGACTTCACAAAGGAGAAGACATGGTTATTGTGCTGGATGATTGACTGGATACTCACTACTAATACCTAAGTCACATACTATTTACATAGGTGCCAGGTATTTACTATTATGTAACACAACAGTGCACTTGTAGCCCAGGAAGCTTAAGTCTTCCAGGAAACAGTTAGAAGCCTAGGAAGTGGCTGATGACTTGACCTTTTTATTTCGCATTAACGTAATACAAACCTCTTTCTTAATTACTATTTCCTCTCGTTTCTCCATGTTTTCTTGTTCCAGTTTCATGAGTTCTCTCTGAATCTTTTGGCGCTTCATTTCCAAAGACAGCTCATGATCATAATCATAATTAACATCTCCATTATCAGAGTCTTTGTTAAAAAAAAATAAAAAAAACACAGATTATCAAACAATTTCATTTGAAATAATTAAAAATAATATTTAGCATACTGGATGCCAAGTATAAATATTTCCATGACTTTTAAGCACTGCACAAATGGATCAATGGAGTAAAGTCAAATCTCTTCTCCAATTATGTGTGCAAACCTGAAATAACTTGACTTAGTTCCATGAAACCTGCAGTTGAACTCTTAAACTTCATTAAAAAAAGTACTCCAACTTCCTTCATGGATGTTCATGCATTATGAGGCTGGTAGCAAGGGAAACATAGTAAACCACTTACTTATATTTAAATTACAAAAAACTCTAAAATGGTGTGTCTTCACAAAGACAAAAAATACGTAGCACACTACTTAACTGGGAAATCTTACATGAAAGAGATATAAATATCGATGCATGATACTAGAGGGTTTTATTTAATACAGTATCTTCAATTGATACACTTATTTAATTACATCACACACTGATTTTAAAATAAGATTTGTATGAAGTCTCTCATCAGATAAACATACACTTAAGTTTGTATCAGGTTTTAAAACATTATCACTGTTTGGTTTTCACATTAAAAAATCAAAAAAATCTCATTTTTTCATTAAGTTGTGGCTGGTTAATATCATATGCTTTCAACCTTGCAACCGAAATCTTACTGAAAATTGAGTTTACTCACTCTGCTGACATTTCTAGTTCTGGTTATGGCTATTTAAGTCTAATGCTCAAAAAGCACCTAGGGAAAATGTGTCAAAAAATTACTTCATTAAAAAGTTATTAGTTTTCACTCCTTTCCTTCACACAGGAACTATACAAAATGTTTTGCAGTAACTAAACTCAGTCTACAAATTCCCTCCATGTGTCATGAATTAATGGGAACAGTTTAGAGAAAAGTGCAGTTCCTAACAGCATAAGTTCTTTCCTAGTCCGTCTGTCTTCTTATATAGCACTCATTAGAACTTAAGAGACAGTAATGCTACTTCATCCATATACCAGTGGCCAATCACTACTTTGAAAAAAAAGCTCAACTTTCAAGCTTAAAGCCTCAGTGCCTAAAACTTAAGACATTCATACTATATGTTTATACAGAACTTGCTGTTTTTATGTTCCAAACTTTTTTGACTTAGATTTTATTTCCATGAAAACATGTCCTAAATCAATTTTTATTAAATCACGTAAAAAAAAAAAATTACAAAGGAGTGAAAATTTATTATGGCTACTCTTCCATTCAAGTATTGTGCTCAAGACACAGCAAACAGTATTTGCAACACTTATAGCAAAGAGTATTGAAAAGCTACCTAGTTAATGAAATTTACAGGGAGCTCCATCTTACAACTTGCAGTATACTTTATTGCAAATACATTCATTATATCTGAATTACCTCAGAAGGGACCAGAACTGCCATCTTTTCTTTCAATATTGTAACTACTTCTGAAACACTGACACAAAACTACAGCAACACCACAATTTATTAGAAGCTGCTGTAACTTCACTTCGAGGTGAACCTGGACTCAAGTGAAACTTAGGAAAGAAGAAAACTGCTGACACAGTAAAGGGACGAGTATTATCAACAAGGACCATTAAATCACTCTGTAAGTATTAAAATAAAGGGCAAAACTCCACCAACCCATACAAAAGTGACCACAGAAGGTAATGCAAGACCCTTAGCATTTTCCAAGTGTTTTCAGAATATACATAGTTCAATTGCTACCTTCAACTGTTGTTATTCTAATGGAGCCCTTGTTAATGAGACAGTTCACACCATTACAAATTATGTAAAAAAACCTGCTAACCTGAATTCAAAAGAGTTACACTCTCCCATCAGACTGACCAGTTCCAAAATTACTTCCAATGCATCCTGGATTCAGCTATTGATCTAAATGTGAAAGATTCAGCCATGGAGAACCCAATTTTTTTTTTTTTTGTCTGAGGAGTCAAAATAGCAAAATAAAGAAAAACAACAAACCATGTGTTTTTTAAGTAATGTGGTTTAACTACTGTAGCAGTCCAACTCAGATAACTTCTTTGCTCTCCTCCAAAAACAATTAAATTAATACTTAATGGCTGCTGCTTAGAAACTAAATTTGTAAGCACTTTACATACCCCACAGTAATCTCACAATACTTTGAAGTGTTGACAGTTATTTTCATCACACTTACCTTCTCTATTTGTTTCCCAATCCCCATTTTCCTCTTCACTTTCTGGTGTTCGCTCCTTTGTAATTTTTATATCCTCCTTTTCTCTATGTCTTCCTCGTGAAGACTCTTTCTATAAAGGGAAAAATGCTACATTAGAGTAAACAACTTTACTCTAAATGAAGCCTGAAGAAGCAGGTGTATTTTACATGGTATTTTGGCTGTTTCTTTTTCATAGTACAAAAGGCATTTTCCCCTTTTGCCTGTTGAACAAATACCTTCTTAAACAAGCAAAGACTCCACAGGCAACACGTTCTAATGTGATTTCATATAATCAGTATGCAAACAGCAGATGGGGAGAAGAGATGAAAGTATTCATAAAATAAGAAGGTTTAAAGGCAGGGCAAGAGTTGAGCATGTATCAGAGAATAACGTTTAAAATAGGCACCGAAAGAACAGATTAAGTTCTTACAACCAGAAGTTTAACGAACATTTAAAGAATATAATTTTAACAGCTTGAGCAAGAGTTCTCAGCTGTAAATAAGAATATTTATATGCAAGGCAGATGAGCCTCAGAAGTGGAACCATTTAACTCTCCAAAGGATAAAGAATGGGGGGAGAGGAGACAATAAAATAAGAAAAAACTGAAAGCCTTGGCGGGCAGAAGGGGAAAAAACGTCTAAAGCAACACATTAGAATCAAGTTTTGTTGAGAGCTTTGTGTTTGACTTTCACTGTCCCTAAGACAAGTCTAACTACTGCAGTAGCACCCATTTTCTATGTTGCAGATGGTCCAGTGGACATCTAAGAAAGCCACAGACTATCCTTATAGGAAAAAAGAATTTAAAAAGTCAACTGATGCTGTGCTGCTCTTGTCCCCCTGCTAAATTCCAGTAACAAAGTTGCAGTGTTGCATCACTGCATCTGCAGTCTACCTGGGCTCAACCAGAATAGAGGAAAAAGTTTCTTTGCTACTAGCAAGAAAAGAGAACATTCAAGCTTAGAAATATCTCAGGTTAATTTATTAACTAGGAAACTAGAAGGAGCAATAATGAAAGTCTGTCCTATATCCCTTTTGTTCTCACATTCTATAGTGCCTTCTCTGTTTTGGGGGGATTCTTCCATGTTGATATGTGGGAACCTTTGGTTTTATGCCAACAAAATGAGATGCCTAAGAATTTCACTAGCTATTCCTTATTGGGACTTAGATCTTAATTTAAAATCTTAACATCACCTTAGAAACACAGGAAGGAAATAACATAACATTGTGGGTAGTCCCTCTAAAATGAGTAAAATTCAACTATTCCTTTTTATTCACTGTTAAAATCTTATCTCTAGTTTAATGATGTAAATGATCATAGAAAAAATATTGCATTTATTTTACCTACAGAACTAAACCAGATGCTTCAACGCAGTTATCCTTGAGCCTCTCGACGCATTCAGTATATCACATTCAAAGCCTTAGGAAGGTTGGAAAAAACTGAACATTCGCTACATAACACAACGGAAGATCACACTGAAGAACTAATTTGTGCCACGTTTAATTTAAAGCAGCTTGCAGAATAAGAAAAAAAATTATTTTTCTCCATTTCATGACAGGATCTCTAAAATGGTGCAGAAGTCAAGTTGGTTGCTGACATCAACTGCAGACAAGTCTACATCCACTAAGCCATCATCACAACATGTACTAAAGGTATTTCAGTGTAAGAGCAAGTACAGTACTACGCTTCAAAGCAAATTACTTCAAAGGAAAATGACTCTGATGAGACCTGAAAATCTGTAAGTATATCAACAAGCCTCCACTGCAGCCATTCTTTTTTTTCCTAAGACTATTCTTTTTTTTTTTTTTTGCCCTCCATGAAGGCTGCATCTGTTCTACTAAACTGTGTACTTCTATACATTTCAACGAATTTCTACAACATTAACTAACAAAACCATAATTTCCTACATACAAATACTAGTTTCTATTAATTCAAAACTACTTGTTACTAGCAAACTGAAATATGAATGTTAGGACAACCTCTCCACACTGATTTAAAAAAACTTCTCAAAGCCAACTCATCCAATAACTTGTCAGCAAAGAACATGCAGTAAGTCAGAATGCTTCAAGACCAATTTAATAACCCACGTTAAAAATATTACACAACCTGCATCTATCATGCCTATCTCTTCAAACTTACAACCCAATATAAGTATCTTGAAACAGCCTGTATTTTCTCCTTTCAGTGAAAAGATTCAGTAGTGGCACAATCATATTTCTACAGAAGAACTGAGAACAAAAACAGCTATCAAACTGAATTATGGAATATAGGGGAAGGGAATAGGTAATTTTTATGCAAGCATGGTATTTTACACTAAATGCTATTTAGTTGTCAGGAAAAAAGAGTCTGGCAACACTGCATCTTGAAAAAGAAATTTCAGTTCAGAAATCGAGTATATTTTTCCTGGGGCATGCAAACCAAGCATTTAAGTTATGATGGTTTAGAACATATTCTTAAAATTTTCTCACTGAGAAGTGTTCAACATATTCCTTTTATTTTACTTGTTATACCTATAACAGATCAATTCCCTCATAATACGGGGATTAAAAATTTCCTTCAAGTCCTTGTAGATCTTCTTGTATTTTACATGATTTTTCTCTCCCTTTACAAGCCAACTTAAGCTCCTGAAAGCCAACAGCATGTCTTTCACTCATATTTGAAGATGCTGTACCCATTTTAGCCACACTTGTAAACTATTTCTCTGCAGACCCTGAAAAAATGCCACTTACTAGTCAAGAAACATTAAACTTTCATAAAATGTAATTATTTACTAAAAAAACACATTGCAGATTGTCCTAAGAGTAAACAACTTTGTGGACTTTGTCTATGCTGTTTTCAGTATGTGCTCCCAGCTAAACTATTTACATGTGTTAGACAGATGATTGCAGTTTAATGTTGTTCAGGAGATGTTCAGGAGAAATGCCACATAAGAAAGGGGAAAAAAATATGACATTATGGCTGACTTCTCTGAGATTTTATTTTAATTTAATGTCTACTTAACTTGAAGTTCCATACCCCATGTGATCAGCACTCTACAGCAAAAGACTTGATGTCTACTTGAATAAATGTTCTCACTACTGCCAGAAAAGCCCGGCCAAGCACAAAAGGACTCATGCAGTCTCTAAAACGTATTTCTAGCCAAGAACTGTTACTTGGTCAACATCAATGGAGAGAATATAAGAGTCTTACAACTGATAACTTTCACATGGCAGAAACTTCAGTTTCAGCCTTATCAGCACATGTACATGCAGCAGCAAAATAAATGAATTCAAAAGCACAGATTCCTCCAAATCTAGAGTAAGCTATATGTATTACAGCTAAAATGTTTTGGGCAAGCACAGTACTATTTTGCTCTAGGTATAACACCTTCAGAGTGTTAACTACTACCATGCTACTGAATCACGTAAGAAAGTCAATCAGAAGTTCCCTTGAGAGGAACAGGTACTGTTTCCATTTCAGAGATGGAAGACAAAGGTGACTTCCATTTCTAGTGGAAACAGTCAAAAGCCACAGCAACAAAAAGCACAGATATGAAACAAGTGACACATAATCCTTATAAAAACCTTTCCTAAACGTACATTAGGTCCTCCCACTGTTTCTCCCAAATCACACATACGTTCCAGGTTAAGAGTTTAAGTAATACTTCATACACACCAATGTAACTGACTTCTCACAACATGGAGAAAA
This sequence comes from Myiotriccus ornatus, assembly GCA_036023395.1. NCBI lineage: Eukaryota > Metazoa > Chordata > Aves > Passeriformes > Tyrannidae > Myiotriccus > Myiotriccus ornatus. The sequence continues at coordinate 55,063,067 of JAYRBT010000001.1, read as the reverse complement.
ATTCAATATAAAAATCTCCAACTAAATACATTAATAGCAGAAACCTCATCTAATTCTTTGTATAATAGTTGATACACTAACATACAGTGCTGAAATAATTCTGAACACAAATCGGAGAAACACAGACACAACTGAGTTCAATGTAAGTATCCACGTAACACAGGGTATTTTCTCTGAAAATAATAGTACAAAGCATGAAGAAATAATAAGGGGTGTAGTCTGTAAGCTGTCCATATAGGAAGTTTCTTCCTAAATACATACAGATTGTGCTAGTTACGTCTCCAAAGAATGAGAAATCTCTTCTAAAGAGGTTTTATACTAGTTATAATGTCTTAACTTTTCGTGGAACCTATCCAGGTTTTTGACTGTATCTTCTGGCAAATTGTCATGTATAACATAAAAAGCATTTCCCCTTGTCACTTTCAAATTTGCCATCCTCTCTACTTGGATAAAGTATGAATATGACGCATCTAACTTACAATCTCCCAAACATACATTATATGCATTCACCCCATGTTCCTTCTTCTCTTCAGCTTATTTCTCACCTCTTTGCCCACTTTAAAAAGACCTTTGACTCTAAGTATTTTCTTGCATACAGATGATGACAATCAAACAGCATTTCAAATAAAACTGGACCATGAATTTCTACAGAGCAATATTGATCAATTTCTATTCCATTTTTATATACCTGAGTGTTTGGTTCTGCAACTGTGACTTCACTTTAAACAGATGGTTTCATTGAGCTGTCCACAATAACTTATTTTTGTACTGCATGGTTTCAGTTACTTAAAATAAATTAATTCATGATTTTTTAAAAATACTTTCTTCATTGTGCATTACTTTGCACTTGTCAACATCAAGTTTCATCTGCAATTGTACTGCAAAAAACTATCTTCCCAAACCCACATAGCATTCCTCAGACTTCAGTAATCTCAACTACTGTTTTCATATCTTAGGCAAAGTTCAACATTTGAGATGTCCAACATTTTTTCTACATTCTTTAAAGTTATAGCTCTTTAGATGAAGCACCACAGCACAATTGTAACTCAATTTCAAATTAATCTTCAAATTAATATAAAATTTTCCCCTTAGCTAGCTTCTAAACTTGACTTGGTTTTCTGTGCAAGTACCAAGCAATACTGTGCTTGGTATTCTTTGACTATCTGTACATATGCCTATGCCTCAAAAGCCTTGTTTCAAAAGAAGCTATTTAAGGTTTCACCTGTGTCAGACAGTTCTCTCTTAACTATTAATCTTCAAAGTTTCAGGATAGTAGTCTGGCGAAGCACAAAATTTTGTCTGCAGGAACAGTGCTGCTCTTTTTTTTTCTCTCTCTCCTTTTTAATCCACAATTATGAAAATTCTAAAAATGGAACAAACTACCTTTCATTATTTCCAAGTTTTCTTATGCAGCTCATCTGCTATCCCAAAAGCTTTAATAAGAAGTGAAAACATCACATATTACATCTCCACCACAACAGTAGCCCTAACGATGGAGCAAGATTTTTGTTAGCAGTTCAGTCACTTGAGTCTTCTGTTCTTTTAGATCTCTTGGTTCTTTGCAAAGCAACTCTTGACGATTGTCCCTTTTTATCTATTTGTTCCAGAATATTTTCTTGCGATATCCTGTATTTTGAGAGTTGCCTCCATCTAACAATACAAAAGTTCAGTGTTTTCGTCAGCCTTCTGTTTTATGAGATTGAAACAGAGTACTTCTTACTCTGCAGTGCGCTTAAACTGTAAATAATTCTTTGGTGCTTTAACAGACACACTAATTCTCCAATTCTTTTAGATGCTCGCTTCCAGTTCACGTTTACTTGGGGCTTAGTCGTTTAGAAGTATTTTATTATTACATTAATAGAACACTATAAAAAAGCAAGGTTAACTAACCAAAAATAAGAATTACATCAAAATTAGAGTTGCACCAGGACAGAAGTTACAGCAAATTTTTAATAACGGTTGGAAAAGACAATTTTCCCACTAACCATGTACTCAATAACTGAACAGTTTATTCAAACTATTAGAAAATAAAAGAAACACACTTGGGAAAAAAGATTGAAAGCTTACACAAATTTACAGCAACTGAAAACATGATTGGAAGGTAAGCCATTCTGGTAATTTAATGATAGCAGCTGCTGTTGATTTATTTACAGCTGACATAAAAAATTCATCTTACACAGCAAGTAGGAACAGACCAAGAGGAAACGATAGAATACTGTTAATACCTGCAGAAGCAAAACTGAGTTTTCACAAATAAAACTTTTTAATAATTATTCATCTGAAGATGGTCTTAAACATGATGCAGGAATACAGTGGTGCTACTGCTACACAGATACAGTGTCACACTAGCAACTCTACCCCTATTTGTTTGTAACATCAGAAACAGAAAACACAACTTAAAAATAATGAAGTTCTGATATTTGAGGGGCATACGGTTGCACAAAGATGATTACAAAATGAGAATAATAATGAACGAATTTTTTGCAAAATCCAAAGGTGAGCAGTTGGGAAGCCTGATGAGTACATGAGGAGGAAGGCAAAATGAACCAGCACCACAGCAACCACATGGTCTCATCAAAAGCAAATTTGAGATGAGTAACTTAAGTCAGGATGCATGTAAACATTGGATATGAGTAAGTGTTGGGGACAAAAACAGTAGACCCCTGGAACAATGGTTAATACACCTTCTTGGTAATAATCAATGTTATTAAATATTTGGTTTTTATAACATATTTTAATCTGTGGGATTTATAAAATCTTTTGGAACCAGAAGATCAGAAATTGCTATAGAATTGCAAAATAATACAATGGTTAAGACATTTCATAACAAAGTATGCGATATGCTATGTACAAAATGAGCAGTTCATTAAAACATTTTAAATATTACAAGTCACCATGATAATGTTTCTGGGACGCACTGCCTGATTGCTACTGAGGGATTCTGGAGTTCTGCAACCTCCACTCTTACCCTAACAGGAGAGGATGATTCCTCTGTACTTCGTTTCTGTGGCTCTGCCTCAACATCTTGACGTTTGTTCTTCATTCTTTCCCGAAGATCTCCAGTGGGTCTTTCTGGTGACCTGTATAATACAGAAACATAATATAACCAGTTCTACGGGACTATGTTTAAAGGAATACGATTTGTCTTTTAATTATTTTTTTTTAGTATACACAGAAAGATCTAAACCTCGCAACACTGAGGAAAAGTGGATGTGTAAGAAAATACTCTGTTCTAATGGGCTTAAACACTCTAAAAAAAACCCCACCTCAGAACCTCAAGGAAGACTTGACTCTAAGAAGAAAAATTATTTGTATATATGGCATGATTCAATTACTACTCTAGATCAGTTCAGGTGATCCTATCCAGAACAACTAATCTTTTTCTGGACATCATGCAAATGTGTTTCACAATCACTCCTACCAAATACTTCAGGATTTCTCTTCTCCATATCTTGCACCAATTTTGATACGTATTACATATTATGTATGTTTTACATATATATATATTTTTAAACCACAATTAATGAAGAGTCAAACTACTGTAGACTAGCAATGACAGTCACAGAGAAGCACAACTCTGAATGCAAATGAAGCCTGCAAGTGGAGATAACACGACCCAGTCATCATCCTCCCATGGCCTCAGTGAGGCTGCCACACAGAAAAACACAGTTGCAAGACCATAAACCAGAAATTCACTCTTGGAGGCCTCCTCCATTATCTTTCAGTAATATAATTATTTCATTATCTAACTACAAAATAGTGGATGAACTCTATTAATCATGCAACTTTAGGATATATTTTCTGTAAAAGTCATTACCATGACATGGGATGGGAGGAGGAACATTCTAAATTACTTTACATTACTTTAATTTTGCCACCTCTTAGCGGCAAAATTGAACTCGTGGATTCACAAGTTCATATATTCCTTATGGATTAAAAGAGAACAACCCTTGCATTGGTAAGGTACTGTCAAGGGTTGCCCAGAGAAGCTGTGGATGTCCCATCCCTGGAAGGGTTCAAGGCCAGGTTTGGTGGAGCTTTGAGCACCCTGGTCTATTGGAAGGTGTCCCTGCCCACTGCAGGGGGGTTGAAACTAGATGATCTTTAAGGTCCCTTCCAACCCAACCATTCTGTGACTCTATGATTCAAACAAGTTCCTAAGCTAACGGGATGAAGGAACTGTTGCAGATGACCTTTCTGTTCAAGAAAACAAATTTTCTCTTCATATACTTCTGGCTTGATACTGAGTTTACTACTTCTGTGATGGTTGTTAGCTGTAATTATAAATTCTTCCATGAAATGGTTGCATGAAAGTACTAGATCTGTGCCCATCAGTTTACACTAAAGAATCATAAAAAGATACTGACGCTGTCTTATTTGATTAGAAGAGTTTTATGTAATACATGAATAACAGAATTTGCATTTCTTTTTTTTTTCAGACTGAATCAGAGTTTCCACTTAGAAAGGTGTTTCTCTCACTCTTCCTCTGTCACACAATATGTGAAGGGTAAACTTGCTTTCATAGTATGCATACAAAAATCTAAATTAACATAATTTCATTTTAAATCTGCACATATTTGAAAAATAGTAATTTTTTTTCATTTCTTCCTCAGCACTGTTATCTGCATTTAATAATTTAAACTGCATCATAAGGTTAAGTGCATGAAGACCTACAAAAAAAAAAAAAACCAGTGACTGCTCTCAGTTTTAAATGCATTTAATTCTCTATGAAGTTGCAAATACAGGTCAATCTAGATCAGAGGTAATGTACAAAACAGTAGAGCCCTGCTTCTTTCATCACTAAGGATCAAATAATATCCAGCATACAAATATAAACAAGTTATCTTCTTTGCATGCATGACTATATAATCATTAAAGTGTCTCACTTTAGTAAAGGTTATGATTCAAAGTATTTTTGGCCTTCCCCCCATATTAGAAAGATAATTCCTTTCCAATACCAAAACCCACTGAGTAATTCCAACCATCAGCTACCTCAACAAATAAACTGTCTTTCAACATTAAAGTGCAATTCAGTGCCTTAATTTTTAATAATATTTAAGCTATGGTACAAAGGATTTGCATTAGTGAAACTAAAAATTAAGTTCAAAGGCAGAAAGATTATCAATAATGTACTAGTAATATTGTTCCTCAAGAGCAACACTTTCAGGAAAAATCCCAGTAGCTGAAGTAGAAAGCAAGAGAAACTTTGTAGAGTGACATATGATATTTTAATGCCTTTTTTTTTTTTCTAGTTATAGGCTGGAGCAAAAAATCCAAACCACTTCACCCTGAATTAATAAATTTTTTTCCTTCCCTCCCATACTGATAAAAGGTGTTTTGCTAAAACATCATTGCATTATATTTAAATATTATAGAAGTTATCTAAAACCCCACAGAAATCTAAAAAGTTAGATTCTATGTTCAGGGCTGGGGTTTGTTGGTCTTCTTTTTGTTTGGTTTTTCTGTTACTGGGTCAGCTTTAGGAGAATACCAACACAAAGTTATTGCAACAATCTTATCTCTCCTTCCCCAAAAATGTCATAACCCTCCAAAACTTTTAATAAAATAAGACAAAGTTTGCCAAATTTTAAGAAATAATTACTCAGGAAGCCATGACTGTTTTCAGATGCCTTGGCTTAATGCACAGAAAAACAAGCTGGTCTACTAGCTGATTTTTCTTTTATGTGTACCACAGTTTTGATTTTTTACACAACGGCTTCTTTTCTACATAACTTTCTGCCAGCCCCCTTCAAAAGGGATCTTTGATTATTCCAGGTTATGTTCACTGCTGAGTTTCAACAGGTCATGATAATTTAGCTCTGCAGTTTAAGATGATGTGGCTAGACCACAACTGGCAGAACCTTTCACAAACCTTTCACACAAAAGACATTATACAATTTCTCTTTAATGGCTTAGTATTTCGTGATGGGCCCATCTTTTAAATAAGGCCTAAAATGCAGAATTTCCTCATTTCAAATTTTAAGCAGTGCAATCAAATGACTTTAAACAACAGTACTTCCTGCAACAGTTCAGTTCTCCATGTTCAACAGCATTTAGGAAATGCACATTCATAACTGTGCCTCCATTTGCTTCTGTTCCTCTTACAGTGTCAGAAACAATTACCCAGCAATAGGTACCCCTTGCAACACACCCACCTGTGAGCATCCGTGTGTATGCATGTGACAGCACACGTGTGTGTACAAGCAGATGACAATTACTGGTGTACCATGTACGTATTATAAATGTTCATGAAACATTGTCCCATTTTCCAGTTTCCCATACTACAATATTTGAACCTTGCAAAATCCATAAATTCTTTCCTAATATTACTGCTGGCTTGGTTTGGTTTTTAAATGCAGCATAATGATCCTGAATAAAGATGATCAGACTAACTAAGAAAGGGACCCTGTGATGGCACAGATCCTGACAAGAGCATAAAGCAACCAGCAAGTAAGCTGGCAAGCAACTAACCAACAATCTACCAGCACAGCAAGAGAGCAAAATTCCTTGTGGAACAGCATGTTTATGCACAGCTCTCTCTTTGTTAACTTCTCCTTACTTCAGGTGCGTAGAAGACTGGCAGGTCTATTACTGAATTCTTAATTAATTATCATCAGCTAAGCTTTATATATAAACATGCCAGGTTTTATTTTTATAGCAAGATTAAAATTCATGCTGCGAGAGGCAGCAATAATGCTGAAAAAATCTTTTCCACACTGTAAAGTCAAGTTTTCCTACTGCCCAGTGATGTTCTGAACTATGGGATGCATTATGGTCAGATAAAACCATTAACAATGAGATTTATTGCAGACAAGTATGAAACAGAAGGAACAACAGAGAAAGGCAGCAAGACATGCTTTGTCCTACCAAACTGCAGACAAGAGACCTCCCCAGCAGGCCTGGCTGAACACATGTAGACATGCTGCCACTACATTATCCCAGGTACTTGAACAAGAGTATTGCTTTAACTGAACTGATGTGGAAGCAGCATTGGCTCCGCTTGCGTGAAGCCAGTAAATTGCATTCAAAATGCCTGGATAAATTTTGTGAAAAATCTCTCTAACGTTAAATGGCACAAAAATGCCAACACTTTTTACGTGCATAAACCAGCTTTTTCTATGCCTGGCCACTTCTGAAGACAAGGAGGCTTCTTTCATTTGTCTGGTTTGGGGGGTGTGTAGGGGTGGTGGGCTTCCTCCCCCTTTTTACTTTTAAGAACACCTTTATTAAATGTTGAATGTGCCAGGCAAATAAGCAGGAGGATTTGTCCTTTGACTTTTTCATATAGTCCTAGTAAAAAAAGTCAGCAATAAAAAGAAGCAAATCAACATTATTCTTAAATGTCAGTGGTGAGAGTGAAACAGAAACACAGTTTTAATCATTAAAAGAAATGTCACCTTTCTTCAAATGACCAAGCAGAACTATGCACTGTGTGTTCCAAACGCTGAAAGCAAGGAGAAAGTGACATTCTATCAGTTTTAAAATTTAATCTCTACCAGCAAATCACTTACTTCATCCATTTGGAACATTCAGTACAGAACAGAGTAAAATCATTTACACACCAAAAGAAATATTAAACTCAGCGATGTATTTTGTATCCCAGCAGTTACCACCTCAGAAGCAATGAAAGATCAAACAAGCAAAGTCAAGATCATTCTGAGAGTATGCCACAGGAATAGGAGAAAGAACCAGAAACAGAATCCTAAACTCATGCCAACCTTCCTGTTGTTGTTTTACACTTTGATGCTTCAGTGTGCCCATCCATAACCTAGACATAGCATTGACACTACTGCAGCATTATGAAGGACAGTTCTTTGTAAAATATGAAGCTTTCAAGCAAAGAGGTACTATGCTAAAACCATAATAATTTTTGTCCTTTATAGCAAGAATATTACAAACTTACTGCCACATTCAGTTTCAGTTAAGCAAGGTGGTATTATGCCACATAAAGGACAGTAGGAAAAATAATTTAAACTGTAGTAACATATGAAGAGCAGATAATAAAAAAATATTCTCTTTTGAAAAGTGAAGTAACTTTTTGGATCTCCTTCTATGACACAGGATATTTTTTCTATATCTGACAGATAAAGTCACAAAACTATGTTTGAAGAGAAGTGTTTTCTCACAACAGGAGAGCGAGGATAGACACCTTATTCATCAAACAACACAGAAAAGGCAGAAAGCTGTAAGTGTGAGTACTGCTTTAAGTAACTGCAAACCAGCATTTTAGAAAAGGACAGACAAGTATACCAGAAAGCTGCAGTGACACTACGCCAAAACAAAAAGTATTAAGGTACTTGAACTCCCCATTTCAAGTAATATAAGTAGTTAATCTGCATTCAGTGGACTCCATTTTTTTAAAGTTATATACACACAAAAATCCTGCACGCTGCCAAATTAATTGTTTTCAGCAGTTTCACAAGGCAATTGGTTATTGATAAAACATATGATTAGGCACACCACAGCATTTCATTTAAAAAAAAAAAAAAAAGAAACAAGACATAGTTGCAAAAGCTATTTTCCTACAGCATGTGAAGAATTCAAAGTGAGTTCTTGATTTACCTTCTATAACTGCTGCTATAGCCTTTACCTCGTGGTGAAGGGCCATGTACGAATCTACATGTGTTCCCATAGAGGCAGTTGCCAGTCTTCAGCCAGTTACGGCACTGTGTCTAAGAGACAGACATTACTGGGTGAATTTCACACTCGTTTCTGGAAATACCATTGGTGTGAGTGTGGCAGAACAAACAAATGACTCCACATTAACTCCCATTTATCTGTAATTTCTGTCCACCACTAATATAACTCATTAAAAAAAATAACCAACAATGAGCATCAGGTCTGGCAAAGAAAAATTTAGGTTGGTGGAAATACTACTGATATGTATAATACTACTGCTCCTCTCCAGAAGCTGGGACAACACATGTTATTTGAAAATTCTAGTATTAGTATGCTGAACATCCATGTGTTAAGGAGTTCTTTTCACCTTTACTTCACATCAGTGACATCTGAGCATTTGGTACTTGTGAGCTACTCTTTCCCACCACACAAATCCTGGAAAAGAAGATGCTGGGGTGGGGAGGAAAAGAAGAACACTTTTACAACTCACCTCTGCAGTACTTCCAGTGCTGGGTCCAAGCCTTTCAAACACACTGGGTCTTCGCGATGTGCTATCGGATATGGTCTTGGTATTTTCCACTGTGACCTTCCTTCTAATTTTTGACATTTTGTACTACTTCAACCAAAAAAAAAAGCAAAACTGTAAAATCCTTCAGTTTGGGGCTATTGACACTGAACTCACATGAATAAAATAGTATGGATATACGTTGTAAGAGTTGCTGCAGAGGTGATGAAGAAAGAAAAAGAAGTCATAAATGAGTGAAATGTATCCAATAACAAGGAATGCCTCTGATTTGAACTAGTCAGCTGAACACCAGTAATGATAATTTTTCATTTTATTTTATGATCTGATATGCATTCTTCAGCTTCCCCTTGGGAAAAATCACAAGACATGTTATGCATTTAGGCAGCAAACACCACACAGGACAGATGCTTTCTTTCATCATGTATTTTTGGGGCATGAACTCAAGTGACTTAAAGTGAATGGAACCTTTAATGTTATTTCACCAACCTCTCAGAAACCAGTTCCAACCACTAAAAATGGCTCTCATTTTTGAAACAAATTTCCAAAAATTAGAGCTCCATTTTCCCTCCTTTGTTGTGTATGACAACCTTCTGAAAATCACCTTGATATCAAACACAGTCTGTGGTTGTTACTGGTTTGATTCCTACAACTATCTGGAACCATATGAGTTTAGGAAAAAAATAAAAAACTCCACAACAGTGATATACTTCCTAAGCTTTTCAAGAAGTAGCTCCTTTTCTTTAAGAAAAATAGATTTTAAAGGAAATATAGCATAACTTCGACAAACAAGAAGTTACAATTTACCTTACCTGAGAAAAGGAGTTATTTATAGAAAGGAAAACATATTAAAAAAAAAAATAAGGAAGATACACATTTACCACTAGAAACAGGTTGTATAAAAAGGGCAGAATGGGCCCCAACATCTGTTGTCCGTTCTTTACATGCTACTTGATCTACACAGGAATAAAATCAATTTGGGAACATCCGTCAGGTGCTGGACAATTTATATACAGCTCAGAAAACCACCCCTTTGTTGAACTGCAAAGTGCCATCACTCTCATTAGTCAGCAGAGCACGATTAGCCAAACGCTAATCTTCCTACCTTTCTGCTCCTATCCATGCGTCACTGCATTTGGAACACACACACACTCTTAAGCTAATTTCTCATACACTACCAGATTACAAATATCAAAAAGTTTATCCATAGAGCCAGAATAATACAAATTTAAACTAACATCCACCAGAGTTGACTAATACGCATTTTTACCATCTGATCAGCAATATGTCCCCACAGTATTCAGATTGTAAGGTTACATTTCACAGGAAAAAAATATTACAATGCATAAACATGGACACTTCATTATCTGAACCCTACAATTACTTCCATGACAATACTTCCTTAGGATTCTGACACCTGTGCACTTTCTACAAACAGAATGTCGTGCTGAAGCTCTTGCTAAGCACTTTAGCTCCTTTATAAACAACAGAAGAAAGCAAGCTTACACCATGAACTCGAGATTTCTCAGTAGAGCTCTACTCTACTGGCTACTTCTCCAAGCCTCTGATTATCTGAAGAATTTTATCTCATAAGTAAGGTTCAGATAATCAAGACATTAACCAAGATGCTCAAGGAGAGTGAAAGTTAACCATATGGTGTATACCAAACATTAAAAACAATGGTTAACATCAATTAGTGGAAGCAGACAGTCAAACAGTAGAATTTGCCAGTAGTATGAAATTATTTGGGTTAGTAAAAACTGCGGAGAACAGAGATGTCCAGGAAGATCTAACTGAGTTAGAGAATTGAGTAATACAACAGCAGATGAAATGCAAATAAATATAATGCAACGCACACAAGGAGAAATGATTTTATCTAAATATTTGATGAGATCAAATTAGTCCAGTCTTCTGAGAAAAATAATTAGGAGTCATTGTGGACAGCTCAATGTGCAGCAGTAGATTTAAAGTCTGACAGGATAAACCATTAAAGTTAGAAAGCAAAACAATACCACATCTCACCTAGCTGAGCACCTTTCCATTGCAGGATTCTCACTGAATTTCAGGAAAAATCCTACTAAATTTCTACAGTTTCACCCAGCCACACCCTTTAGTAGAGGATATAAAAATCAACTGACACATGCAAAAGCATTTTTAATAAGACAATCATATAACAACTACTGAATTTGGTTTAAATATTTACAGTTAAAAGAGCCATATCTGTAATAAAAAGGGTTAGAAGAATGACACTGGCAATGGCATAAGGAGAGTATTCAACACAAGAAAAACAGATGAGTGCATCTAATACATAAGAACAGTACACACTGACACGGTAGTAGCATACAGAAAAATTACATTCATTTTGCCTCTCCATTTGAACGTACTTTGATTTTCAAAGAAACAGAGGCAAAACTTTTGTTTTGAGTGTTACTTTTTACTCAGCGTATAGTTCCTTTTTGGAATTAACTTCTATAGGAAGTTATGATGATAGCTAGGCTTAAAAGGATTGTTAAAAGCATGAAGAGGACGAAGGGGGGCAACATCATCGTAACTGAACAGATAATTTAATTCCAACTGCATTCTTCCCATATCTGGACAATAATTTCCCATAAGGAAATTAAGAAGAATACCATTCAACCTCCAATCTTCTAAGGTTTGTAAAATCCACTATTTAAAAAACAAACAAACAAACAAACAAAATAAGACCTGAATGAGAAATGAAAAAACATACTATTTCCGGTAGCATTGTGTCAATTCTATTCTTCTATTCTGGCCCATATCCAGCAGTTTGCAATTAACAACATATTTTATTAACAGAAGGGATTTTATGATAGATTACTCTAAGCAAACAAAACCAGCATGCTGTGAGTGCACAGCATATTCCTTTCTGTATGCACATACCACATGAGAACCTCACTCATGCAACAAGAACTGCAAGACGTTTCACTGTTAAGTGAATATAACTGTTACCAAAGGCTGCAAGATTAGAGTCCAGACAGAGGCAAACTGAGGAATTTTCACTACGTCAAACATTACATTTGAGAGACTGCATCTGAAAATGCAGATGCATTTTCATTCTTTGAAGACCAAGCAAGTTGGAAAAATAAATGGACTACTAAAAAAATATAAAAAATTTCAGATGTATAATGACAGTTTTTGTGTTTCTGACAAGCTTCCTTGCTCATAAACAAGTACTGTGAGGTGAAAAAATTACGTGTTTAATTTCCAAATTTCTCAGTCTGCACATTAATGGACAATCAAGAACACTTTAAATGGAACATCCCATAAAGATTCCCATAACTCGCTCAGTTCTCCCACATTTTCACCTTATGTTGTTTTACCACTGATGATCACAGTCCTGCTATCAATCCTACACTGACAGCCAGTGCAATGACTTTCCATCAAATGTCTGCCTCTGGATTACCATCTCCTTATCAAACATTCACGTGGGTTAGACAGCACTGAGTGTCAGTGTGGACTGAGCCCTGAGCCTTCTCAACAGTTCAAATAATTACTACCATGATTTAAAAAATATCTACAAAATGTCTAAGTCAAAAATTATGCACTTCAGGTACATGACCTTGAATTGCCAAATCTACTTAAGGGCACTGAAGTATCTGCAACTTCTGAAACAGTCTACTACCACTAAGTGAGATTAACTTCATCCTCCTAAAATAAATTCTATAGCTAAGATTTTAACTGTAAAGTATCACTTTTCCATACATAAACAAGATCCATGACAACCTGTAGCAATAAATTAGAAATATTTTAACACTATGATAACTTACACACAGATGGTCTGTTACTCTTTAAAAAGTTACTCTTTAAAAAGAGTAACTGCCCCAGAGTGAGAGACAATCTGTTAATAACAATAATTATACTATCATTTGAAGGAAAATATATTTCAGAGTATTACTTACATGAATAAACCTAAAACGTAGACAGACTTGAGAGAACTGAGTGCACCTACTGGGCTCTAACGAAGGAACTGAAATCAATGAAGCATGATGTGATTGACACAGTATTCACTGAAATGTTATATTTTTATTAGTAGTACTTCTACATTTTGGTGTCAAGCATGCTTAAGATTTTTCTTCAATATTAGTGTGATATTACAGAAGCCACAATCAAGAGACATCTGAAACACCTACTTTTCCATTAGAAAAACTTAATCTAGCCCCCTGCAAAAATGAATCCTGAAGGATTCTACAAGAAAACTAGAAACTAAGATGTAGCAGAACAAAAGCAAAATTTTAAAAAAAAACAAACATAAGAGATAAAATCTCTTTAAGAAGTCCAAGACATCACTCGTAAGTATGTCAATGTCTCTGCATGCACACACCACACACAAGCTAAACATTATGTCACTTTAGAAAATCCTACCTGTGAAAAAATAAATAATATGCTTTTTAAAATAACAAGGAAAATTAATGTCCTACAGAAGTTCAAATGCAAGTTGATTATAACACTATAATAAACTACATATGTGTTGAAAACTTAATAACAGCTTTGAGAATGGTTCCCTGAACTTTTTGAAATGAAGAACTTTTACCTGAAAAGGTTTTGGTCCCATTACAATGTTAATGTTTCCATGTCACAATACTAATAAAACAGTTATATCTGAAGGAGCTCCACAGGTTTACTGCCTAAAAGTAATACTAAAAATGACAAAATGTGTTCATATTGAACCTTCCAAAAAACTCACACAAAGCCTGTTTGACAGAAAACTGGCATTCTAAACTTACTGTAACAACTCCTTGCTGATAACCCATCACCATATTAACTTGAATCTGTTCCCCTAATTTAACATATGATATTTCTCCACTAGTAGAGACAAGCAACTGCTAACTATGTTTGCACAAGCATAAAATCATGGTTGGCCTTCTACAAGTGAATAAATAAAAATATCAGGCCCTAGTATCACATTAGGAAGTATACAGTGCTCCATGTCTAACAGCGTCCTCATATTCAAAGATGTTTCCCCAGACTAAGAGACAGTCTACGCAGACTGGTGCGGACAGGTCCAAGTTCACTCAGCTTTCACATGAAGCTTGCTGGATATGTGTTACCTCCAGTCTGTGAGCTGGATCACCACATTAGCAAGTTGTCTTGTGCCCGAGTGTCTGATCTCGGGCAGAGCCACACAGAGCCACAGTTTTCAGACACCTTGTTCATGGGCCGAGTCTGTCCACTCCCGTCTGCACAGAAGCGCCGTGAGTGTTTCACCACCGGCACAAGATCCCTCAAAGTCCTGGCTGCTAGCCCACTACATGACAGAAACCTGTCCCTCAAACATTCTTGCAGAAGGTTGACAAGAAATCAACGGTGGAGTGAGAATCCATTGAGAAGTCAGAGGTGAGGACCTAAGCAGACCATCCCTAACACACTAACCCAAAACGCCCAGGCTACAAGTTCTGGAAGGGATGGGAGTTAGCCGAAGCCGCTACCTGAAGTAATGGTAACAGGGGAATTTATACGAGCGAAATTAGTAGTCCCTCTCGAGCGCATAAAGCAGAAACTATTTTACTGCCAGAAAGTAGGAGAAGAGCCCTACTGAAGCGGGGGGGGGGGGGGGGGGGGTGCAAAACCAAACCCCAACCCACCCC
>JAYRBT010000001.1:54998370-55047786 GCA_036023395.1 Myiotriccus ornatus | reverse complement strand
CCGCCGAGGGAGCGCCGCCGCCGCCACCGCCTCCGCCGCCGCGCGCCCGCCCCGGCGGCCCTCGCGCCGCCCGCGCCGCCGCCGCCGCCGGGGGCGATGACGGTGTGATGACGACGGCGACGCCGATGACGATGGCGGCGGCGGGAAGGGCGGAAGCGGCGGTGCCGCCATCTTGGGGGAGGGAGGGGGAGGTGGCCGGCTCCGCCTCAGGGGGAGGCAGCGGAGGTCGTAAAGGATCTGGAGCAGAAGTGAGGAGAGGGGTCGCTGTGGGAGGTGGGCTCGTTTAACCTGGAGAAAAGGAGGCTCAGAGGGACTTATCGCTCTGTACAGCTGCCTGAAAGGAGGTTGTAGCTAGGTGGGGGTCGGTCTCCCAGGCGACAGGACAAGAGTACATGGCTTTAAACTGCTTCGGGGAGGTTTAGGTTGGACATTGGGAGGAATTTCTCCGCAGAAGGGGCGATTAGACATGGGAATGGACTGCCCGGGGAGGTGGTGGAGTCACCATCCCGGTAGGTGTTTAAGGACAGACTAGATGTGGCACTTAGTGCCATGGTCTAGTTGACACGGTGCTGTTGTTTGGTCATAGATTGGACTGGATGATCTCAGATCTTTTCCAACCTTATTGATTTTGTAATTCTGTGATCTTCAGTTAGTCCAGGTTGCTCAGAGCCCCATCCAATCTGGTTTTCAGTGTTTCCAGGGATGGGGCATCCACCACCTCTGTGGGCAACCTGTGCCAGTGCTGCACCACCTGCATTGTAAAAAACTTCTTCCTTAATCTCAGCGTGCCTTGTTTTGGTTTAAAACCATTGCCCCTTGTCCTGTCACCTTACAAGGGTCTTACAACATCCTATAAAGCCTAGAGGCCCATGTTTTGCTGCACAAACCCTTGGCTGCAGCATAAATGAACTTGGCTAATTGTAGTGGAGGCCCCTGTGGTGGTTTGGCCACCTGTGTGTCCTTGCCTTTATCGAAACGTGCAGCAAGAAGTTCTCATGTGAACATCCTTTTTATTGACAGCAGAAACCAGGAGTAGAGTTGTTTTCCAGGAAGGAAATTCTTTAATAGCTCAAGTGACCGAAATGCAGGAACTGCTGCTATGGATGGAGTCTGCCCTATATGACACATGTCGGCCAGAGGCCCATTCGAGGCTACTCTCTATATATGTGGTGCACTGAGCTACCATTGCAGGTTTAGGTATATAGGTATGGTTGAAAACAACTGATGTATCTTAAAATATAGGGGTTGCAGTCATTCCTTTTTTTTTTTTTTTCCCCCCTGCCTGTGTGGAAATAATTTCAATAAAGCAGCAAGCTTTTTTCTTACTTTTATAACTAAGTGCAGTAATGCTGGAATAAAGTATATTCAACATCACAAATTTTGGAGAACATGTTTAGCTATCTCTTTCACAGCAGAAAGTGCTTCTAAGCAAGTTGGCCTAATTTCTTGAGAAGGAAGCAAAAATCCATAAGTTCCCGTGTCTCGTAGCTCAAAGGTAAAAGAATATTTAATGCCAAGATCATAAGCCCAGTCGTCGGACCCTCCAGGAGCTAAATCTATGTGAGGAAGGGAAAGCAGGTAAATTGCCTGAAGCCAGAACTTCAGTCTTCTGTTCAAAAGCTGTCTTCTGATGCCAGCAAGGACATACTGTCATGCCTGTCATTGCAGGAAAGTCATACTTACAAATAGTTTGTGCGCCAGGACCAGGTCTATAAGTTTCCTTTGTTGTCCTCCTTATAGCTTTAACTGCTTTCTTTGCCAGGCTGTCCTGAAATTAAACAAAACATTATTAGCTTTAAGGCCCTGTGATAATAGTTAATATGTATTCAGTTAGGATATATTTACACCGTGCTCTGAATCTTGCATTAGTTAAATACTCTTATAAAAAGTTCTAGAAGACCCTCATAATGCGGTAAAAATTTTCATCATATGCCCATGCTGCAGATTGCATTTCTGCTGCAGACAGATAAAAAATATAGATAGCAGTAAACTGTTGTCGAACCACTTGTTCTCATTTGTCTCGTATTTTTAGTTTTCTGCCGTAGTATTTAAGTCACTGACGATTTATGTGGTATTGAGAAAAACAGCAGGAAAATATTTTAATTGAGAGAACTCTAATCTTAAACCATAAAGAAGATTTAAATACCCAGAATTAGGGCATCTCTTTCTACTTCACAGGGAAGGAGTCACAAATGCATTATTACTGTTTACTCACAACTTCACTTTTTAAATTGTGGTATACAAAACAGTTTGTTTCAGGAAATTAAACAATAACCAAGACATCACACAATACATATGTTATTAGGAGTTAGTTTGTTTAATATTTACATTACTGCTTTTTTTTTCATGTCTTCTGAACACACTGGCACTAGTTACCAATGGAAATGCTATATTGGACTGTATGGGATTTTGAAGTAGGATTCTTCCAAAGAGTTTCTTGTATATTTTTTTACAGTTCTTTTATATACACAACATTTCTTTTAAAAAAAAAAATTATTTTAAAAAATAAAATACGTTAAGTAACACAGTAGATGCTGACGTTGAAAAGCAGTCAAAATGACAGCAGTGTGTGCAAATGTCAATCGTCTAAAAACCCTCCTACTGTCTGTCCTTATGTCATACATGAAATTACCTCTCAGTGTATGACATTACCTGTCCACTGCAGACATGCACTGCTTTCTGGTCACCTTTCCATGATTTCTGCTCCTTTCTTACTTTGAGGTAGAAGCCCTTGCTGCAAATAGCAGAATTCATTGCCTCCCCGCTTGGAGCTTGGGAAACACTGAAAGTGGGCTAGGAAGTACAGGAGAGGGAATCCCTTGCTCTGGGGATTTTGACATCTTTGCATAAGAAGAATATAACTAAGGTGTCCACCTGCTCCTATGGCTTGATTACTCTGTGTGAGCATATCTCAGTTTAGCCTGGATATTTTTTCTGCATCCAGACAAACCCAGAGTTTTATCATTAGTGAGAAAAAAACAGCTACTTTTTCTGCTTTGAATGCAGTCTGTCTTCAGGGAGAGTTTTTACTCTGTGATTTGGTGGCTCAAGAATGTAAAATTCTACATAAGCAGGGCATGTTTTCCATCCTACCATTAAGACTATCTTAAGAAGTATCCCTAGCAAAAACCATAACAAAAGTAACAAGGGTCCATCAGAACACCTCATTGCTTAGGTGTGTGAAGGGTGTTTTTGAGAGTTACACACCCAAGTAATTTCAGAATTTGCGTAAACCATATAACATAATGAGGAATTTGCACATATATGTGTTTTTGAGGTGTCCAAAACAATGTGACTGCTCTTTTAACAGCAGCTTCAACATATCAGGTGTTGGTGATGTGTTATCCATCTGCAATAAATATTTTCATTTTTCCATAGTCTTCAGAAGCAGATTGCTGACTTACACACTACTCGACTACCCCAAATTAATATGTCAAGAGCATCAAGAAAAATCTCGTTTTCTAATTCTTGATCCTCAGAGCACTGTGACTCCGTCACTACAAGGCTAACCATACAGGGTAAGTAGTTTTGTAATAAGTGTGAAACTTCAGGAGCTGGAAAGACTTACCAGCTCGTCATGGTCTTTGCTTCTGTTCGTAGTGTAAGAATATGGAAACAATACCAACTGTGAGTAAGAGTGCATGGTTATGTAGGCTTTAATGGTGTTTTTGTGGTCTCTGACAAAGCGAGCCACTGCTTTCACTTCAGGCTCGGACTCTGGGTAGGGTCCACAGTATGTCTCCTGACATTCATAGGGAGATGCTCCTTGACCTGTAACAAAAAAGGTGCACAGTTTTACTCTTCCTTCTTTCCTTCTGCATTTCTCTTCATCTAATAAAAGAACAGAGTGTGATGCAAATACACAAGACATCATGGATTCTGCCATGCTATGGAAAGAACTTGCATGCTTGTAGAAATCTGTGCAAGCCTACTAGGATTTCTCATCCACTATTCTCTTGGAAACAGTTGGAGAAGGTAGAAAAAAAAATTGTTCAAAGAATGGATAAAAAATCTAAGAAGAGAGGAAGAACATGCTTAATTTAAAATCACCAAATGATTGTGAGATCACATCTTAAAATCTAGAACTACAGGAAGAGGGCAGTTCTAAGTGATTATTTAATCTTGGGGGAAAGCAAGCTTGCATTGGGGAGCTGAAGAAAGACAAATCAAAAGTTTTTAAGAAAACACCGGAACAACTTATCAGGAAGACGACTAGGATTCACTACTTCTGCTATCTTCTGAATAAGACCAAATAACTTTCTGGAAGCAGTTGGGATCTTTAGTGTTTAGTGAAAAAATGCGTATTTTCCTATAGTAGCCATGGACAGTTTAGCAATGCACTAAAATGACTGAAAACCATATAGGACATTAGTGTCAGCACTGAGCGAAGTCAGATCTGATCTATAAGGTAACATTTAAGGTATTCTGCAGTTAAAAACTTGTTAAGTACTAAAGTGCCTGGAGTAAGTAAATGTGATACAGCCTTCACAAGAAACACTAAGACCCAAAAAATCTTAGTCTACTAGGCATTGTGGAAGGATGACTGAGGTGGTCAGTTTGCACACCATGGTGGAGCACCTACTCAACTGGACAGTGCAACAGGCCTTGGGTGACATGGCAAGGGCCATCTCTTCCCTCTTTCCTCCTTCCCACCAACAGCCTCCACCAGTGTGCCATGGTATGATGCAAGGGGCGGGATCCAGGAGCCTGGATCTCTGTTGTGCTGGGAAGAGGCTATTCCCTGGTGTGACATATGGGGAGAAAAAATCCAGAGTCCCAACAAAAAGTATCTAAAGCTGGGAAAGTTTTCACTGGTTCATAACACATACTTAGCTGCATTTGTCTTTGTATTAACTTTGTGAAATAGTAAATGAAAACGTTCTCAAAATAAAAAAAATTTAAAGGCTAAAAGTGAGGCAGGGATACAATAGGAAGAAAATTATGTCCTACCACACCAGTGCGCATCAAAATTCCTGTTCATGTCAGTACCAATGCACTTGCTGTTGCCGTGCTTTGAGCGGCTTTTTCTCCACAGGCGATTCTAATGAGAGAGATACACAAGCCATGTTCAGGAAAAAAAGCTGAAAAAATCAATGCACCATTTCCCTGGTTAGTTAACTGTGACTTCCCATTTGTGCCTCTACAGTCATGTGCCAATGAAAACCAAGGAATATTCTAAAACCACAATCTGTTTGCCAACAAGGCTAGATGATGAAAAGAAATGTTGGGTAGGATAAGAAGTGGTCATATCTGGTCTCATTTCAATGTGATTTGGACTGTGGAAGGAGAGGAGAAGACACTACAGTTTGGACAGGTATGTGAGTTTAAGAGCTCAAGTCTAACCTTCCTGTAGGCATTGCTACCAACACATGGGAAGTTGGAAATTTGGTGTGCAGCTGTTGAGGTGATGGTGCATAGTTATGCAAGCGTGAGCCAAGCTGCATTGAAGATTAAATGAGTAAGAGTGGAGGAGGAGATTTTCTTTTTTTTTATAACTTGAGTGAAGGATTTTAAAAAAATCAAACAACCATCTCAACAGCTTGGGATTTCCAGCCAACAAATAAAACCCTGGCCAAAAGGTACCTGTTGTACCTTCATTTATCTCAAAGAAAAAGTACTCAGAGAAGAGGGCTGCCTTGCAGGAATAAGGAGTGAGTTATTGGCTGTGCTGCAGGTGATGCAGGACACTCTCCAGCTTGTGCTGGATTGTGCCAGTATTTATAACCTTGCTTCTGAAGGCTGACACAGGTGTTTCCTGGTATCTGGAATATATACCAGGATGAGATTCTGTCATTTCCAAATGCATTTCTAACAGATTAGAAGACACAAAGGTACTGTGGATAAAATGCCAAATAGATGTAGTATTTGTTGTGATTTAAATAGGGCAAAGGTGCAGAAATTCCAAGCACAGATTTGGAGTTTGGGGTGTGCAGTTCCAGGATGAAAATGATGCTCTAAGCATGCACAGTGATAGTACCCATAAATAGCAAATCAGTACATTGCACAACCTGTCAAAAAAGGTCTACATGTCTACATACAGAGGGATGGCTCCATGTGTACTCATAGCCATCCACATTCATCACGGGCATGACGTAGAAATCAAAGTGCTCCAGAAGCATTGTCATGGTGGGGTCTCTTTCACGCACATGGATTGCCTATAAAGCACAGGAAAACTTATTAAAAGCATTCATAATAGTGTTTTTCTTACCTTCCTAGAAAGGCACCTGGTGGCACGTGTAAAATAATCGTGCAATTATCAGACAAGTCTACCTCCTGATAAGGCACATCACATCACGGAAATTGCTGAATAGCAAAGCAGCTCTTTTCTTAGAACTGCCATGGAGAGGGTAGGAATTGAATTGATACAGTCAATCAGATACACTCCAGTCCTTTAGTGTTAACGGGTGGTCATGAGATAGAATTGAAGCCTATTAATAGGAAAGTTTGAGCTTTTGCTGCTTGTATAAATAATAGGAGCCCCTCCTCCCACCCAAAATACCACAAAAGTAGCACAAAATATAGCAAGCCTGAAAATAACAAGTAGCATTTCAAATGGCTTCTGTATATAACATTATTTCTCTGGTTGCATTGTGAGTTTAATGCAATTGTATGACAAGAGCCAGTAAGATCTACATTGCTAATTTTGCCTCACAGTTTATTTTGAAGGCTCTAGTGATACCTAACCTGGTTGTTGGTCCATGATGAAGGAATAAATTTTAACCAAGATAAGTGGTTTTGTTACTATTAGAATAGACTAAGTCCTTAATCATATATTTTTCTTCTTTTTTTCTTTATGCCTTACTTAAACCACTTTCTTTCATTTTTTTCCCGGTTTTCCTCAGGCAATGGACTTCTTTTGACTAAATGAGAAATGTCAATCTTTCTACAGTCTTAGTGACAAAATTAAATGAGTGGACCCATTATAAATAACGCCTAGAATTTGCTAGAGAGAGGTGGTGGTTTTAATGTGTGTGTGCAGATGTGTATTAATGTCAGATTTTAAAATGTTACTTCATGGAGTGATATGGAAATAAAATTTTAATTTAAAACACGTAAATTAGATCAAAGGTATGGAGAACCTAAATGTTCAGCTTGTTACTTCTGAAAAATGCTGCAGGGACATGTCACTGGCAAAGTGACAGCACAGCTGGTAATTATTTGGAGCAGCATGAAAAGGGCAAATGCATTTGTCTCAAATGGAACCTTGAAGGCTGGAATTATCAGTGTGTCACAAGGTACATTCAGCTGTATCTCCCCCTGACTCCTGTAATATCCTTTCAAATGTTATAGTTATTTAGGCTTTATAGTTGTGACCCTTTATTACTATTATTATTATTAACAACATTAACATTATTTAGTTCCATCCCAACTAGACCATAATGTATGTTTCAAGGACTCATCTATGTTATTTTTCTGACTACAGTACTGGTGATTGTGAAGTCTCAATCTCATCTAGCTTATTTTTACTGTGAACTTTGTGTTTGTAAAAAAGTAACAATAAATATCTCAGAATATTAACTGAGCAAGATGGACAACCTTGTCTGGGCCAGAAAGGCCTTAAGACCCTTTTCCTGGTCCATACCAGGAACTGGACCAGCAGCTTGGCATAAAAAGTAGAGCAGAGATGCCTTAGGTTCAACAAGACTAAGGCAGTGTATGTTAAAATCCAGGTGCAAACTGTAGATATTGTATCTTTTGGTGTACCTTTGTTTACTATCCTGAGCAGTATAAATATCAAAGATATAAAGATGGATGTGACTATGCAGCTGCATATCAAGATTGGTCTATCTAAGCCTCTTCTACAGGCTCACCCCATCAGTGATTTTGTGGTTCCCATGAACTATGTGCATGGCTAGCTGTTGCTGGTCATGTTCTGGAGGTCTGAAATGAGGGTATCTCTAGCAGGGCTAAAAGGTGGCTTGTGTGGCTTTATTCTCTGCATGAGGCAGATCCAGAAAGAAACAGGAGCACAAATAAAAACCATAGAGGCAGGAGGAGCAGTAGCAGCAGGTGGCACATCACAGCAAGTGGTAAGTAGAGATTGCTGGTGTGCATGCTGGTGTTGAGCTATGCCATGCCTGGAGTAGCCAAGTGTGGGATACCTATTGCTCTAGAAAGGCATGTAGGGAGAGAACCAAGTGTTGTACAACAGCTTGAGATCACCCTGGATGTCTTCTGATCCGGTCCAGGCAGTGCCAGATACAGTAATACGGACATGAAGCACTGTGTGCTGCATGACCCAGAGCCACGACCATTCCTTGAATCCACGTGGCAGCAAAGACTTAGCAGATTATCAAAATGTGCTTTTGCTGGCATGGCCTCTCCTTCCCTGACCATTCATAATTATAAACGTCTCTGTTGAATTTTCTGCGTTTTTTTCATACTTGAAAGTACATTTGAGCTCATCTGCATTCAATCTGTGCGACTTTGTGTCTCTCTCACACACACACATGCACGCACACTCACTGTTATGTATGCAGCTTAGACACAAATCTCAAGTGTTGGTGTTATGAAAGTAAATGGATTAAGGTTTTGTGAAGCTTAGAGTGCAATTGGACAAAGGTAAATGGCATCAGGATTTTTTGCTTTGCTCTGACAACAGTAATCAGATGTGATTATCTACTCACATGGCCTATGAACCACAGGCAAAAAGCTGGAGAAATCCATTCTCTGGCGTGGATACCACAGTCAATCCATATGGCACTTTTTGATTCTTCCTGGCTTTTAGAAATCTGACGAAAGAGAAATTGCATTAAAATGTCACCATTGTAAAGGGCCCCACAAAAAAGCATAAATGAAAGGGTAACTAAGATGGAAGAAGAAGCATCTGTCTTGTAGGGAGAGCTCATACTGATCCTGGGCCAGGATGCAGCCACCACTTATGTTCACATGCAGTCGGACAGCCACATTCAGTCTGCTTGCAAGGTCCTAACATAGACACCAAGATTACAGCAAGACTTGAGGTCAAGAGGGTCTGTCATCAGCTGTGCAAGGCAGCAAACTAGATTGGCTTCACAGTCAACAGAGGAGAGTATCCACTGTGCTAGCATTTTATGCCTTTGGATGATGGCCAAATGTGGCTCAAAAAGGAACCTGATGTCATCAAATGCATTTGCAACAGTAATGCATCTTACTAAAACAACTTAAGAAACTTCTAAAACCCTCAAAAAATATGCATGTAAGTATATATTTAAGGAATTGTTCTGGCCAAGCCCCACGACTTGCTTGCATTATTACTTGGCAAGTTTTTGCAGTAAGTCACAGCTGTACCTTCAGGACATAAAGGGGTCGCTTTTCATATGATGATCCAATATATATTTTCTGTAGGAGATCAGAGTGGACGTTGACTACTTCTTCCATCCAGTGGTATATCTGCAAGGGTAAAGTTAGTATATAGATACTCTGTTGTTTTCCTTCATCCCTGAAAGTGACTTAAATTCATTCTACCTCCCAAAATCCTGCCTCTTTACCTGATGGGAAAGAAAATAATTCAGCCCACTTGCCACTTGCCTGACTCTACTTTCTCTTAAAACAAACAGTCAGATACTGTCACAACATAGTCCAAGTATAGGCCTGAAATTCCTCTTTAGTTCTATCTGGTTAAATTATTAATAATTTCATGTTTCAAATATTTACATGTTTGTTTTGTGTCTTCGATTTTCTTCTCTCTTGACTGCCTTTGAATGGCAGTTTGAGGCAATACATGTATTAGAGATTTTGTCTGGTGCTTATTTCTTTCTCTATGAAAGCATTACAAGAAATAAAACTCTAAACTGTTGAGTAATATGATGATAATTATTACCTGTTGATGTTTTCTTTCCCTTTATCTCCATTCTCAATCATGAGACAAATTTCACCCTTTGAATCTACAGATGCTTACAACAAAAATATCTTACTTCTTTCATTGAATGGTAGTTTTCATAATAAGAAGAAGATCTGCGTGGGTTGACTGTGTCATTGACAGTCTGTTTTTCAATAAATCCTTGAGCATCTCCTATCAAGACTCTGAATAACAAAGAAAAAGCACAACATCTTGTTAAATAAATGACAAACAACTTTACAGAAACATTCATGACAACAAATAAAAAATACATACTTGTGTTGGATGGCCAGTTGCCTTAACTGAGCTTTTGTACTATTTATGTTGGATGCCCTGACATAGAAATGGACTTCTTGGTCCTTCTTGATGTTTTCAACCACAACAGGTTGCCAGAGAATGACCTACAAATTTTCCAAAAACATTTCATTTTTTTTTTTTTTTAACTGAGGAAAGAAAAATATTCTTGCTAACATTTAATAAGCATTTTGAAAATAATCAAAGCATATGTTTTCAATTTAAGAGACCCCTCGTAACAAGCAGTTTAATGTTGGCTGTTATGTGTTATAGCATTCTGCTACTGCTGGAAATGAAATGTGTGCATTTAAGAAAGGTTTATAATGACTTCTGCACATAAATTCATAAATCAAGAACAAAGACGGGAACATAACCTTTGCTGAGATAGTATTTCTAGTATAATAGATATATTTAGCTTGTTATTATGTTACATGTTTTCAAGTCTCCTGAGAGTTATTTTCCCTGAGGGTATTTTGAGAATTAATGAAGATCAGACCAGTCTTTGTAGTTATTGTATTCTCTGATGACTTTGATCAGGGAGGAAATAAATGCCAGAAGGGGTTTGAATATAAGTCAAGTTGAAGCAGCAATACAGAGACTAGAAACGGGAGGAAAATAAGAAAATGAGATTCTTCTTGGTAAAATTAAATATTTTACAATAATGAAATGTGAAGCCAACATATTCAATAAAAGACTGAAACTGTAGAACTAATAATACAAAAAGATCTAGGGGTGACAGTTAGAGAAAATTAGGCATAAAATTAGAGTGTGAAAAAAATTAGCATAATTCTTGGATGCATTTTTATGGCATCATACAGAATAGAGTCACCAAACAGTAGGGTTTCTTTTGTTTTCTTCCTGGTGCAATTGCACCAGGAATATTGTATCCAACTCAGGGCACCATGTTTCCAGGCAAGTATCAGCTGTCAGCTGTTGACCTCATTTCTCAGAGAGAACGTGTCTGCAAAATTATACAGAAAACTCATCCATGCTTTTTGATCAAGACTTTGGAGCAATAAATGGTAAAACATTTGGCCCCTGGATGGGTTACTGCAAGGTGCTTTACAAATGGTTGAGCTAGTCTTAGTGTAGCCATCTCAGACATTATTGGCAGAGTAGTAGCAGCATCACATGGATCAGCATTGTTTGGAAAACCCATCCAAGAAGCAAGCTGGATGCTGCTGTCACTGTTGCCCTGGCTAACCTGCTGTGTGCACTCATGTGCACCAGTTCAGGTTTAGTTTCTCTTTGGCATAGACATTCTTTGAACTGAGAGTAAAGAAAACTAAGGAAGTCTGGAATAACACAGCTGAGGTGGCAGAGGAGCAATAAATGGGGATAAATGAGAAACTTTGGTAATACATATGATTATTGTTCTCTTTAACCATCATCAGCAATGGTCAGTCCTGCCCCATGGGCAGCTACCAAAGATGCTCCTGTGTCTGGGTCATCTGATGAAGGCTACATGCAATGTGTGTGCTGTAAGGACAAAGCTTATGTTTCTTTTGGCTTATGTTTTTACTTCCCAACTTTTGCAGGAGTAGCACCTATAAGTAGCCTGATAATTCCTCTTATAAGATGCTTATTTTCTATTGCTTCTTTTTTGCTAGGCTGTAGACATTACAATTTGTTGGGAGGTATTGTTTTTGTCTTTCCTTTCCCTTTCCAATTCCCATTCCCCTTTCCATTCTCTTCTATAACTTGCCCAATTTATAGCCATGGGAAAAAAATTGCCCAATTTGTAACTCATAAAAAATGTTTGTTTTGTATATTCACATAAGTGACTTGGTAGGAACCACCACATGCCCTCTCTGCGCTGACTGTAGTGCCCTTATTCTTCCTGACTTCCTGGGGCTCCTGTAAACAAGAAAGTCAAGAATTACAGTAGTAAGGAAAAGTTGGAGGAGGGGATATTTATATTGGTACAGCAAAAGAGATGGATATGAGAGTTGACTTCTGGATTTGGAAAAGAACAAGGAAGGTTATCAAAAGGTTTTTAAAAACTTAAGGGAAGGATCAGAAGATGGTAGTAGGGACAGCAGAAGACTAGTGGATTTTGGGATGGACATAGAATGAATAGGAGCCAAGAAAGACAAAGAAAGACTGGGCATAGATATCACTGAAAGCTCTCAGTCATTTGAAACACATCCTCAATCATTCTGAAGGAATGGTTACACCTTTGTTGCAGAGTGTTGGCTTCAAACTAGGAGGGTGTGATTGGGCAAATGAAGAGGAAGAGATGTCTCAATTTAATTAAATACTCTTTTATCTAATGAAATACAGAAGTAATAATAACAAAAAGTATCACTGAAGATATTTTTATGTTCTAAATGCTGCTTGAAGAAAAATACCACAAAATCCGGTCCTAATCTTCAAAGGTCTGCAGGATACATAGGTCAGGATTGCATTGGTCAAAAGTGCTGAGATTACCTAGCAAGTGTATTTCTATTTACTATGTGTCGGTGCTTTGCCAATTTGGCAGTGTCCTAATATACAAAAATCAATTGCAGAAATATGAGCTCTGATATAATTCATTACTGTAACATTGTGGAGGGGTCTCCTCATGTAAATCAGGAGATCCTGGAGCAATGAAAACCAAGTATTTGCTGAGTTGCTATACTAGAACAGATGAATGAAAGTGGGTTAAATCTTTCATCTAGAGGAGAAGCAGTATTAGGGCACTTGGAGGAAAAGTTTGACCTAGAGACCAGAGAGACAGAAGAATCTGTTTACCTCAGTGGTGTTCAGTAAATTCTGAAGGTCTTCAACTTGTTCATCTGTTTGTGGGAGAGCCCACAAAACTTCATCCCTGAAAAATACAGGTATTTAGTAAAGCACAGGTGCTTAGAAAAACTCCAGTTCATGCAAAAGTGGGGAAGCAGGCTTGGCCTTTCTCATCTTCCCTGGCTTAGCTGCTGTGAGCTCAAAGATGATTCAAGGGTGAAGATGCTGGGCCCTGTTCCAGCCTCTGCTTCTACAAACCAGTAAAAATCCAGAAAAGAGGTGGTGCAGGGCTGTGGTAGCCAATATCTACTGCTGGATGCTGAGATTGCTACTAAAAGCTGGAACCAGCATAACAGCCACCAGCCCCAGTAGCACTGGTGTAAAACTAGCTTAGACCAGGAAGAGTGTCAGTCACTGTTCAAGCAGAGAAATCAAACCTCCCAGTCTGCCAAAATCCCTCCCAGTTTGGCAAAAGCCAAACACTTTGCTTTGTAGATGTGCATTCCTACTCAGTCAAGTGCTTTTGACCTCCCCATTTGTGTATCTCTGCCAAGCAACATTTCAGCTGGTCTGCACCACTGTCCTCCCTCTCTTTGCCTGATAACTTATATTCCCTTTTTACTTGAAAACTATGCTCGAGACATGCTGTACATGACATGGTGCTTCCCAGCTACTCCATGCTTGATCCCACTGTTGGTGACAGAAGTGAAATTCACTTTCTGGAAAGAAAAAAATACCACTCTGCATTGTAAATTGAGCCTAGATCTTCAGTGCCTGCAAGCCACATAGTTCAAAATTGCACTGGATAGATAATTAAAATAATTAGTATGTGTAGAAGAAGGAGACTCAAGGGAATGTCAGACCTCTATTTCCATTCGCATTGCTGGGGTGGCTCTCAGCCCTCTAAGTGCGTGGAACTGGTGGCATTGCATAAACCAGGCACCATTGAAGTCCCTGACAGCCCTGTTTGCAAAGACTGTCCTGAAAAGAAAACAGGAAGGGGTCTCAAAACTAGTGTTTTCAAGCAGCAGAACATGATTGTCAAAGCTCATTGTTGTGACTGATTTCAAGCAGAAACCTGACAACATCTGGCAACCAGGTGATTCATCTTTGCTTTTAGCCAGGCTCCAAGCAATCACTGTTGTTTCTCATGCAGAACCAACAATATGCCAACCCTATTTTTGCCTCCATCATCATTTGACAGAGTATCAAGATGCAATCAGGGATAGGCAAGGTTGGCAGTGTACCTATTTCTTTTAGGTAAGTCCACTCTGAAATCTGTGTTTGAGGCTACTTTAAAAGTGAATTTGTCTTCTCAGAGCTGGGGAAGTCTTTTCACGGGGAGAGCAGAAAAGGCCTGCTACATCTGGTTTCATCCTATGATTCCCACAGCCTGAGAGTACCAAAACGAGAAAGCTGCTATGTACTTGTACTCCAGTGTTTGTTGCACAGATATTTCAGCTGGTACAGTTCCTCTATAGCTCTCGTAATAGGCCTGAATACACTGAACAAGCTATCAAAATTCTGCCCTTGCACTTGTAGTCATGGGGAATATTAACAGCCAGAATTGTAGTTGTTGGGCTTCTCAGTTCCTTTGCTTTGATTTGGCATTATACCCTTTCATTTGTATTTTGCCCCACTCTTGTTAACACTCAGACAAAAGCTTTAATTAAATTACTGCCTTTATGCCAATCTCAGAAGCAACCCTGCACCCCCAGCTTCCTTGCCCTGCCTGCTGCATCTGTTCAGCTGGACATGGTCATCTTGAACTCACCTCTTTTCTTTCACTTTCTCTTCTCCATGCCCTGCTTCCCTGGTTGCTCTTTGAGTTTATCCTTAAAAGGATCCCTCTCATTCTTCTCCTTCGACTTCCTGCCAGGGTTCCCCTGGGCTCTAACACTATTCCCCATTTCTTTTTCTTCTCCTTTTTACCTCTGGGAAAATAAAAGTCCCACTGCCATCCTCACAGTACAGCACTCAGGTCTTACCCTGTAACTTTGACAAAGTGAGTGGGATGCATTACAGTTCATTTTAGATGATCTGGGCACTGTCTTAATAAAGAAACAGGCATTTTGGAGTCAGGTTAACCTGAGCTAATTTAGATGTGTGTGCAAACCTGGAATGAACTGTCACCTAATATACGTATTTTTCTCCACTAACTATACCGTAAGGTGAAGTGGACTTGTTCCCATGCAGAGCTATGTAGAAATCCCATACAGTCATATGAATCCCACCCAGGGGCCACCATCTCACACACAGATATAAATCTGTGCCAGCTTTCTGCAGGAATCTCAGTCTCTTCACCCCTCTCTCCATTGCATTTCTCAGTCGCTAGAAAGGCTGTCAGCATCACGTTACACAGGCTCACAAAAACAAGGCATCAGCGTGGATGTGTCTCTCTGTCCTCATAACATGGCTTCATTTAAACCTTGCACATTCTTTCTGACTAACATCTCCAGAAGAGAGGCCTCCCTCACTGTCTTCAGCTGAATGACCTACCCCGACCCTAACAGGCAGTGTCACTAGAGAAGTGCTGCCAGCATCTTCTATTCTCCTGGAACATGTATGTTCATCTGCCTGGAGCACAGATGCCTTTTTGTGGGTTCTCTCTACTCCCACCTTGCTGACTCTCAGCCTCCAGCCTTGTCCCTTTCCCTATATGTGAGGTAGGTGCCTTTCCAGTGTTATGAACTTTTCCACAAGTCTCACAACGTTGAGTATTTTTTAGACTTATAGAAGTCCAAATGCAGTAATCACACTATAACCTTGCAAGGGAGGCTTTAATACATTCCTGGTAAATCCCCCAACACTAACATTCAAATAAAAGTCAAATAGAATGTATCACTTTTTAAATCTCATTGCTTTGGCCATTTTCAAAACTGGAGCTGGGAGGGTTAGACTCATGCTTTCCGGTGCGAAATGTCGTATTCTTCTGTAAGGGTCAGATACTCAGTGTTTTATTTAAACAATAAATACATGAACCTTCAAGTAGCACAGAGCAATACTGTTACACTGAATTCACCTAAAACCATGTTTAAGTGTTCCCCTACTGTAATCCTCACACCTCCATAGCAATCCACAAGAAAATATGATTTCAACACAGAGGTGAAAGGTCTTTTTAAGGCATGAACTCAGTATTGTTCACCAGAAACAGGTCTGCCACTGGCATGCAATGCAGAGTCACAGAAGGGCTGTGAGACATAATTCACTGGTTTTTGTGTAGGTATTTCAGTCCTGAGAGCAGGTTATATTTAATCACAAGTTGTTCAGCTTTGCTTAATATCACCACGTGAAGAACTTATACTTTTTAGTTTTACCTATTAAAACATGTCAGTTTTTTTAAGCCAGTTGTACATGTAGAAAATAAAAGCATTTTGCCTGTCTTCATCTCTGACATATGTTCTTGCGTTTTAAGAAAGCATTTGGTTTCAGGGCATTTCTGAAGTTTATCAATAGGTAACAATAAAGTGCTTCTGAAACATTTTACAAATACCAAATGGTTATTCAAAAATGATTTATGCTCTGAAAAACAATCATAAAAGCTGCTTTGGAAAGAAAACAGATTGTTAGCACTTTCTGAAATGGTTTCCCTTTCTACATCAAGAAGTAATTCATTTAAGATCTTGTTTTAAGGCAAATGAAGCAAATTATTCTTTCCCATTAAGTTTCAGAATTCCCTTTGCTGGCATTCAAAAGCACTGAATGAACAGAATTGATTTGCACTTATACCAAAAAGAATAGTTTTAATATGATTAAAAACATAGGATTTATGGATGCAAAGAAGACTTGAAATAATTCCATTTCCTCCACCATCTATATGTTAAATTGAACTACATATCCAATTACAAGGGCAATAAATAAATGTCAGCCTTTGCCAAATGTTTTCTTATGCAACTTGGAATTATTTTGCCTCAATACTTTCCCTGTCCCTCACACCACACACTAAAAGCTCAGCACGATCAGCAGATATTTACCTTGGAAGAGTGAAGACATGCTTCTCTTGAATCCAGATAAATAGGGTAAAAAAGAGCAGGTAAAACTTCATCGTCATGGCATCCACAATGAAATCAAATGCAATTGGAAAGCGAAGGGTTCAGGACCCACATTATTGATTTTAAAAATGTTATTTAAAGAGTAGTTAAAATTTAATACTCCTTCTCACCTCAACTCCAAGCTCCTGGTGGCTTAGTCAATATGGCAGAGCTCCCTAGGGAGGTCCTGCCTGTATTGATGTCATTCATGTACAGGAGTATAAAATACATTTTGGACATTTTCATATTGGCAAGTCACTTTGTCATCTTGGTCTTTGTGTTGCTTCATTGTGGCTATGAATCACAGACATAAGAAAGAACACCAAGCACAAAGCTTTTGTGAACCTCTAATATTTGTGGAAGTCCAGCAGCATGCTCTGCATCCAGCATCCTATAAGACATCACAGCCTAGCATGAAGCTGGGCCAGAGCAGTGGGAATGAGGTTATTAAGTCCAAATAGAAAAATCCTGAGCAGGTAATCTTCTTTTCGCTGGCATATGTTAGGAGAGAAAACAAGGAGCAAGTGGGACATACGTTTCTGTGATGTTCTGACATCCATGTATTTTCATATGTCATACTGAATTAGCTTCTCAAAAAAAGGTACAAATGACTCTTAATCTCATTATTAATTTTTGCATGCCCTAAGATTGCTTCCCATATCTGTATCCACAGTTGTCCAGACAGGACATGCTTAAAAGCTGTATGAATTTGACATGTCCAGAATAGATGATGTTCTGTTCTTGAACAGTAAATCCAAACCTGACTGGGACACAGCTTATTATCACAGTCCAAGTCCTCTTCTTCCATGCACCAACATAACAGTTCCAGGCATGTTTAGAAAACACCTCAATAGCAGCCTTATGAGGAGGAAACTTTGCATCTCCAGCATCAGATCCACCCTGATGTTATCTCTTGGCTGAGTATGTTGTACAGGTGCAGAATGAGGGAATTAAACTGGTAGTCAATATAAAAGGTTTTTCAGGTGAGTGGTCCCCAGAAACACAACATGGCTTTCTGCCAGAGGGAATTCATTCCAGAAGAGAACTGAGAAGTGAATCAACATGCACACAATGGGGTTATAGCTATACACCTGGGTGAAGAATTCCTGGAAACAAGCCCTGGAGCTGAGGAGGTTATGTAACGTGGACTAGATTTCACCCATCAATATCCTCTAAAACAGCTCTGGAGTGGTCTGGATCAGAGCCAGGTCTCCAGATAGGCAGGCAGTCAAGACTTTGGAACTCAAATGCGGTCCTGTCTCTCTTTTCTTTTTCCTTTTTTTTTTTTAGTTCAGGGGGGCAGATCTGTCCTAAGAAGCCAGACAGCTAAGTTTTAGATGACAGCAGAAGTGAATCATGCTCCCCAGTGAGTACCCTGGGGTTAATGTCACTCTGAAAATACACCAACACTGAAAATGCCCAAAGTAAAGCTGTGCACCAACCAGACACCAAAGGGAAAGGGAAAAGAAAGGCTCATGAGAAGCTATACTACTGACACCTTACCTAGATTTTGTAGTTCCTATTTTATCTTTCCCAGATGTTGTTCAAACAAACAGAAAGTTCTGGTAGGGTACAGAGGTGATTCCCGAAAGGGCAGTTGGCAGCGCTCTGCCACGAGGGTTGATGTTTAAACCAAAGGTTCAGATGCTCTTTCCTCACACAGGCAAAAGGAAGCTGCCAAAACAGGATAAAAGACAGGAAACTTGGTCATCCAGACACTGTTTTGTCTGGAAATGTCTTACGCACAGATATAAAGAAAAATTTGATCTACTGAGATAGGTTTAACAGAAGAGATTGAAAAGCTGATGGAGCTGGGCTGCTGGTGTTGAAGGAAAGAAAAGGATCATATCTCTACATGTCTTAAAGTGATAATTAAGTGGGAGAAGGGAATACTTTCTGCTATCTACCTGAGAAGAAAGTTTTGGACAAATGGTAGGTGTAAGGTATTTTTGGATGTTGGCTGCTTTTCCAGTGGGTTCTCCATCTTGTTGTAAAGAGACACTTCACACAGAGTTTGAAAGCTGCTGATTTCCCACTTGCTTTTGGTTTCTGGAATGCATTGGAAATATTTCATACAAAAAAAAAAAATTTGAAAAATAGGTCTTTGAGGAAACTAATGGCAATAGAGGAAATTCTGAGGGAGGACAAATCACAGTATTGTTGTGGCTAAGGCTCTGCACAGGTTAAAACACAATAAACAGTAAATGTAGAATGAAAGATCTAAAAATAAACAAAAAATAAAATGGGTGATGTGACTGGGCAGGAGGAAGAAATGTATATCCCCAGGCCTCTTGCTTGTCTGAAAGCCTGAGAGTTCTCATAACTCAAAGTAGGACACAAACCCACTGCATCTAAAGTGTGTGTTGGACATTGCTTATTTGGATCTGTCATCTTCCTCCTTTTTTTGCCTTTGCATTAGTATTTAAACAATGCAGTCAATATCCAGCTCACCATCTCTGTTCATTGTCCTTGGCTGGCTAAATGGCAGCTTTGCACTCACTAGAGCCCCCTGGCTCCATCCCAGCACCACCACCACAGCATCAGAAGCCAAAATGTTTGAAGCTGGTTGCCTAAAATGAGGTTCCTGATCAGCAAGCACCTCCATAAATTGAGCTGATTTCCAAAAGCATGGAGGCTCCCATTGCAAAGATATCTGTACTGTGACACATTCCACACACAAAGACAATTTCTATGACAGATCAGTCTTCGAGCGGATCAGATTTCCTTTCCTGATAATATCTATTTATACTGTGTTGTTGTGGTTTGCTCTAATGAACAACCAGATGTATATTGATTACCCCCAAATCCTTGTGAGCTGCTGAGAAGCGCTCCAGGTGAGCCCAGGCAGAACATCAGTTAAAAAACTACCAACATAATAGAAAAGGGTGGAAATGTATTCAGGCACCAAATTTAAGCATTAACTGCCCTGCTTCCACCCAGCTGTTAGGGGTTATCATTTGTGCTTTGACTTATGTCAACATTCCCACTTATCTCCTTGCCTCATCCTTTAGGAAGAGAGAATCATCTCCTCTAACATTAGCCCTTCCCACTGCAGATTGCTACACCTGAGCAAGCCATTTCATGCTACTTATATAGACACTGCAGAGAAGGGGGTGTTTTTTGGGAGCAACTAATCTCTGACCTCTTGTAGACATCTCAGAGAGTAATGAAGCATCGGGTCTTATTCATGGCCACTGGAACTGGGGTGTCTCACTTGGAGGTAGGAGGCTGCATTTGTTCCAGTGTATCCCATGGATTCTGTCTATCTCCCTCCCTCAGCTTGAACACTTCAGGTCCTTTTTATGGTCATAAGCAATATGCAATGTTCTAGGCTAACAAAGTCATAAATTAAGGTTTACTTGCTTTACCTACAGCAGTAGCCTTGAAGATTTTCTGAGAACCTGGGAAGTATTTTTGGAAGGAAAAATGCAGTCCTAAAAAACACTGTGAAGGACAACTATAAAAGCAATTGAGTTAATAAAAACCTTTCATTTTGATAATTTCAACTGTTGTTTGATTCTTTCTAAGGCTTTTAAAATAATTTTATTGAAAACTAACTTGCATTTCCATGCTCTACTTTTTAAGACCTGGAGGAAACAAAATTGAAATTAGGAACTGTTGCAAGGAGATATTTTTGTTGAATTTGAGATTTGAAACCTTCCTTTCTTGAACAAATTTATTTTTCTCTAATTTGGAAATTTATCAAAACTGAGCCTTTTCAGGAACCCTTTTCACTTCTGCTGAGTCAGCATTCCCTGGTGAAGAGCTGCTTGATCAAAAATTCTAAGTTCAAAGGTTTTGCTGCACAAGAATTAATTATTCCTTCTCCACTGGGTAGACCATAGGCTGTGCTGGCCTGGTGCTTGCAAGTGTTACCATAGCAAATGTGACCAGAAGCCTTGCAGTAATGGGAAACGGTTCCATTTGTGTTGGTTTCTGTTAACTTTTAGAGTAGCATTAGGAGATGCATAGGCTTTTATTTAAAAAGGATGAGCAGGTCTTAGCTTTCAGAGCAGATAATTAACAAAGTATTCTCTTGATTTCTTGGTTGAAAATTACGCATCTGGGAATTAGGACTGGTAGCACGTGTAGCCTTCTGATGCCATTATTATATTGTTTTTTAAAATATAACCACTCTTGCAAAGCAATTCTACAGAGACATTTTCACTCTTTTGGCTGAATGCTGTCTCTCCTCTCCCTCTGCACATTCACACGTAACACCAGTGTCCTCTGGGCACAGCATACCAGACCAGGCTCTAGCACACCTTTTTGTGGTGGCTTAAGATGTCAGTGCTCAAAAAGGTGGCAGCAGAAGGCCAGGCACCTGTGTCCCTGCTAAGCCAGGGTATCTTATCTGGTGAAGGAGCACCAGACCCCAGAAAGCTTTCATGTGAAACATATACAGCAGGAACTTCTTGAACTGCTGCAGCCAGGTGGTCTCGAGCAGTTGCAGCACTGCCACTGAGTAATCTCCAGTGACTCCCATTAGTGGCACCTTTGGTTTTCAGCAGCTAAGTGTCACAGGATATCCTTTAAACTCAACCAGGACCTAAATATGTCCATCTTCTTTGATTCTGGGGCTTGCACAATATCCAGCAGTAAGATTTTAAATAACAAGTCTCATCCTGCATCGAGATTCTCAGATCTGAGTCTGTATTTCAGCATGTGCTAAAGCACATGCTAGGTTGCTGCTGTGTCTTTGTAAGAGCAAACCTGTTAACAAGCACACAGAAGGGGCAGAAGGAGGGGAGGTCAGCTGTTATCAGCAGCCACATGCATCAGATCGTATTCCTTGTTTGGGATTAGCATGGTCTGTTAGATTTTTGATCCTCCAGAATCCTCTTGTTTCCAGCTGATGAGGGAGTCCCTTCAGGGATGGGTAGTCATGCTGATGCATCCCTGGGGCTGAAGCAGAACATAGAAGCCAAGTGAGTCTGTGCTGTCCTTCTTGTTTCTTTAAATTCAGATTCAAAAGCAAAATAATCTGAAAACCATTTATAGGCTCTTGCCCTTTTTCTTGTGTGTTATCATTACTGATGAGGCCAAAGGTAAACCAGTTAGCATCCCTTCCACATGAAGCAAAAGATGACTAAAATCTAACTAAACTCTGATCCCTGTTGCTTACTGTGTGATGCAGCTGAGTGCCGTTGCTCATGAACCACACA
Source organism: Myiotriccus ornatus (assembly GCA_036023395.1). NCBI lineage: Eukaryota > Metazoa > Chordata > Aves > Passeriformes > Tyrannidae > Myiotriccus > Myiotriccus ornatus. The sequence continues at coordinate 55,025,752 of JAYRBT010000001.1, read as the reverse complement.
AGGATGCAATTAGTGTAACAGCTCTTTATTATGAATGCAGCAGAACAGAATTAGAACTCAATTTACAAGTCCCCCTTTCAAACCCATTCAGCCGTTAAGGCTGCATCATCTTTCAGTTTTCCAAGGCATATAATTGATAAATGATTTGTCCCTGCACACCTCAGCTCCTCATCTTTATTCATGAACCAATTAATCTCTGTAGGACACTGTGATCATTTACATATATGGCCAATGTCACCAACCTCTGTCATTTCATTCAGGAAACAGTTTTGCAGCCTATGAAACCACCAGGAGGGGAAGATCTGGAATATGTCTAAATTTCTGTGGTTCTGGCATTTCTCCCTCATGTTATTCTCCAATATAAAAATCAGATGCTACGTGTGCTGGAAAATTATGGGTTAACCTGGGAGGAAACAGACTTCTTGTCCCAGGCAGGCAGTGGCTGAACTTGTATTAATAGGCTGTTTCCACATGTCCTAAAGCTTGACAAGCCAAGAAGGCATTTGACAATCTAGGTCCCATTAGTACAGTTCACAGCCTCTAAAATTAGCAGAACTGATATTTCTAGAATCTGGTCCCAACAGCAAAGTTGGGAAGTTTCTAGAGACTATTCTGCGAGACCTGATCACCACATGGGCAGCATTACCCCATGTGCATTTGAGAAGCATTATGGGATTCTGAGGTCACATTTCCCTTATGTCAAATGTAATTTGGCTACACAGCAAGCAGTGGAAGTAGGGTAGGGCCTGCATCCCTCCTCTGGGATCTCTGTTACTTTTCACTGCTGTGGCTGATTGAGCCTTTCACTGTCATGTTACTTAACCACAGGACAGGTTCACTGGCACCCAAGCAAACACAGGTCTTGAGAAGGCATATAGAGGTTGATGCTCCTAAGGTTTATCCACCGCCTCTCAGACGTGCAGGGTGTTCTGCTCCAGGGCTGCAGAATCAAGGGCGAGCACATTGCTGAGGGGCTGGCCAGAAGATAAGTCCCCACTTCAGTGACAAACCAGCACGTGCTCTGAGTTTGCTTAACTGCAGTGAAGAACCAGGACAACTTCATAGGCTGACAGAGGTGCCTGGTAGGGGGACATTGCTTTTCTGCCTATGTGAATCAAAGCTTGTCACTCACCTGCTAGGACGTTTCCCAAGTGGATGTGTGGGGTTCCTCTCCATGCTTTGTGCATTTACAGATTTTCATTGCTGTATTTCTTTAGATCCTTAACAAATGCACTGAATGACTGCCTGTCCTGAGGGAGTTGAGTGCATCTATGCATGATTGGTTATGTAGATCTCTTGTCACAAATTTCATTACCTATGAACACATGGCCTGTGTGAATTCTGGGCTTTCCTAGCTTTGGACAATTTGTCATGAGTCTGTAATAGTAATAGTAGCTTGCATCCTCGGAACAAATTAGGTTTCCTGTAAAGCACTGTTACCTTTAAAATGTTATAAGGGCACAAAAAGTAAATAAGGTTCAATGAAAACCAGTGCTTTAAAATATAGTCATTTTACTCAGTGAGAACTAAGACTCAGCTGTGTGTTACTTTCAGAGCAGCAAATGGATTGCCAGGGGAATGACACAGTTTTCCTGATGGCCGAAGAGAACTGACACTGAGTGCTGACTAACATAAAAATGATAAACAAAATGAGAGCATTTTTAAGTGATGTTGGTCCTAATTCAGAGTTTTCTCACACTAAGCTGTACGAAGTCCACAGATGTCACCTTACACAGAGCTCCTCCGTTTTGTGTCCTACTTAATGAACAGTTTCTTAGGTTTGTGGATAAATTTTAGCTTCAGTGTTGCTCACCAAACAGCATGCAACGAGAGCCAGGCATTGAGTGGTGGTGCTAATCTCTGCTGCTTGCCCTGTCTGCTTGCCTGAAAAGCACTGGAGTTATGTGGCTGAGCAGCCTGACAAAAAATGCTCCGAAATTCTTGTCAAGTCTGTTCTTCAGACAGTGAGGAGGGTGCTAGAAGTGGCAGAAGATAGAGAGCTGGAGAGTCGTATTAGCAACTCAGCACACAAGTATCCATTTCTTCATCAAGCTGAAAGCAGCGGTAGCTGAATAGTTGCTGCAGGACCAGTGCTGCTCACGTGCTTTTTACAGCCATCTGCCAGAGACAGGGCTCTATTTTGCAAGCAGAAGCCAGATCAAAGCTGCTGGTCATTTAGGCAGCAATGGATACCAGGACCTGAAGTTTGTGATTAGGCTCACAACAGAATTAGGCTCCATCTAGAAGGATGAGTGATGTCAGGTTGGGGTTTTAGTTCAGTTCCAACTCTGGAGGAAGTAGAAACTTATCTTTGCCTGTAGAAAAGCACACAGCAGCCGGCCATACTGCTTGCTGTCCCCTTTCTAAGGCCAGAATAGATGATTTCTAGCTAGGATAGATGATTTACAAGAAGGTGTAAAATCCTCATCATGCACCTAATTATATTTTACTACGCTATGGGGGGATATTTCCTTCTGAGTCCATCTGGTGATCAGACTGTACCCTGAAGCATGTGGATTGACTGCCCTCATGTTTTTTTCTCCTAGTTAGTCTAACTGCTGATGCTTTACTTTTATTTGTATGAATGTCTAAGCCTTTTTTGAAGCACTGAAAATTATGATTAATTGTGCAATGAAAATCAATAATGGAAGTGCTTACAAAGCCAGCTTGATTTGGGAATGAATCCCAAAGACAGCTGCTTTCCCTAAGAGCGATGGAGAAAGTTGGAGAAAAGCAACAGCAAAAAAGTCCAGATCCTGGTGGGGTTTTTTGGTGATGCTTGTCATAAGCTTAACCCCTTCAGCATCTGCTGGGAGCTTTACTACTGGCTGCTGTTACCGCTTCATGAAAGCAAAACCTCAAATCCATAAAATAAACAATACCAAATTAAACAGAGATGCACTGAAAAGTGAAGATATTTACACTCTTGTACCAGAATGCAGCCCCACACCTTTGGGGTCACAACAGATCCATTTTTCAAGGGAAATTCCAGGGATAGGGCAAGGCATTTACTATAGTATCCCTGCCAACAGCACTTACTCCCTTTTGCACACTGACAGGTGCTGGCGTTTTGCCTAGGTTAAGTATCCAATTTTTTCTCCATTCTCAGAGGAGCGCATTGTCGGAGCTCGTGCCTGCCAGTTTCTAGAACTCCATACAGAGTGAGTGCCATCTCGTGGTTAGCTCTCCCTGCTGCGCTGGCCCAGGGCTTGTGCCGGGGATCTCAGCGCTGCTGCAGAGCTGCACGCTGGAGTTCAAAGGTAATGCTCCCAAAAGCAGCCTGGAGGCAAGAGACTAGATATGGGAAGAGCTCTGCGGCAGGTGCCCGCTTTCCTTTCTCTGGTGTTCCTCTGCAGGGCTCCCAAATCAATCACAAGAGAACAGCTGCTTTTTCAGTGCCACCCCTCTTCTCTGGCAGCAGCAGGTCCTACCTCCGAAAACTGGAGGGGCATAGGGACCGTAACTACCCCTCCCTGGGCAGTAAGCTGGGGTGATATCTCCATCGTATAATACTTAAGATGTTCTTCTCCTTTATACTGTGACCAGACAGGATGGTCTTAGGATGCTATACCTTTCCCACCCTGTATTAAATACACAGGTTCATGAGAGGAACAGGGCAGCCAGATCTGATCAGGAACAGGATCTGGCCATTACTGCAGAAACAAAGCAGCATATTTGCATCACAGAATTCCTAAAGAAGTTCATCAGTACATGAGCAAAGGAGAGAACGATGGGCATGGTGCCAAATAGGGAAAATCATACTGCAGGTCAAGTCAGCAAATGTCCCGCCTTTGGCAGTGTCTCAGAGTGGCATGTTCAGAAACAGCCTAGGAAATAATTCTTCCCACTTTCTGCAATCTGTGGTTTTGATAACAACACAGAAGACATATCTTTAGTGAGCCCACAGATTATTTTTAAATCTGTCCCCATTTCAGCTATATGATACACACTTCCCAAGTAACACATGCACTACTTAAAGCAAAGACTACATATTTGGCTTTATAGAACATTTTATTTGGAGAGATTTCTCACATCACTGAATATTGGTTTTTTTATTAAGGCAATTCTGAAGGGTGGGAGGAGAGGAAGGGGTATAGGGAGAGAGCTAAGATTGTGTCAACGGGATTGCATTAAGGCAAAATTCCCTCCTTCTGCATTTCACCACAATAAAATCCACATAGAGGCTAAAACAGTAAATGTCTCATGCCAAGGAAGAGATTCAGTGCAAATATCCCACTGACTATCTGTAGACATGGCTAGGTCCTCATCTGAGGCAAACTGACAGTGCTTTGTTAGCCGCAAAGCTAAGCTGATTTAGCCCCATTGAGGATCCCACCCTGGGTTCAGGGAAGCATTTTAGTATGTGTTTCATATGCAAGCACAGATTTAAATGCTCTCCTGAATCAGAGCCGCAGCCCTTTGAGTGCAAGTCTGTGAAGTTAACAGAGTTTAATTTTTATTGGCTACATAAATACATCATTCTGCATCCCTTTGGTTCACTTCTTACAGTATTGCTACTAACAGAGTACATTCCCTTAGTTTCTTTATTATGGTTTTCATTTCTACCATGCTTTGCAATCTGTTTATGTTTTAAGTATATTATGACATAAAAATGAATTATCCTTTGGAGAATGTTTCTTGCAAAGGTTCCAGAGTTTGGAGGTCCAGGCTGCAATATGTTTTTTACCATGAGCAGTAATGTAATCTCTGAGTAACGTCACTGAGAGCAAAGGCAGGAAAAAGTACTGCTCAGTTCACATACCAGCAACACATCGCAGACACCAAATACTTCTCTCTTTCCAAAAGGATTTCCTAACAGGACCCTACTATTCCAAAAATATAGTCACTAATATTTGCATTGGTTTGGGGTAACCCCTTGAGTTATTCCAGGTGCAAACTGAAGGTAAGTATGGCAGAAATGCTAAGAAAAGCATGACGATATTTTCAGGCAGAAGCAGCATATAAGGTTTCATAGTCCTAAAAGCTGTCTGTACCTCCCAAGACAAAGATCTCCAGGCGACCTTTGACAGAAAACCCTGGTATCCATTAATAAAAGGATGTGTTTACGCCTCGGTACTGAAAGCTTATTCAGGAATATGAAATGGTTTTATCTAGCAAAGTGGAAAATAAGGCAAAGAAATCAAGCATATTTTACTGTTCAAATAAAAATATTTCCTGGATACACATGAATACACAACTTCTGTATGATCTGGAACGATGTGTAACATTCATGCCTTAAAAGCATGAGCACCCTGCATATTTCTTTGATACAGAGAAGAGCATCCAGTTTGAGGGAATCTAAGGGGTGAATAACAGGCACCAGTAAAAGTCTTTTGTGCTTTAAACTTTCTTCATGCCTTTTCCCATAAGGCAAGCAAAGACTGTCATGACCATTTTGGGTTTTACTTCAACCAGGTCTTCTGGAAGGGCATAGACTCTTGCTCCAATTTTTCTTGCCATAGAGATGGCATACCTGCATTGCAGGGGTGAAAAAAAATAAAGAAAAAACAAAGACATAAATTAGACCAGTAGCATTAATTTTCCCTCTGTTAAATGTTTTACATGATCAGTACCAAAGTGGGTTTTACTGATTCACCAAGGTTAAACTTTTCTATAGGAATGTATGTAGATAGGCTCATAAAGAACTACATTTCTAGTAACAGGTAGAGTGTATTTCCTGATAGTAAGAGCACTGATTACCCAGAGGATGGGAAACTGCAGGTCAAACTCTGATATGAAACATTTAGTCTCTCTTTCCCTGAAAGATTATCCTCACAACCAGCCATTCTGGTCTTGCTCCTTCTCAATCCCTGAGACTCAGACTTTGTGCATAAACAAGCTTGCAAGGATGGAAGCAGAAGGCTGATGTCGATGGAGATCAGTGTTGTTGGAAATCAACATTCAGGGACTTCTGCTTCAGTCATACCCAGAATGTGCAAGTTGACATTCCCACCTCCCTGCTCAGAGTGCACTGATGCACAGGTGTTGTCTGTTCTTCAGAGGGTTTGTCTCTTCTATTTTTTCATTAAAAAGGTAGAAAATCTCAGGTTCTTCCCACTTCAGAGCACATACATTTGTGAAATTTGCCCCAAAATGCAGAGAAACATTGAGAGGGTGAGGGGGTGAGAAATAAGGAAAAGAACAGCAGAAGAATGAATAAACACAGAGAAAAGCACACATACCATTGCAAGGAAAGAAAGAAAACAGATGGTAGGAAATGAAAGGGAAAAATGAGAGTGGGAAAAGTCTTCAAAAAAATGATGGCAGCTCTGATTGTCTTACAGTCATCCTTTTCTCTTTTGTAGTTACCACAAAGAAAAAGAGAAATTAAACTGATGATCAGACCAGGAGGTGATCTGTGTAACTCTGAAAGGAAAGGGAGTTGCCCCCAGAATTGACTCTCTGCTAGCAAGTCATTTGGATTCAAGGAAAAAAAAAAATCAATATCTATATCCACAGAATCAACTTTTCAGGCATGAATCCTGTCCTCCTCCTTCTCTCTTAAATATGCCTTTGTTCCACCTGTATGTGCCTAAAGAGCTATCATGTTTTCCGTGGCTCACTATTGTTGGCATTGTTCCCTGATCTCTGAAAGAATTTTAAATTTAATATGAGAAAATAGAAGCTTGTGAAGCCAAATGATTTTAATCCCTTCAAGGGATTTATAAAGCAGGAACTACAACATTACACATTTCATTTCCACTGATAGTCTTTTTACTACCTAATTCCTAGCCTTCATGCTTCTGACTGGTGGTATTTCTCAATTAAGGCTGTGCCAGATCAGAATGACAGAAGAGCAGTTTTCAAAGACAGAGTTAAGCAAGCCTGGGCAGGTAACTCATGTTAAGTGTCACTTGACACGAACGTACTTAGCATTATTTAGTTTCTCCTCATCATTCAGGTCCTCTGTTTTCAAGAGGTCATACTTGATTGATCCTGGTTGAATGGCATCAATGAGATCCAGGACTGGCATGCTGGTGCTGATTTTGCTATCCTGCATACATGAAAAATAAAATTAGATGCAAGAACTGGATGACAGATCTCCCACAGAGTCTAGGCTCAATAGCAATGCACAGTTCAGTGAAATACCATCTAGATCTTCACAAAGGGCTGCTTAGAATAATTTTTTATCTAAGGCAGACTAGGAACTCTTTCAAGGATCATTTTTTACCCGATGGATGAGACATTATGAGACATTTATGTTGGAAAAGACTTTTAAGATCATCAAGTCCAACCTTAAACTAGCACTTCCAAATCCACCACTAAATCAGGTCCCTAAGCACCACATCTACATGTCTTTCAAATCCTCTACGGATGGTGACTCAACCAGTTCCCTGGGCAGCCTGTTCCAGGGCTGGACAACCCTTTTAGGGAAGAAATTTCCCCTGACATCCAATCTAAACCTCCCCTGGCCATTTCCAAACTTCAGGCCATTTCCTCTCGTCCTGTCACTCGTTACGTGGAAGAAGAGACCCCCACCTGACTACAACCTCCTTTCAGGTAGTTGTAGAGAGTGATAATGTCTCCTCTCAGCCTCCTTTTCCCCAAGCTAAATACCCCCCAGCTCCTCTAGCCCCTCCTCGTAAGTTCCTCTTGTGCTCCAGACCCATGTCCAGCTTTGCTGCCCTTCTCTGGACACATTCCAGCACCTCAACCTCTTTCTTGCAGTAAGGGGCCCAAAACTGAACACAGGATTTGAGATGTGGCCAAGTACAGAGGGACAATCACTTTCCTCGTCCTGATGGCCACATTATTCCTGATACAGGCCACTGTGCCATTGGCCTTCTTGGCCACCTGGGCACACCGCTGGCTCATGGCTCTTGAACAGCACTCCCAGGTCCTTTTCCACTGGGTGGCTTTCCAGCCACTCTTCCCCCAGCCTATAGCCCTGCACGGGGTTGTTGTGGCCAAAGTGCAGGACTCAGCACTTGGTCTTGTTAAACCTCATACAATTGGCCCTGGTCCATCAATTCAGCCTGTCCCGGTCCCTCTGCAGAGCCTTCCTCCCCTTCAGCAGATACACACTCCCACCCAACTTGGTGTCCTCTGCAAACTGACTGAGGATGCAGCTGATCCCCCTGTCCAGACCTTCAATAAAAATGCTAAACAGGATTGGCCCCAGTAGTGAGCCTCAGGGAACCCCTCTAGCGGCCGGCCACCAGCTTGGATATAACTCCATTCACCACCACTCTTGGGGCCTGGCCATCCAGACAGGTTTTTACCCAGGAACAATGCACTCATCCATGCCATGAGCAGCCACTTTCTCCAGGAGAATGCTGTGGAAAACTGTGCCAAAGGCTTTGCCAAAGGCTTTACCAAAGTCCAGGTAGAAAACATCCACAGCCCTCCCCTCAACCATTAAGCAGGTCACCTTGTCATAGAATACAATGCCATTAAATCAAAAGACGGGGTGCGAGTCTAGTGAATTTGCTCCTTATGGGGAGAGGACATTGATACACGTCTACTGACGGGAGGTGCGAGGGGGACCAGCTGTGTAATTTCTGAACTCTTTACATGAAGTTCAATGGATCTGTTCTCGCCTGGTGCAAACTGCTGATTTATGTCCACCGAGTGTCCCCTAGCTTGGGGAGCATCATAGATTTGTTAGCAGAATTGGAAGCTCTCTAGAATTGGTCCATCTCGGTGTTTGTATGGTACCTTGCAAAATAGGGTAAGGTACCCCTGAATGGTAGCACCACATTATAAATGTATTGCTATTGTTCATTTTAATACTGTTATTCGTTATTGCGGTAGACTTATAATCAACAGCACAGCAGTTCTTGCTTAATTCCCATCATCATTCCTGGCTTCATGCTTTGATTTCCCATGTCAAACTGGAATTCAACGTGTTTTCTGTTACGTTCACGTAATATTTTTATTACCTTTTCACAATAAAGCCCCTTGAATGAAATCTGTATATTTGAACATGCCTTTGAAAGGGAATACTCAAACTATGTAGTTAGTTATATCATAATGTAGAGTGTGAATGTATATGCACACATATGTGTAAATACAGGCAACGTATATAACATACACACAAACACACTGAGTAAGAGATTCCTAAGCAGACACTTCTAAGAAAAAACTATACCTTGAAACTGGAGATGGTTGAATCCTTCCTGGCTGCGGTCAGTGTTTCATTGACCCAGCTGACAATGATTTCATCATTGACCTTCTCTCCACCACCAATGTCTTCAAGGATATTCAGGGTGTACCTTAAAAGGGAAGCCAGGATATTTTCTCAAAGTCTGCTGTAACCTCAGAACTGTTCTGTTCTTGACTGGGGTCACCCCAGAAGTCCTCTTTGACCTGTTATTCCTCTGCCTCCCACACACTCACAGTGCATATGAGTTATATTATAACACAATAATTAATCTAATAAGTCTAAATCATCCCCAGTTCTTTAGTCACTGTTTTGGGAATGTTAAAAGGTTTTGATACTCAAAATTCCTAGAAGGTCTCTCTTAATGGATCTCGGTGTAAATGACTCATTCTCAAAGTGCTTAAAAAATAATCACTGACGTTAGGAACAGAAGGGAATAATTCTGCTCACCTTCTGCATAAAAGAAGCCTGGAATGGTTTTTTGTATGTGAGCATACATCTTGGAAAGACATCCCAGCTACGGAGCTCTTAAACACATATACACCCACAGAGAATTGCATTAAAATGGGGAGAGCTACTGAGTTTTACCCGCTTCAGATAGCAGGTTACAAAACTTCTGCATCATTTCCTTGTTTCCAGTATATTCTCCCCATTCCCTGATATTGAGACCTTTCAACTTCTTTTCCTCTCTTCCATGCGATGAACATTTATTCATGTTATACAGATAGTGACAATAATAATCTTCTGCATGAGCTGACTGTAATGGCCTTGCCCACAAGATGTGCTTCCTGATCACATCCCTAACTAGGATGTAATCCTAGCTAGGAGTTCTGCCTTTGCATTTAAGAGCAAACATAGGAGTGATAAAGATGTAGCCTGTAGAGCCTTTTCAGTGATAGCATCAGGAAACTATTACAATGCAAACTGAGTATACCAAAACGCTCTGAAGTTTGTGGCTGACTGACATACCTTCTCATCAACTGCCAGATTAAGGCCAGGGTGAGTGTACGGTTTCCTTCATTGAGATCTTGCCCAGCAATGCCAACAAGAGAAAATTTGGCTTGATTCTTTCCCAGTTCCACTGCATAGTTGCAGTTTTCAAGCTGTTAATGGCACAGTCAATCAGTGTGGTTCAAAAATATAGAAAAAAAAGAAAAGACAAGACACTGTTACTTTAAATTCCTTGGATCACTCAGCCCAGATCTTCCTGGGGAAACAGGAATTTTGGGAGTGTGTGATAATACAGCTTCTTGACTACAAGCAGGCAGTTCCACCCCAAAAATACCATAGAAAACAGTTAACATTGAAGGAAATATTATTCTTTGTCGTCAGGGCCTGAAAAGCAGACTATCCTGGAAAATAAAAATTTATGGCTCATGGGTACCTCCAGCATCAGGGCACTGCACTGCGACAAAGGGTTAGTGTCCCAGTCAATATTTTAGGTCAGTAGATTGCTCTGGTTTAACTGGATGGAATTACTCATCCAGATAGTTGCAAAAAAGCTTTGCATTTGGCAGCCACTGTGCGATCGGTTCTTGATGCATTTGGTCAAGAATGCTTATCATCACGGTCTTCATTTGATGTGGAGGGCAGTGATCCAGACAGCTGCAATTAAGGTGGGGCCATGTGTCTCTTGGTGCAGATGTATTATAACTGATGGTTAAAAGAGTAGCAAAAGTGGTCTGCAAATACAGATTTTGAAGAAGATGTCAAGTCTTTTTACTTTACAAATATTTTTCACCTGTCAATAGAGCAAGTGAGTTGAATGTATGTTTATTTTTCAGGATGAAAAATTATTCACTAACTAGACAAAAAAAATCATTTAATGTGCTGTAGTTGGCACTGGAGAGCAACATGAGTACCCATGCTGCTGTTTGAAACTATAAAGACACTGAAACTATATAGACATTCTCTGAGGACAAGGCTCATTACTGGAGCTATTCCAGTTTTTTTTTACCTTCTTCATGTTGCCACCCAGTTTAGGATATGGTGGTTTGTTCACTCTGTTCCAGTCTACTGGCACTTTGATCTTTTCATAGAGCTGGAAGATAACCAAGGCATCTGACAGGTCACTGAAAACAACAACAAAAAAAGATACATTATTTTCCAAAGAACAGAGAAAATAAACATGATTAAACTTAGCAGAGGTAAAATTAGTTTCCTAAAATACAAAAAGCAGCATATATTCTGTATATATATTCTGTAATCAATTTCTGGCTGTGTTTATCATCTGAAGAAAGTGTAATACCTTGTCTTACCTATATAAGTGATTTACACGTGGATTAACACCCAAGGAGTTCATCCAGTTCCTGAACGTCCTCTCTTCCCTTGTCTCACCTAAAACAAGAGATATATCAATCAACAAGCCTGCAGAACAAAACACTCTGGTAAAATAAGTGTCTTGTGAAGAAACCCTAACTCTGAATTTACAGTGTGCTGAAATAACAAAAGGAGACACTGGTTGACACGAGAAATAAGAATGCATGGTACACCATGCAATATTTCTTCATGGATTATATATTATAGTATTTTGGCAGATTGGCCTTTAAATGCCTTCAAGAAATCAAGAACAGCCTCTGCGCCAGCATGAACAGCTTCACTGTGAGGCTGAGACGGAAGGACCTGAAGCGCAACAAATGATCCATACAACAGTGCTCCTGACCCCAATCCAGAGCAAGCAGGCAGCAGGTTTATGCAAGATCTGATTTTTAATTTATATCCTCAAATAAGAGAATGCCAGATCAACTCTAATTTCAACTAAAAGCATGCTCAATACTCCGTACTGGTTCAGACATCCCACAACCCTTTTTGTCCTTAAGCATGTGTTATTCACAGAACAGAGCCCCAAGTTATGAGAAGCTACAAGAAGGTAAAGGACAGCTTCTGTTTCCGAAGGCTGCCTGTGCTAACAGGGCAGCAAATATATGTCTGAAGGACATAAGGTTAGGTTGATGTATCATAACTCAGAGCTGGGGATACGGTGGCACGGGTGGCCAGAAGCATCTTTTACATGCATTTTCCTGACCTTCAATGGAGCTCCAGTCAATGTCCTGGTTCTCTGGCTTATGCAGGGCAGGGTATTTGTTGAACAAGTTGGCGATGAAGGCCAGATTCAGCTTGGGGTTCCCCCGGACGACGTCAGTGGCCGTGACGAACTGCCGGCAGCCCAGGCGCTCCGCCTGCTGCAGCATGCACTCCGCTCGCTGGACATCGTCCTTCTCCTGTGCTGGCACAAAACGGGGCATCAGCCTCACCTCACTGCCTGGCACTGCATGCAAGACCCACCTGGGGTGTCTGCATGTGGATCTAGGTGTGGAACTGTTAAAGCAAGTCCTTGATGGATTTATAACTATTTCCTTTCCCACTTCTACTAATGGCAAGTCTGTGTTTTCAAATGGGCTTTGCCTATAGTTCAACCATCTCACCATACTGCTTTGACAGTCATATTCCATAGAAAATGTGATGGGTTTATGAAATTCCCAAATAAATTTACTTTAAATGCACTTGTTACATGCTAGTAGTTTATCAGTGTGGTTGAATAGTTGCTAAAGTTTTAGAGATAATATCTAACAAAAGTCAAAACACATAATTTAATTATTTGAAAGCTCTGATTTCTGAAATACAAGATCATGTTGCAATGCTAAAAAGGATTTGCTTGTTCCAACATCCCGGTGCAACCCTATGTTGACCAGCAATGCAAGTAACAGACAGAAAATATCGGCATTTACTCTAAACTGATCTCATCTTACCCTTAATCCTGACATGTCAATAGTAATAGCTGGAATGCCTTCTTCATCTCCCTTGGGGGCGACTTGGTTCAGCAAGTGGTAATAAGCTCTTGAGTCCTGTGACAGACAGAGAAATTAAAGGGAAGAAAAATTACATCTAAAGCTCAGCCTCCGCATGCCAGTACTTCCCTGAACAATGTGCCTGCGTGCTTCGTTTTTATTACATCGATCACTGGGCTACATAATTAAATTAATTAAGCTGGAAGCACTTAGCAATTCCTACTTTATGCTGTGTTTGCCAGATCTATTTCTTCCCAAAGCCAATATATATGTACTGCAGAATGTTCAACACACGATACAAAACACTGTGTGCTGCACTTACTAAAAGAACAGCAACAAGAAAGAGACATTAGAATTTACTTAATCAGATTTACTTAATCAGAATTTCTTAATAGATAAGAAAATGCATACCTTTATAATGTTGTAGAAGTCAGGCTGCTGAGCATTTAATAGAAGAAAATGCAGAAGGAGAAAGCAGATGTTTAAAGTGGATTTCTAAGCAATGCTTGAACAGTTACGGAAGAGAAAGCATAGTTTTCAAGGACAAAAGTTAAAACTAACAACAGTAACAGCATTTTTCAGGAAAAAGGGCAGGAACGAGACAAGAATTTAACATGTTGTGTCTTTAATCTTCTGTGAAGTATAATGTTGCTTCTATATGTGGAAAATATTAATCACTTCAAAAATAGCTCAAAGAACTGAAAATAAAGCTACATGTTAATGTCTAGGGACTTGACTAACTCAACTAATGTTCTTCAAAATATAAAGTAGATTACATGAAGTATATTAAATATTTTACATCTACATTACTACCCAGCATATCTAGAAGTGGTTATTTATAACAGAAGCGAGTTGGGGAAACAGACTTAGAGTCTGGCTGTAAATGCTGAAGTCTTGTAAATGTGTGCCTTATTTTCCAACTGTAAATACCATAAGTGCAATTTAGCTTTCAGCTGTAGATAGGATTTAGTCAGTTGCACTATAGTCCTCTTGGGTAGCCTACAGAAAGGTGGGAAAGACTCCATTCTCTTCCCTTTCTTTGATATTCTCCAGTCACCTCCACCCAGTGAAGCAAAAATCTGTTACAATAAGAATTGGATTATCAAATCTGACTCTCCATCTCTCCTGTAGCATTCCCTGAGTTTCTTTCTCTATTTCAGGTAAATGCCTGTGCTTATGCTTCAGTCCCTAGTGAAACCTACAACCAGCAGTCTCTGGAGCCGAGTTTTTCCCTTGCTATACTGGCAGCAGTCAGGTCAGGTTGTAGCTGGTGAAGTCAGTGCGCTGGCCAGTCCCCTGGCTTTCCTGAAAGCCAGCTCAGACACCCTCCCTGATATATCCCTTACAGCTCTGGGATGCTAACTGGGCCTCACACTGGGTTTTAGTGTCTGAAATTCATCCGTGTGCACCACTGAGGTTCAAATACATCTGGGAAGAATGAAGGTACTATGAGAAAGCTCTGCTGAAATATGTACCCATGAGCCCATGAAGTCCCAAGTATGTGAAATATGCTGCATGGACTCGAGACCCATCCCTAAAGGTGTAGGGATATATTACTTTGAATAGTCCCACTGAACTAAAACCTTCAGGTCAGTGCATTCTGGGCTACAGCAAAGCTTGGGGTAGAGGAGCAGGTAACCCAGGTGCTGTACTGAAGGGAAGATCAAGTGAGGGAATTGGAAGAGCCCCATCCCCTTCCACTACATCTAGTTACATGTTTGAGTAAGGTCCAGGCTTTTCCAAACCAAAGTCAGGTCAAGAATCACTTAAGGAAATTTAAGAAGGAGGAGAGCAATAGAGGCAAGGAACTGAAAAAGCAGTGGTAGAGTCCATATGCCCTGTCCAGAGCCAGCAGTCATTCCTTTCCAGGTGTTTGGTGTGCTGGGGCTGACAGTGATGACTGGGAGGTTGGGATGAGGAGGAATACTACTGAGCGGAACGGTAAACCCCACAAAAAATATTCTATGCACCCAGCTCCATGTCTACAACAATGCAGTCTCAGCTGCTTGGATTGTTTCAGCGTTCAATCTCTGTGTGGAAGACAGAAATCTGGGTGGGAGCTGCTGTTTTGCAGTTGTTGGTTAGTGTTCCTCATACCTTGATGTCTGAGCTGAAGTTGTTGACTTTGTTGCATCCTGCATTTTCCAGATGATAGTTTGCCCACCTCAGCAGCAGGTCCTCTGGAGACAACTTCATCAGATCCTCCAAGCTCTCTCCTTCTCTCAGAAGAGCGATTAAGGCTAAGCGGGGGGGGGGGGAGGTGGGGAAGGCAAGAAAAAAATAATTATGTGAATACTTTTTGAGGAGAATGTATGGCTGTTTTCTCTGTAAAGGTGACTGGCCAGTGTTGCCAAAACTCAAGGTGGGTTAGCATGACAGAGGACATAAACAGAAAAAGGTCTCATCAATAAAATGAGAAAAAGGCTGTTATTTGTGTATTTAGTAGTGGACCATACAGAAGTGGAAGACAATTTCAGTGTGGTCTAAGAACTACCCATGAGCAGGGACATCTTCAACTAAATCAGTTTGCTCAGAGCCCTATATAATCTGACTTTGAATGTTTTTAGGGATGGGGCATCGACCACCTCTTTGGGCAACCTAGACCAGCGTTTGACCACCTTCATCACAAAAAATGTCTTCCTTATATCTAGTCTAAATCTACCCTCTTTTGTTTAAAATCACTCTCCCTTTTGTATCACAACAGGTCCTGCTAAAAGGTTTGTCCCCATCTTTCCTATAAGCCCCTTTAGGTACAGCAGTACCTAAGGTCTCCCTGGAGCCTTTTCTTCTCGAGGCAGAAAAATCCCAACTTTCCCAGCCTGCCTTCACAGAAGTGTTCCAGCACTCTGAGCCTTTCTGTGGCACTTCTCTGGATGTGCTCCAGCAAGTCCAAGTCTTTCCTGAGCTGAGAAGTTCAGAGCTGGACTCAGTGATGCTGAGCACAGGGGCAAGATCGTAATGAAAATATGAATGTAAACTTTCTGCAGCTTAGATTAAAGAAATCTCAGTGACTTTTACACTGAAACTGGATTCACACAGGTATTCTGGAGTACTTTCACACAACTCCATGGGCTCGTGCGCCAGTAGTGTTAACTCATCTGTCATTTGAAGACATCCTATTTTGTAGAAAAATTAATATAGTATTCATAAAAGGAGAAACAGACAGGAGGGAAGGACTGACTCTTGCAACTGCAGTGTGTTCAGCTGATCTCTGGAGCATGAAAGGCTTTAGAACAAGTTTTGAAAAGAAGAACTAATAACATGGAAACTAATTATTAATGTGATAAAAAGGGAGAGTGTGTCACACTACTCTGATCTTCTTCCAATATCTTTTGTCAACCCTTGAAAGAAATACGGATTTGCTACATAAAAGAAATGTGGATACACTATATCTGGAGTTCAAGAGATAATTTGATATAGGGTGCAATGGGGTTAAACTGAACCCAGGGGGGATAATGGATGCATTTCAAACTAGACAGAAGATTTTATGAAGAGAACGGTCTTAACTGTAGGCTGGAGGAAGGATTCTTGTGGAGTTCATCATGAATTGATTTTTGGATTAATGGTTTGGGGGTTTTTTTTGCATCAATTATCTTGGCACAAATACTAGCACTGTGCTAAAAATGTGAAGATGATATTCACTAGGTGGCATAGTCAATACAGAGGATGATCAGGAAATCAGACAGAGTGAACCAGATGACAGTAATAAAAACAGAATGTAATTTAATAGTGCCATGTTCAAAGACATTCACTAGGGAATTGATATGAATAACTGCTATTAGCTAAAAGCTTATACGAACAGAGGATGAGAACAACTTGGGTGTATTAGATGTCTTCTGAGCTACTCCGAGCCACCATTTGATATGACTATAGGAAAAACTAACATGGTATTAAGTGCATCCCAGGTAATTCCCATTGAGGTTGGGATGTACTACTACCTTGATATGCTCATGGAAGTTCATTGGAAATACAGTGTCCCATGTTCAAGAAATGGGAATTTTACCTGGAACAGCTGCAGAGAAAGGCTATCAGGGAAAGAGAGAACTAGAAAAGAAATCAAAATTATATTGGCTTGTCCACCCTGACAAACTGAAGTTTTAGATGAGAAGTGAAGGAGAAAATACCAGAAAGTCAAAAATAGCAATTAAGCAAGGCAAGGTTACCTACAAAGGAATGGAAACTCTGGGAACTGGTGGCTGTGGCAATGAAAGGGATAGAAATGTGAAAGGGGTGAGGCAATGAAGGTAACACCTGCATGGAAACTAGAGGAAAGAAGTGTCACTCTTGACTGAGCACACTATCCAGAGACACGAGGAACATGGCAGCAAGATGAGGTGCCATGTGAACTGCATGTACACACCTACACCCTCACCCCGCAGCTACTTCATGGAGAATTTTGGCATTGGTGAGACACATCTGGAGTGCCAGTTTGTGGCTCCCCAGTATGACAGAGACATTGACAAGCTGAAGCAACTTAGTGGAGGGAGACCAAGCTAGTTGGATTGCCGTATGTGATATATGGCAAGAGGATGAGAAAACTGCATTTGTTTAGCTTGGAAAGAGGTTTGAGAGGGGAACAAATATTGTGTTCAATCATTACAGAGGAACCAGGTCTGCATTTGCCCAGTATGCACAGCAAAAACATGAAAAGTTGTGTACACAAGGTGCAGGAATGGAAATTCCAACTAGATATAAGAAAAAAAAAATTCAGTGCAAGCGTGACTGGACTCTGGAATAGTCTGCCCAAAACACTGGAGAAGGCCCTGAGCAACCTCATCTACCTGTACTGCTGTAAGCAGGTAGCTCTATGGCTGAATCAGAGGACCTCCAGAGGTTCCTTCCAGCCTAAATTATTCTGTGATTCTGTAATTATGATTTCACAAAGAAAGTGGAGATGTTTGGCAATCAAGAGTAAGAAAGAGCAAAGCTTTCTGAACGCAGATTTCCTTATCCCAGATTTAATGCCAAAACATCAATACTTGGGTGTAGACCATCATTCCTGGTTCAACGAGCATGAAATGGCTCTGAACATATAAGTCTACAGTCAGCCTTGGACTTCTGACCACTGAAACTTGTGAAAAGCAAGGAAAACTATAGCAGTCCAGAAAACAGGCAACAGATACTTGAAGAAAAAAATGTATGATTTTTTTTTTTGAAAGACCTTTATCCTAAAGACTGTTCAGTGATAACAGTAGAGCACTGAAATCAAGAGCCATACATACCTTCATTCCTGCTGATCTCTATATCAGCAAAGAGTCCAATTTTGATGACTTGCCATAAAAGACCCAGAACCAGGTAAGGTTTCCCTTCTTTTAAGTCTTCAGCTCCAATGTTAACAACATGGCACCCAATGGCTGAAGCAGAGTTCAAGGCCAAGTTCAGATTTTCCTAAGGAAAGAAGAGATGTTTTGAATGATGCAGTAACTGGAGAACTGAGGATACAGAAAGGGAGCACAGCCAAAACTAGTGAAATCTGCAGGCAGCTTCACTGTGGATGCATTTATGTACACAGAACCACATCTTTCCGGAGGCAGTGCTCCGGGTGAGGTCTCATCAGAGTAGAGGGACTGAATCACCTCCCTTGACCTGCTGGCCACACACCTTTTGATGCAGCCCAGGATACATGTCTGACCACAGGGAACAGGGGAATACAGTATCTCCTGGGGAGTACAGGTAAGTTCTGGATGCCAACATGAAGACAGAAAGAACCATGTCACAAAGCACTGGAGCTCAGAGTGTATATCTACATTCACAGGAGTATCCTGGCTCAATCCTGGTTGCCAAACTCAGGCTCTCCCTACAGCTACTGCTTAAGCACATGCTCAAGTACAGACTTAGCTACAGCATGGGGCAGGCTCTCCTCTGCTCAGTCTTGCACACATGGAGGAACGAGAGACCTACAACCCAAACAACTGGCAGATATTCCAGGCCCAGCTCTCCCTAAGCACTACGTGAAAGCCCTGATGCCTAAGTTCCAAGTTGCTAGCTGGCAGTGTTCACAAAAAGCACACTGTCAGAGGAATCAGAATGATTCCTGCTAAGTTTTTAGCCTCGCAGTTCAGCCAAGGTCAGAACTGGTGAAGTCTGGATATTTTCTTTCTGAACTTCAGAGTATGGACTCCTGGGAGTGTTCAGCGGAATCAGAGGGATACAGTGATTCACAGGGAGGGGCAGAAAGCAGGTGATATTTCAGGAACATGATGTTCCTTCCCCATTTCCGTTTAAAACAAAGTGAATCAGAAAATTTGATACATCTACACTATTAAAAAAGGTGGCTTGATAAACAGTGGACAAGTAAAGCGGGCAAAGAAGCCTGGAAAATATAATTTATGATACAGATTTGCAATTTTTCACGTGAATTTCAGCACTGCTGGCATGACAGGGAGATCTGATTAGATACAAAATGCAGAGAGAGACACAATGTAAATTCTCATAAGGTAGAAAAATTGGACCATTTCAAATTAATTACCTTTTCTCCACCAGACAGCTGTAAAAGGGTTAAGTTAAAGTGGAAGCTATATTGATCAAATCATGTCTATCTGTGACAGGGATTGATCTGAGCTGCATCATTAAGCTATGCTGCTGACCAAAATGATTAGAACTGAAAAATGTGATATACAGCATAAAAATCCAATTTAATGGCTTCTGAGCTTACTTGAGTCTGGCTAATGTTCCATCAAATCAGAGTAGCTGAGGGCTAAACTGGGTTAGATTCATATCTATTCCATATATCTATTTATAGTCCACACCCAGATACATAGGAGTTGTTCATATAAAAATCTCTCTACATACTGGTCAGTGAGAAACACAATAAACTTCAAATAGGTGAAAATTAGTACTATTTTTTGTCCAATTTTAAAGTCATACACATGTGCATGTAATAGAAATACAGAAGTGCTTCAGTAATCAAGCTGAAATAGCAAGGCTTGTAAAAGGCAGGCAAAGGCTGTTTTCCCATTTCAGGCATGTTGCACACCATGGTATTTCCCGGATCACAGTTAATATTTTGGTGAGGACATCAGACTGCAACACAGCAGTGTTGAGGTCAAGTGCATCATCATGCCTTAGATGTGGGGTTCAGCCTTTTGAGAGCTGCTCCAGCTGGAACTGGTCACTGTACTATCTAGCTGCTCCTGCATGTGGCATCTACCAAAAAAGTATCTAAAGCTTTGATCTGGTAAACATTGCACATTGTGTTTGCTTAGTCAGACTGCTCATATGTTTGGAGAGAAACAGAAACATAAGTCTTTAAGTTTTTAGTTTTTTTATGACACAGACCTCAGCATCTCACTTTGCCACAAACAACTTTGCCTGAGTGTGTTGGGCAGAGCCATGGTATATCTAGCCTTTGCTCTAAGTGATTATATGAAAGCATCCTAAGGGGAGAAGAAAAGAATCTTGTTGTATTTTAGTACCTGTATTGTGAAGGGCGTGAGTTTCTTTTTGTTGATTGTTCTCTCATCAATGGTATCTGGCACTGAAAAGTTGATCATCTTACTGGAAATATAAGAAAAAAAATAACAAGAAATACACTGACAGCTACTCATGCACAAAATACAAATATAGCTTTTGTCACAACATTGTAGGACAAGTCCAAGAACTGGAGAGTTACTTAACAAATACAGATAGTCGCCCTCTGTTTCTACATATACACACAGAGGCACACACTCAATACTTGAGCAACTCTTTTGGGTCACATACAGATTGTGCTAGAGGTGCGAAGCCAAGAATGCCACAAGGTGAAGTCATGTGAAAAGGTTTATTGTGCAGAAAATGTCTGTGAAAGCACTCACTATTTTGTGCTGCTTTGTGTGAAACCCCAAAAGTCCTTGGGCAAAAATAAAACCAAGTAGCTCCTCAAATTTCACTGACTTCATCTAATTGTAAGGGTCTAGAGGCAAGAAAAAAATCCTCATTAAACATGAAAGATGCTTTATATTTTTGAAGATAAAAGAAGCAAAAACCCCACATTATTATTAAGGTCCTGAGTCTGCTAAGGTACGTGAGCTTAATGTAAATTCAGCAGCTTCTGTTTAAGCAGAGATGTGAGTTTTTGCAGACTCATGGTTCCCATTTGTGAGAAAGATAGATATTATTTACCAAAGCACTATGCCATCACCAACCGCCTGGAAGAGGTCATCTGTTTCTGGATTCATTGGGACCACGTGCTTACAGTCAGGGTCTTTCTCAAGGGCTTTGTTAATCCAGTTGACAAAGGCATATTTCTCTTCCTCTGTGGACACAGTGCCAAATCCATCAGTTTGCTGGGCAGTACCTCTACCATCATTTTACTTACAAAGGCAAAACTCCTGGGGCAGACGTCTCTCCCACGAGTGTGACTGATCAACAAAACCCTTTATGAAAGAAGGGTCTGAGGAGACAAGCAAATGAGCTGAAGACAGCAATGGGCTTGAGCTGGTTAATACACCCTTGACAGTCCTTCCCACTCACCAGGGTTCCCTGGTGTCATGAGGGCAAATAATATAGAGACTGGTAGTGAAGTTCATGTGATTCAACTGTATGGTGCAGATGCTAAGCTCTGCAAAGAGTATTTTGTACGTGCACCATAATTTGAATGCATTTTTGTACCATTCTGCTAAATAGAAATCCCACATAACTTCAAATAAATTCAAGTAAGTCAATTCTGTATTGTACTTTACACCCTCTTCACGTGAAATACCTAGATTGGATTGGGCAATAATTTGAATGCATTGTTGTATCACTGCACTAAAGAGAAATCCCACATAGCTTCAAATAAGTCAGTTCTGTATTGTACAATACACTCTCTTCATGTGGAGTATCTACATTGGCCAGGATTGGACTCTGACAAGGAGCATTCAGAAGGTAATGGGCAAATGTTGCCTGTAGTTCAACAGGGCTGTAGCACAGCTGTCCTGTACAGCAACCGCTCACGCTGCCCCAGCAGCTCAGAGAAGGAGCCCTCTGTGCTCAGGTGGGTGGAAACATCACAGGAAGCATCCTCTGTTCTCGCTGCCCTGGAGAGAGTCAGTCTCCCACTCTTGCTCCTGGGGAAGACAGCCAAAGATGGGACCTCCTCCCTGTGGAGCTGCTTCAGTGTGAGCTGTGCCCAGGAGGTAACAGAAGCAACCATGGCTGCCCCGAACTTTCATCTTGGAAAAACAGGCTGGAATAAGAGCCCAGATGGTGTTGTGTCCTCTATAGAAAAAAAAGTCAGAAACTACCTGAGTTTACAGAATAACTGACAGACTACTGGTAAAATGTATGAGGAAATGGGTTAGAAACAGCGGGGAACCTGCACCTTGCCTCACTGGTGAGCAGGGACAGCAACAGGCCAATCTGTGTGCTGCTGCAGCTGTGCTGGGAGGCTGTTCTCCAGCAGGACTGCAGTGCATTTAAAGTAATGGAAGATAAACAGGCTGGAGCTTCCTCCTGTAGCCACAGCTGTGTCCACCCCAGTAAACTGGCTCAGACTACTTTTGACAAAGACCCTGCTCTGATGCTTTGTCCCCTTCACAGCTCTTTGCCACACACCAGCCTTGACAGAGCAGCCACCGAAGGTCACTGAGGCCAGAACACCTGGGCTTGCACTGAGATAAGGTGCACGTGATCTCTGAGGGCTCACTTGTTGCTATCAACACAGGACAGCTGTACCTACCTGAGTAAGAGTGTTGTGTGCCAGCACTGGACTGCTCAGATGTCCCACCAATAGCACAGATCCCCTCCTTCTTGTTGATTTGTTTTCGGAATGACTTGGCAACATCATCATTCTTCAGGTTTTGGAAAATCTTTCAAGCACGAGAGACAATTTTAAAATTTTACAGAATTAAACCAAGCTAAAAGAGTTGAGCTCTTGGGCCAGAAGACACATTCTCTCTGTTTCATAAATAGGAAAGGACAGCTTGAGTATTTTTCAATAGGTTTCTGTGTACAATCTGTGTATCTGCTGTGGTACAACAGGATTATGCACACATTTTATGCTTTCAAAGCAGTGAATAAGGATCAGCTAAATAACAGAAATGTTGCTTTGGAGGAGAGCAGTTTGGGTTTGAAGAAAGGGCAAGTAAAAACCTGCTTCTCCATCACAAGGGAAATCCCACTATTTTAGTATTTGCTTTTGACTCAGTTCAGATCAGAAAAAAAGAAAAAGCCTCATAAAGTTTTCAGTTTCAATCTGCTGAAACTTTCTAGACAGAACATAATCGTTTTGCAACTTGCAACCGAAGAACTTGCTGGATCAACCAAACTGAAACATACAAAGGCTATGCAACAAGCAGCTGCATTCACACAACTTGTCCCAGTTACCTGCAGGCTTTCTAGTTTGGTTACCTTCTGCTTTCAGCTTTTCCAGTGCGGAGACTCCTCGGATTGGCGAGGTGCCCATATAAGACCCTACGCTTGTGCCTCTACTGTGCCCTGGGGGCCACCTTGAGTACCCCACCTGACATTTTACTTACTGAAATAAATAACATCTTACTTACTGAAATAAATTCATCAAAACTGATCCTGCCATTCCCAGTGGTTGTCAGATTCTGAATGAGTTCTCTGGCCTTATATCCTGGGAGAGGGAGACTGGCTGCCTTTAACACTTCTGTTAACTCACTGGCATCGATGAAGCCATCCCCACTGGTATCTGCAAAGATTAAAGCAAATTTCACATTCTACATCAGCCAAATGAAATTTTCTGCATGTAAAGGCTGTTGTTTTTATTTTACCCAAGGCACGTTACATATAAAGATTTACTGTCTTGAAATCTGGTATTTTCAACTGCTTTGGTGTCAGTCACACCCAAGAAAAAATTACAATCACCTTTTAACAAACCAAAACTCATAGTGATGAATTTGTATTTTTGAGACATATAGTAGCATCTTAACAAAGCTAGGTTTAAATGGATATAACTGCCTTTCCAAGATTTACATACAGACAAAAGTGATTTATAGAGGAAGCATCCTTTCTACAGAACAGCTAAAGAAAAAGAAGTTGATGCAATATACATGTGCATTTATTATATAACTTCTGATTTTAGCCTATTTTCTGCATCTAATATAATCAGAAGAAATGAACTGAGAGGCTTGGAACGGCATATGGTCATCCTCAAAATAAAAACTTAGATATTTCTTTGTGATGATGCTAACATGAATAGTCATGCTGAGCTTCCTGCTAGATCCAGGGTAGTATTTTATGAAAAGATCACAAATACAGGTTACACAGTCCTTTCTTCTACACTAGTTTGTGCAAAAATCCACAGATAAAATAGCAAACTGAGTTTATCACGTGGAGAGTTTCTGTTAAAACATCATGGTTACGTACATAGATGTAAGTACATATGGTTTTCACATTTGGCTTTCATATATCTGCGTGTTTCTTTTTTTACAGGTTTTTTTTTCCCCTGCCTGCAGGCTGAGATGATTTCAAAGAAGTGTGTGCTGATTTCCTGCATAGTAAGTTGCATTTTGAGTCACTTGTTGCATGCCGTGAAAAGGCACTCAGCTCTCAGCATCAGTAGCATGGATTAATACAGATTGCAAAGAACATTCTATCCATTTCTGAAGTCATACAACAAAAGGATCTTGGAGAGGGAAATGTCTAGAAGAGGAATGAGAGTTGCTTTCTAACATTTTGGGTGACCAACCTGAGCAACCTGGTGTGGTGGAAGGTGTCCCTGCACATGGTAGGGGAGTTGGAACGAGATCATCTTTAAGTTCCCTTCCAATGCAAACCACGCTAGTATTCTATGATTTGTCTGGTCAGTGCATTCGGTGTATGGGACACTCAGAGAGACCAGATTTTTAAGACTGCCAGCCTAGACTACTGTGTGATCAGAAATCAAGTGACCACCACCTGACAACTGATCAATGCATAATCCAGCAAGGCTGATAGATCTGCTAATAAAAGTTAAGTGAGCTGTGAGAAGAAAAAGGACCTTTTCTTGCAACTTGGGTAGACAGTGATGGGTCTGTGTGATGTGACTTTGCAGGAGACAAATCAGATGAGACCTTTAAAGGTTTGGAAAGGAAACACATATTAGAAATATATGGGGTTTGAAAGGTCATTGTAAAGGGATTACAAATTTTTTAGCCATTTGCACATTTGTCCTCTCCATACCCTTCCTTTCCACAGGGAGTACT
Source organism: Myiotriccus ornatus (assembly GCA_036023395.1). NCBI lineage: Eukaryota > Metazoa > Chordata > Aves > Passeriformes > Tyrannidae > Myiotriccus > Myiotriccus ornatus. The sequence goes on along the minus strand of JAYRBT010000001.1, from coordinate 55,000,754 downwards.
CAACTCACATTAAAATACAACCTTTCTGCCTTCCAAATAATTTGTCAGGAATTCACAATATTCTTAGCAAAACATTTGAGCATATTTCCAACATGGTTTTCTGTACAGCTTTTGAGTTTTTTTTTCATAAACCCCTATGGAGCCCCAACATTCTCCTCTGGTAAGAGGCCATTGCTCGGCAGTGTGCTGATGCGGTTTCATCTGTGAGACCTGCAGCGGCAGGAAAAAGACTTTCTGTGGTTGCTGTGACACAGCAGATCAGTGCTGGAGCAAACTCCGTTTCTTCACAGGTGGTCAGTACATGACAAAAGAGCTTGCTATGGCTTTGCGCTTCAGCTGTGTCTTTCCTGTTTGTTGTACTCACCGACTTTGCTGAAAGCCTCCTGTAGCTCTGCCATCTCCTCCTCTGAGAAGTGTGCTGTTGATGCCATTTTTTATTTCTCTGAGTGGCAGGTCTGCAAGTAGAAAACACTTCCTTTTAATTCGTGCTTTTCGGATTTGCAGTTGTGATGAAAAAGAGAGGTTTTTACTTGGATTTTCCAAGTCCCAGAGCAGCTCCCCATTGCTGAAAACCCAGATCCTCTCTGTATCCTGAAATCAAGTGAAGGGGCAAAATCTTTCTTGTTTTGCCAGGCCTTGCTCAAAATCCCAACAATTTTATTTATACTAATTTATCTGGAATTAAATCCTACCTCTGCAAACTTCTGTTTCTCAAGGAGAAAGCAGACCAAATTGTGCTGGCTCTTGCTATTCCCCCTTGAAAATGCAATTCACCATGAATTTCTTCAGTAGTGCTGGCAGAGAAGCAGCAGCCCTGGGTGCTTCCCAGGGCTCTCGGTTGGAGTGACAGCCCCAAGGGATATTTGCACTGCTTCCCTCTGGGTATCTAATGAGGAAGCTGGGTCACCCTTGCAAGGTGGAAGGGTGGAGAGAAGCTCCTTTGCAAGGTGTTCAGAGCACCAGGTCTGGCTTCCCAAAAGTCAGCTACTTCTTTTAAGGACTTTCCTCCCAAGGTATCTAAGTACCTGAGGGTGGGTAGCTTTGGGAATGTGTGGCTGGAAGGAGTTTTCCCGCCTTTTCTCTCATCAAAGATATAAAGCAGGAGGAAGGATTGGACTTTCACTTTCTAGACACCTTTCTTAATAATCAGAACAGGAAAGTTTACTTCCTTGTATCACATCATTAAATACACTGCCAGAAGATGCACATTATACCCCTCTGGTTTTTCATGCACCTACTGTTCCTTGCATCTATTCATGAGGAAACTATTCAGGAGACAGACTATCTATTATTCTATATTTGTGAGAATGACTCCAGTGTCCTATGTCTCTTTAACTATTAATTAACCAAGCAACTATTTTAAAAGAATAGAATAGAAACCTGAGTTGATCTTGGGAAGTGGTTGCTGTAGCTACAGTGTTCAAATGAGAAGGGGAAAAAAAATCAGAAATACCCCATTCCCAGACTAAAATTAATACTGCAAAATTAGGAGAAAAATTACAGATTTGCTATAGCCCTCTATAAAAATGCAGAGTTAGGTACAGCCTATCTGGGCATCATATTCAATGCGCTCCAGGACTCATGCATTGATTCCTTGTATCTGTGAAACCCACTATGCACACAGCTTTAAAATAGCCCAAAGGCAATCTAATGTGGTTAGCTTCTCGTGGCTGTCTCCCTGCAGCATTATGCACCCTTTTTCTGCCTGGTCACTTTGGTTTTAGGATGAGGACAGCAGGGAAAAATCCATTTGTTGACTCCAACCTTCACAAGTAGAGAAATGGAGAAGAATCCACAATGCCATCGCTCTTGTGGCATGAAAACCCACGTGGGGTTTTCAGCACAATGGAGCTGGTGATTGCTATTGAAATACAATATTAAAAGTGATTCTAACCACCATACTTTCAAGGATTACCTTTAAAAATCCCTCTGATACACTAGCAATGTGAGTTATGTATACTAGGGTAAAATTGGATCCATAGTGTTTCCCCATCATCCCGGCATCTTTCCTGCCTCTGATTCCTCACTATCAATCTTTTCTGTTGCCTGATATGTGTTTTTGCGAATTGTGGATTAACTAAAATGCACCTGGACACATGAAAATCTTACACTATCAGCAAGAAAATCCATATTCCGCTGCAAGATCATCCCAGTCACTTGATCAAGCAATATAATTTGCCACACAACTTTTAATAGCATTAAGACTGTTCTAGGCTTAACGGGTAAGAAACACCACAGGTTGTTATCTATAATATTACTTTTGCAAAGTAACCATGAGGAAAAATTATCACCAACATAAAACTGACTCTTCTTGATTGCATAAGAAGTTGGGGCCTCTGATAAGTAGCCAAGTGATCTGTTAAATACAGAGAATCCTAATAATA
>JAYRBT010000001.1:54981727-54998270 GCA_036023395.1 Myiotriccus ornatus | reverse complement strand
ATGCATATTATATATACTTAATACATAATAGGATGAAGGTGTTTGCTGTAATGAGCCCTTCTGACATGTTTTTTAGGTCAGTATTATTCACTCCATTGTAAAGGTAACTACGCTTGGCTGAGCAACCAGATGCATCTCTGCACCAAGAATGACAACTGGTCCTTGATCACCCGAGGAGTACTTTGTACTCAGGTACCAGAAAGATTGTCACTGCCTGCTTCAACACACAACTGAGTTTCTTCTACATTTTTACCCCCCTATTATCTCTTCATTTCAGCCTGTCAGCTCCAGCATCTAACATCACTGGGTATTGCTGACTAATACCCCACTGTTTTCGCAGCAGTGAGATTTGGACAGGCACCCTGCTGCCATCTGCACCGCTATTTTGGCAGGTCAAATGCATCATAACCCATCATCTCTCTGAGGGCTTGAGACTGGTGCTTACCACTGTATGTTAAATAACAACAAAAAAAAATCCATACCACATAATGCCATGTAAAATCCATACCCACAAAAACATCCCTTTATAGCCACCACCTCTATACAGTTTCAGGGTTATCTCTAATGCTGTTTTCAGCAAGAAGCTGCAATAAAGGCAGGGAAAAAGTTTAATGTCTTCACTGCGGATCTTCGAGGCTCACCTGCAGCCAGAAGACCTCTGCCAGCCCCCCTGGCAAGCGTGTGAAAGTCCTTAAATTTACACTCAATTAATTAAAACCAGAATTTTTAGATTAAAGGTTTCATAGTTATTCCCAATTAAAAATCACTGTCATTTTTTAAATTGTTCAAGGAGTAAAAACAAAGCATGAAGAAATCAAGCAAGTTAAAGTCCAAAGCTTTAGCAACACATAGCAAAAAGGAGAAAATCCACTTTCAAAAAGCTACTTTTCAGTATATAAAATGCTTATTTTGCTTAGATCATTAAATGATGATATTCAGATACACAGAAATGTAAAATGCTTCTGGATAATGCTGTGAGAGGTCAGGCTCAAGGTTTTCCTTCTGATTTTATCAGCCAAAAGCAGAGCCATTTGCTCCTAGGGGTTAATCACTTCCAGCACTTCACCATCCTCAATGCAAACTGAAAATAGTTTGGGCATCCCATCAAGAGGGCATCCAACAATCCTGGGTGAATAGTCCAATTACTGAGAGCCCACAAGGCGCTGCAAGCACATGGTGTGCTGCTCTGCTCCAAACCCCTTGCAAAATCAGTGTGACAAGACAGATGCAAAGAAACAAATGCAGAAGAGCAAAGGGCAATATGTGGAAATGCTGAGCAACGTGAACAAGTTGAAAAAGCTACTTTGAAGGGAATAGTTGTTGAGGAGCTATCTGAGGGAGGCGCAAAGGGAAAATCAGCTGGTGAGACCCAGGCGATGGCTTTGAGCACAGCGATGTACAGCAAGAAGCAAAGAAAAAAGCTGGGCAGGGGAGAGGCATGGCAACACAGAGGGGACTTTAGTAAGGGCTGAGTGCAAACAGCTTAGCTATAAGCACAAATGAGATACTGAAGATCAGCAGCATCTGGGAGGAAGGATCTTGAATTTGGTGTGATGGAAGATCAGTGAAAGAACTGAAGTTCCTTAGAGAGAATGAGGTGAAAGTCCACATATGCTTGGATGCTGAGACAGGATGCTGAGGAGGGGAAGACAGCTCCCCAGGTCAGAGCAAGAGAGACAGTGGAACTGCCAACAAGAAAGAAATAGAAGGTAATAAACATTCAGAAGGAAAATAAAACAGTCCCTGAGACACTCTGAGACTCAGATGGCTTCAGAACATCCAGATTACACATTGCCCAAAAGAGACACTTAATTCTTGTTTGCCAAACAGGATAAACCCACTATAGCAAAAGCAAAAAATAAAATTGTGCACATGCACTCTTTCCTCCTCAGAAGACCACTGAGTTACAGATTAATGTAAATAAAGGGAAAATGATCTCACCTAAGCTGCTGAGAATTGTAATAAACTGATACTAAAAGAGCCTCTAACGAATCACTCCCTTCCCTGCCATCATTTCCAGACCAGTGTTACAGCCATGCTGTAAAGCCTCCTTTTATTTGACCTTATCCTCAGAAGAACTGATGATCACACTCATGTCTTACGAGATCTAACAACAAGCTATTCTCAGACTGGAATATAAAGGAAGAGCTAAAATAATCCTAATACCTGAATGCTATTGCTAAATTGAAACGCAGTGATATCGATGTTATTTCATTTCTTTTCGATTTTGAAGCCATAGTCTGAGAAGCAGTCTGGTTATGCATTGCTTGGCAAAGTGTGCACCCACCACGCAATATAAATAATAAATGGTAAAGCCATTATAGGTTTTCCTTTCCAAGGTTTTCCAAGAGTTGTACTAAATTGTTACCTTGTTTCGTATTTTCCTCCGCTTCTCTGGTTTTTAAGCTTTATTGCAAGCAAGGCAATGAAAACCTTGAAGATGTAAAATGGCACTTTACAGCTAGACATAAAGTTGTACTTTTTCCCAGAGCAAAAATGCAAATTTAATGGGACAACATTCACAAACACATTTAGTCAGGAACAATTTAACTGTGAATTTGGTGCCAAGGAAGTTGAATTAACTACTAATATTTATGCACTTTACACCATCAGGGCTTTGTTTTGTTAATGTACCCTAACTTTGTTAATTATATGACAACCTCTCTAGCTGTTGGGAGAGTGACACAACACATGTTCCCTGTCATATACAAATTTCCCTATTTCTCCTGCTATTTTCTCTTCAAACTTGCTTTTTTCTGAAAGTGATGAAATAAGAGGCACTCACTGTTGCAAAACACAGCTGTTAGAGTTGGGTAAGACTGTCCCCCTCCTCACACAAAACTCTGCCTTTTACTTTACCAGAGCTCACAGCTCTAGTTCCTTTTCTCTTTCTTGTCTCATCCACAAATCCAGTTTCCAGTGTCCAGCTTTCTGTAAGGGTTGGGGAATACTTTCCCAGCTCTTGTCTGCATTAGACTTTCCCTCCTAGCTGATATCAAAGCAGCACCCCCAGCAATCCTGCCCCAATGCACATCCTGCTGTGCATCATTCCAGCAGCAGGCAGGACTAAGAGAAGGGGCCTCAGAATTGTCCAGAAACTCTTGTGATAGGAAGCATCTCGCAGACCAGAAAAATATAAGAGAAAAGGGAGTATCTTGAGCATATTCAATCTTCATCCTTTATTTATTGCACCACTGTGTACCTGCCCATTTCTGGTCACTCATCAGAATACCCCTGATAGGATATTCCTCCCCAGAAATATTTCCCTCTACCTTTCTCTCAAAAGGTACCACACATAAGTCCATATATTCATATGCATTTCTGTTCAAAAAATGTATCTCAGCTGATTTTCTATGGTGTGGAAGGGCTGAGGAAGAGACAAGAAAAGTTTTTTGAGTTTGGCTCTGATATTTTCCCTCTGGATATAAATTTTTGCCATTTTTGTTGGCACGAAGGGCTGAGGAAAAGACAAATTACTCAGTGGATCTCATGTTGAAAGAAGAATCAATGCTACAACCACAGCAGTGTGGCCTAAAAGTTCCTCAATTTGAAGTTTCATCTCATGCTCATCAGCAAAAGCCTTCAACAAAAATGTAGCAAGCAAAGCCATCTTGTAGGCGGTCAGCCAAACATGTTCTTTTGTATATTCCAGAGTAGTTTATCTCCCAATTAAACTTCAGAGTCTCAGAATATTTGCTATTATTATGCTTGTCTCTCATGTATTTATTATCTGTTGGTTTTCTTACAATTCTGGTCAAAATAACGTGCTAACATCCCTGGTCTAGCAGGGTGATCCATAGTGCACCCACAGCACAATAGGATAGTAGGTTTAAAGCTAAATTTCCCAAGCCTTTCAGCCAGTTTGGAGCTGCCAATGATTATCTGCAACAATAGCTCTGGGATATCCAACCATCTTAGACAAATGAACAGCGTCCTTTATTCTTGTTTGTCACAGCTTCCAAGCAGATTGAGTGGACATTTTTTTGTGATAGCTTTTTTTTCTGCTAATGATGTAAGATAAAATCTAGAATCCATATGTCTCTTCCTTGCTGGTGAGTTAGTCTCCAGCTAATCAGCTACTCACCACGGCTGACAGTATCAGCAAATACCATCAGATTGTGAACCACATGTCAATTACACACATTTGGTATACAACAACTTTGAAAATCATTTAAGCACAAACTGCAGCATCTTCAAACACATGATGTTACTCATTAAAAAACGTCAATTTTTCAAGTTGTGCACTTAGAGATATGACACTTTCCCTTCTTAAATAGCTATAGATGAATAAGAGAATTTTTGAAATTTCCTCAAAGATATTGAGCTAAATTTTAAATTGGACAGAAATATACTTGACTCAATTAGCAGTGTGTGACTTGGATCACAGTACTTGCAATTTGGGTAGAATCTTGCTGTTTAAAACAGCAGACAAAACAGAGAGGAGTCTTTCTGAAGTTATGGCAAATACTTTCTCCCTGGTACATTGTAAAGGTTCACAGTTTAGCCCACAATAAATTACAATCTTTGCCTCAAAGGCTTTTTAAAAGACTGGTGTCAGCAACAGCAAATCTCACTATGTATGCAGGCACTGGAATTATTAAACTGTTGCACTTCACCTATTTTATTTCGTATACAATTTGAAAAAAAAAAAACACAGAGAAAAGACATTTATCACTGTTCAGAAAGCAATGTGGTGATGTTCATGAGTTATTTTCTTAATGTTCCGTTTTATAAAGGACCTTATTTGTCAGTGTGATGCCTGAGTCCTAAATCAAATACCAGTGAACGTGGCTTAGGAAGGAAAAATCCACAGGGTTTGAAGAGAGATGGACGACTCTTTCCAATACCACTCAGTGGCAGGGGAGGGCTAGTCCTCCCCTGGATTGAAAAAGCAGAGCTGTGAACCTATAAATACTCTCCTTATGTGTCTTTTATCTGTCATATACCTCCTACTAGGGAAATAGTATATATGTGCGTATTATTTTTTAACAGAGTCTGTAGAATTTTTCTTTAAAAATAAGATCCAGTATACTACATTTTTTGTTGGGTCACTTATCTTTCCTATCCCTTTACCAACACCAACTAGCTAGCTTTAAAGTGAAAGCATTCTTCCACAGATAAAGGAAAATTTTGATTTTCAAATGATGTCCAGTCATTTTTATCAATTTTTTTTTTTGTCCAAAGCTGGTTTTCAAACCAAGCCAAATTGACAAACAGCTTCGGTTTTTCACCAGATGTCCCATTTGGCATGGAAAGCACTGCCCAACCCAGTTCCATCTGCAGGGGCTGCTTTGGCTATGGGTGTGAGGAGCTACCCCACCTCTGCCCCATCACAACTGGGGTGGCAGATGGGCACAAAAACCCGGACAGATAGATAAAACTTCTCTTCTTATTCCTGTGTACTGCAGTCTGATGGCAGTAGGTCAGGTCACAAAGTACTGACTCAGTCCCAAATGTCCCATGGAAGCCTGATGCAAGAAAAGGAGAAGAGGACCTGTGTTTCCAGCTCGCTTGCAGGAAAACAATTCCTCTGTGCATGGAAAATATATAAAAACATGTTCCAGCTGTAAAAAGGAGATTTTTAGATACAAACGGGTATTTGCATTTGACTGGGTTCCACATGGATTTATGAATCTGCTTCTGTTGCTCCCCTGACAGGAGCTGTAGTCTGACCTCAGCTCTGCAGGACACCTCCCTGATTTCGGCAATGACCACGCCCTTCCACCCACTGAACCAGACCAGAAAATGAAGAGCACATCCGAACATAGCCCGCCTTACCAGCTGTCCTGCTGCTTGGGCCCCTATCCTGCAATGCTGCCATGTTGGGCGCTGTAGTGTCTCTAAGTGTGCAACAGGGAACCGAAGCAGAACCTGAAACATCAGGAGACACAGTCCTCCTGAGCTCCCTTCCCCTGAAGAATGATTCGGCTTCATGGCATGGTCGCTGAGCCCTGCCACTGGGCATTCCCCTCATGCCTCTCACATGCCACTCTCCTCCCTGTGGGCGCTGCCTCCATGTCCAGGACACCCCACTTGTCTCACACAACGGAAGGGATTTATTTCTTGTCCTACAGCTTTCCCCTTTGATAACTGCAAAAATGCACAAAGGGACCAAAGCAGAGTCCCGTGCTCCATCTCACACCACCTAAATACTGTTTCAGATTTTTCCCTAAATATTTTTCATTTTCATAAATATTTTACGCTTTATATCAGCATTTCACTGAAGTCTGCTGTTTTGAATGAAAGAGCCAAGAGTATGAAAATTAGCTACATTTCTGAATGCACTGTACTCTCCTGAACTCCCCCATCTCCTTACTTGCCCTTTACTCAAGCTCTTTCTAAAATTCTTTTATACTTTATAAAAAACATATGGTGATGACTTCGGGTAGGTTTTCTGTCAAGATAACTCTCCTCCATGCTACAGAGCTGCACTTTGAACTGCTCATGATTGAAATCAGAAGGGAACAGGATTAAAAAAATTTGTAGCAAAATACAAGACAATGAAGTACGTGGCAGGTTCTGTGAGTAAGGGGAGAGAAGCAACACCACTAGATTTGTTTAGGAAAATGAGCTTCATATAGACTATCAAACATTTTATAACCATAATAGTATTCAGTCCAAACTGTTACTCAGTTTCAGTTGAAGAAGCACGTTCAAAACCAGTAATGTAATGCATCCCTTTTTTGACCTATAGAGTGAGCACCGTCTTCAGCTTCTGAGCTAAGTAAATCTGGACCTCATGGTCAGGATTGAAGCAGAAACTCCTGCTCTTGTTATCAGCAAGCAGGCATGTACTTTCCCAGTTCTTTCTGACTCTAGCAACCCTCCTCGATGGCTTTTCCCACCATAGAGGGGGTTTCCACATCTCCTCTCTACTCAGGAGAGCTTCCCCAGCTGCATCGCTGACCTTCTGCAGAACCTCTGTCCCCATCTCAGGAGGCCAAACTGCTCCTGTCACACGGTAGAAAGGTGATACATGCTGGAGTTCCTCTACAGGAGAGGCTTCAGGGTGTGATTTGCTTTTATCAAGATGATCAAACAGCAACCTGCTGAGCACCCAGCTGCATTTTCTAAAGATCATCTTCACCTGATATCTGTAGCAGAAACAGATCAGTCAGCCAACCTTGGCTTTGACTTTGGCTGTGATAACAAAGACCTGAAGTCCCATTGGGTCAGTTGTACAGTATTCAAACCAAATCCATGTGCTGAGGAAATCGCCATATGTCAAAATCAGCAAGGCTACTGCTGTTACAGAGCAAAAAGTTAAGCCTAGAGACTGCTGCTTACCATACTACCACCTAAAATATCTTTAGGCATTGCAAGTCATAATTCATCTGCAACCTGAGCAGAAATCCCAAAGGTGACAAGGGACAAACCCGACCAGCTTTAACAGTCAAGATTTTAAAAGGCAAATATAACGTTAGGACCACCCCATATCACTATTTTTAAAGCTGAAGTCCCTAGTACAATCAGGCTCAATAAAAAATTAGTTTTACTTATCCTCCGGAAAGTAAAATTACTTTTACAAAAGCTTGATATAAATATCCTAACAGCCAGCAGATTACATTGTAAACATTATGAGCCAAAATGCATTATCTGTATGAACCGGTGTTTTTGATCACTGGAATTAGAATTACTTTCTTACAGGGATGCCCTCTGCAATCTAAATAATGGCTTCTTACTTTATCATGCCCTGCCAAGCCGAAGCCAAGTCAAAGATTACTATTCTACTCAGCCAAAAACCACTTTGCCCAATTAAACCCATCAAACACTTTCCTGAAGGTCAGTAGAAATGCCGTGCACAAGGCTATAGAAAAACGCTTCACACTAATACAGAACCTGCACTGTTTTTCGTGGTGACCACAATTTCCTGTGCAGTTAAACTGCTTGTAAGCTCAGTGAGGGCAACTTGCCAAAAAAACCAGCAGATGCTGTGATCTTACCTCCTGGGCTAAGCGGTGGGTCCAAACTGCCAGAGCAACAAACACCTCAACAGCTGCAAATCCAACAGAAAGGGAAGAACTTCTTGCAAAACCAAACTTCTTTGAGTTGAGGAACTGCAAAGTAGTATGTCGAAATAGGTCACTGCGTGATCAGGAAATTACTGCTTTTCGGCAGAGCAACTAGTCAAGCCCAAGACTATGAGCCCAAGACTGAGTCTAGAGTGGGAAGTGACTGGTGACAAAACATCATAGTGTCATAGATTTTGTCTTTATAAGGAAATTTAGCAGTCTCTAAACCTCATTACTCCTACAATAGGTCCACTGGTGTGTACCACTTCCTCTCAGTTCTGTTCTCGCTCACTAAGACATGCATGTGTGCACACGCACACAAAATGCCTCCTCTCTTTGCTGATAAAAGCAGCCGTGGTTGAAATGTGTAACAGCAAGGTCTGCAGTCCCACCTCATGCTCAAGGCAGGGCTGGCTGCAGAGCCAGGCTGCCGTCCCTGAAACAGTGTCGTCAGGGATGGAAACTCCTCAGCATCTCTGGGCAACCTCTGACAAAGTTTGACTGTGCTCACTGGGAAAACTTTTTTTCCGTGCATGTAGTTGGAATTTCCCTTGATGCAACTTGTGGCCTTTCATTCTCAGTGTGCAATGCTGACGAAAGGCTGGCTCCATTTTCTCTATTACCTCTGGTTAGGTAGGTGTAGGCACCAAGAAGATCCCTCTCAGCACTCTGCTCTCCAGGCTGAACAAGTTGAGCCCTTTCTGCCTCCTCTCTGATTTGTTGCGCTCCAGCCCAGGATCATCAGGCATTGGAATGGGCTGCCCAGGGAGGTGGTGGATTCTCTGTTCCTGGAGGTATTTAAGAAGAGACTGGATGTGGCACTTAGTGCCATAGTCTAGTAACTGTGGTGGTAGTGGATCAAGGGTTGGACTTGATGATCTCAGAGGTCCTTTCCAAACCATCTGATTCTATGATTCTACGGTTCTATGATCCTGCTGTCTCTCCAGAGTTCATCCAAGCCTTTTCTGAACAAGAGAGCCTCAAAAGGACACGGGCAATCCTCACACCACCTCATGACTGACACAGATTTCAAGGACAGGTTTCTCAGACACGCTAAGGGTCAAGTGTAAAAGTGCTTGGTGGATGCAAATACAAACTGTCTTTCAACCCTGATGATGCAGCCTTGCAGAAGCCTTAACAGATCTAAAAACACAATATCAAGAGAGGAAAGTTATTCACCAGTCCCAAAGGGATTTTAAAAAAATGTCCTGCCTTAATAGCAAAATTCCTGCCACTTTCCACAGGCTTAAGAATCATCCTTCAACTTTTTTAACAACTTCTATTCTGACTTATCTCTGAAAACAGGCAGCTGAAAACATTACCAAACTGAATGGCTTTAATAAAAAAACTGTCATGCACAATTCCTTAGACCAGCTGGAACCATCAGCTATATGCTATCACAGAGAGCTTCAAGAAAACCTTATCACGAACAAATCTCCATAGTTAAGATCCACCCTTGAAGCACACATACATTTGCTGTATTCAGAAACAGACTGAAACATGTTCCAGGCATTTCTGATTACTTACTTCTATTAGAAAAATACCTCCTCTATTGTATTTAATTATTTGATAGACTCTGCCACAGCTCCTCTTTGTTTTCTAGGATATTTTACACCAGCCTATGGTTTGCCCCAACATTTTTCTTACAGACCTTATCCAAATCCTTAATTATTTCTGTTGGTCTCCATGACATCCTAATTAATGCTGCAATGCCTTTTCAGAGATAGAAAAGAGAGCACCAAAGGGATGTATGCCTTAAATCTTACATCTCACTTGCACAGGAAAACTAGGGGTGGGCATTTCCTTAACAGAGATGTTTGCTTAACACCTTTAACATCCTCTCTTAAGTTATTACAGCTTATGCAGAAGACAGGTGAGCAATTCAGATTTTCCACCCTACCATATGGTATTTTATATTCATATCAACTAGACTGAGCTCAGTACTGTGTCATCAGCAGTGATTCATACCAGCACAGACCAATAGGCACCAGCTGTGCTAAAGAAGTGCTCAAACAAGCTTACAAATACAAGGACAGCAGGGATATGATGGATTTATATGGCAGACATTAAAAAAAGATTTTGATATATTTGCCATGTGAACCATGAATCCCTTTCTCTGCCTCATTTCGAGACCTACTGGAATGTCACTGTGTACACCTAATAATGCTGTCTCACCAAACATTATTAACTTAAGTAGTTTTTAGACACAGTCCCACCTGAAGTCCTGTCATTACAATACACTATTTAAACCCCGCACTGTTCATCCTTGAAGCTTGACACAGGTAATGATTTTACTGGGCAGCATTGAAATACATTTAAGTGTTACGGTGCAATAGTCAACATCCACCTGCACCTGGTTAATTTATACTTGCGTGATGGCAGTTTGTGGTACTGACAATGTATGATTCTATGACAACGATCTCTCCAAAGTAATTTCTTAAACAGGGCAGGATACTGCAAACGATCACTATAGTACTGATTTCCTAGAAGGGTGTTAAATTGTAACTCTTCAACACAAATAGCTTGTATTTTGCCATAAAGTATGCTTATGGTTAGCAACAGGCTACCTGGTATTAGGTTAGGATGTACTGTGATACTGAGATAAATGTCCATTACTGTCCTGCATTAGAAAAACAGTACACTTGACCTACAGCTTCAGTCTTAGGGCCAAAAATATCAGTGCAGACACTTTGAGATTTACTTGTATGAAAAGTAAAACAGTTAAAGGAGAAGTGTTCCTCCAGTTGCAGAAAAAGACATTAGAAAAAGACAGCTAAGATGACTGTCAAAACATTAAGTACCATAAATTAACATGCACTGTGTCTAGTCACTTGCAGAAGGAGGACTATAATTATAAAAAGACTGAGCCACAGCTAAACAGGTCAAAACCAATCCTTTCCCCTCTGCTGTCACCACTAAAATACTTCAAAAGCCTTGGTTCTTATTGTCCCTGTGCCTGAAAAACCTTTCTTTTCACGTACCTTTTGCAGCCCTGACACTCATCCTCTGCCCATGTAACACAGCCGTGCTTCATTGCAGGTCAGCCAGACCGTGTCACCGCAGGCTTCAAACCCTTCCACGACTTTTCTCCTCCTCCCCTCTACCTCTGAGTCAGCCCTGCAGGTTTGAGTGGCAGAGTTCTTTCAGTCCCACCTCCTCACCTGCCAGCGGGCTCTCACCTTCCTCCCCGTCATCCGCCAGTGCCCTGGGGAGCCTTGGGAAGGGCGGCAATTGCCTGTGCTCTCGTGTCATCAAACTCGGATATTTCTTAGCAAGGTAAATGACAACCCAAAAAGCATGCAGGAACCACTGATCCCACTTCCACCAATGAATGGGAATTACATTTGAAGGATCTGGGGCATCTGCCTAAGGAGAGGTATAGCAGCTTGATCCTACTTGAAAGCATTGTGTTCTGGCAGCCCTGAGGGGCTTGCAGGGGATCCCCAAGTGAGGAGCGAGTTTGGGTCTTCTGCAGATGAGCAGTTTCCTTATGGGAACTGGGGAAGCATATTCCTGTGGTTGCCTTTTCTGGCAGAACCACCTCTGGGCTCTCACATTTTTAAATGCCCACTGTAAACTCCCAAGACCTTTGCCTTCCTGCAGGCTGCTTCTGCTTCATGAAATGAGTTTCTCCAAAAGCCACTACTTTGCAAAATCACATTCATATAATGCAACATCTTCCTTGCCACTGCAGATATAGTCACAGTTGTAGACATGCCCTCAATCCAAGAACATACACTGGATGGGAAGAGCGTGGTAGGGAGCAGAGCGGGCACTGCATTACAGATCTTCCAAGCCGACAGTGGAAGCTTCTTGTGGACTTTGCAAAGTGTCTTTTTATAATGACAGCACAATTTTAAATAAACCCTTTGAGGGGAACATCATGCTCCATGAAAAACGAGGGCAAATCAAAATTAATGGAAATTATTTAAAAGTGATCTCATTTAAACAAATAATACCTTACCCTTATATAAGTAGAGAGGACCCGACCTAATTCCCACTACAGTTTGATGCAACTTGAATGGTACCTTTATTTTGTGTGTCCCTGTCCTTGTTTCTGCTAAAGGCACATGATTTCTTGGAGCCACATGATTTATGTACTGAAATGCCCAGGAACTCAAATGCTGTTAAAAGGCAAATGAGTCTTTGTGAAGCAGGAGTCATTACTCTGATGGCATGTACTCAGGTAAAAGTTGGTAATTTGACCCACTGCTGGGACTATTTTAGCAATGTACGCTGAAATGCCACCTGTGATCTCTGCAGGAGAGAGAATACTGAAGTCTGCAGACTTTGCAGAATGCATGTGAAAATAAGACCTTTTACACCTTCTTCCCACTTTACATTTGTTGGAGAAAGCCTAGAGAATGCAAAGGAATGCTGGGAGGCCCCATTGAACATGTCACAACATGGATACTGGTGTCTGTTGGTGATGGACTCACGATATAATGAAATCATATATATGAATGAATCATGAATTGTTGGTGCAATAAGAGCATCTCACTCTCTGTCTAAATACGTTCATGCAGGAAGAAGTGGGGCAGACGCACCCCCACCAGGACTTCACCTTCAACTGGAGTCTGCCACTGTACTCTCCCTCCCTAAGAAACGTAGTCTCTGACCCCCTTGCAGCCACCACACTCCATGTCAGGACTCACCAGCACCCTGTACGTCCCTGCCCCCACATTCCCCATGGCACTCTGCACAGCTGCTGCATGGAGAGGAGGAGAGAGAAGGCAGGGTGGAGGGTGATGGCTCATGTCTACAGGTGTGAACGCAGGGAAACCTCTGCCACACAGCAAATACAGCAGCCTCAAGTGTGAATCCGCAACAAGACATTTGCACTTGGGCAGGGAAGGACATCTAGGCTTGTATACTGGCACAGCTGCAGGTAGAAGAATGTAGAAAGAAGTTCTGTCATACTGAAAAGCATATTTTTGGTGGGGTAATTCTCAGAAGGAGCAGCTCTCTGAACCTCACCCTCTCCCCTGGATCTGGGCACAGGAACAATGAGGAGGATAATGTCCTGTTAAACCTAGGGTGGAAGACTGGTTTATGATTTTACGTGCTTGTGCAGCTTTCAGTTTCCAAACCCTAAACCCTGAAACCTGTCTTAGAGTCTTCTAAAAAAAACTTTCTTTCAGTTTCACTAAAACATGTCTTATTTGTGAATCAAGACGAGCCACAAAGATCAATTAAGCTATGAGTAGGCTGTTTTGACAAAGCAAAAGACCACTCCTAATCACGGGATACAACCTGCAACCAGTCCAGAAAGATTTACACTCCCAAAAGCTGTGTGCAGGGGGCTTCGAAAGAAGAGTGCCCACTGGCAGAGGAGGAGACAGGGCAACAACTGATTGATAGTCTTGGAGCAGGTTGTTCCCTCAGCAAAAGAAGCCAAATATCTCTGTGAAACAAAAAGCAGACAGCTCTGAGGCCACAGATGAACTTTGAGCTGTCAGACCAAATTCCCCAAGTCATTTGTTTTGAAGAGATCTTCTGCACTGAAGTGACTGGGTCTGGAAGTTTTCCTTATGGCTCAATCTCAGGCCCTCAGAGAGCTTAGCCTTATTTAAAAGTCAGAAGGAACAAGATTAATTTCCTGCAAGCAGTCTGAACTTTGAAGGAGAGGCATTTAAGCAAGTGAAAAATGAAATAACAGGGAGAAAAAAAACCCTGTAAAATGAAAGCAATGATAAATAAATAACAGGAAAGTGTACACCTCACTTCAAATTTAATAGGCTACACCCAGCCATGAATTATTGATCAAACCCATCCATTTGCTGCAATGGGGAGTACTAGTGAAATATTAATGACAGTGCATGAGCTAATCTTAGGTTTTACTTGGTGGGAAAGTGACAAGAAGAAGTTGGAGAAGCCTGACCACTGTTAACCCCCAGATCTGGCTGGGAGAAGGGTGCACGCCCCTGTCTCTCTCAGGAAACCATGCAAATCCCCCATCTCCAGCAGAGAATGGCAGCGACTCCCCCAGCTGAAAAGCCTGTTATCAGACAGATATGGGTCCAGAAGTGTCATTCACGGACACAATTGCAACAATACTAGCTATCCTGTTTCTGGATGATTTTGGGAGGTTTTTTGAACTCTCAAAAAACAGAGTCTTGCTTACACACCCTGACTGAGCCCAGAACGTGTTTCCTAGTTGTCCTGGATTTCTTTCAGGAAATTCTTCATCTTTGGGATGGGAGGAAAAGTATCAAAACATGCCTTTGGGGGTCTGCAGGCTAGAGGCTTACAGGAATAAAAAGCATGGAGAAACAGATGGAAAAAAAACCCTCTCTTTTTAGTTATGTCAGTTTTTGTCGCAAAACTGGGAGGAAACGAAGTGGTGATTTTTGAGAATATGGATCTGGCAGAAGCTGTCTCACGGTTAACCGACTTTCTCATACACTTTCAGCCTCAATCTCACTCAGCTTTTGCTGAGTGAACAGTAGGCTTTGACACGGTAGAAAAACAGGCTTCCCCAGGCCCCTCCCCGGCTGCTATATGGGCGCAGGGCTTCGCGCCACGCCCAGCGACAAAGATAGAGCTGTTCTGCTGGGAGCCCAGGCACTGCCCCTCCACTGCCAGAGTTCAAGTACCTGTCCTCTGCTGCAAACCACGGCAGGAAAAACAAAACAAAACACTATTACAAATGAAACTGCTCTCCTGAAAAAGAGGCAGCTTTTTGCCAAGAAAAGAATAATTCAATTTCCCTTGGATCCAGATGAAGATTTGCACACAAATACCTGTAGGACTGAACCAAATGTTGTGTGCACACAGGCTCACTCGTATATGTGCCTTCTTGAATACTGTGTCGTTATGTTTTGATGTTATATGTTTTTAAATGTTGGAAATTTTACGAGGCTGTCTCCCCTGCTTTTAGCTTGGTTTTCTCTTCTCTTTTTTTTTTTTTTTTAATATGTATTCTTGTATCTCTTCCTCTTTGTTTGGCATGCTTCACTTTATTGTCTCATTTTCCCTTTGCACATTTCCTATTTTTAATCCCTTCTCCATACCTCTTGTCATTTCCTCACTCCCTTACTCATACTCTAGCAGTTTCTGCTTGTTTGCTCTCAAGCACTGAAGCCAGTGTTTTTCATAATATTTCTATGGGTATTCAGCTCAGAATTCCCACTTCTGTTTTGCCGCCTCTCTTGTGCGTTTTCCAAGCCTGGGAGTCAATGGGACAAACCTTTACACAGAAACTGCTGCCCATAAACCCTTACAAGCAGTTATTAGTTCCCTGTCAGGAGGGGAAGTTTGCATCCCCCAGGAGGAAGTTGCGGAGTTTCTACAGCACATCTGAAAAAAAAATATTTCCCCCCACACTGCCGCACTGAAAGGGGGTTTTTTCCAGCCTTGCCATGGTTGTGTTTGCAGAGCCAGTCCTGCGTCTGGAACTACATCAGGAGGACCTGTCACCTTCCTCCAAGTGAAGGATCAAAGCCAGCACTAGGTTGTCTGTGCTCTGTGGTGGGTGTCAGCCTTTTGCTCAGAAGGAACATGTCCTGCATCAACTGAAGCTGCAGGAAGACAAAAAACAGATTGCATGGGTTTTCTTTGGTGTATGGGGATCAAACACAGGAGGTATCTCTCTACAGCTACCTGAAAGGAGGTTGTAACCAGGTTACGGTCAATCTCTTCTCCCAAGTAACAAGTGGACATGACCTCAGGTTGTGCCAGGGGAGGTTTAGATTGGATGTTAGGCAAAATTTGTACCACCAAAGGGTTGTCAAACATTGGAACAGGCTGCCCAGGGAAGTGTTTGAGACACCATCTCTGGAGGTATTTAAAACATGTAGATGTGGCGCTTTGTGACATGGTTTAGCGTTGAACTTGACAGTGCTTGGCTTACTGTTGGACTTAATCTTATCTTCAGAGTCCCTTCCAACCTAAAGAATTCTGTGATTCTATAATCTGAGTCAGGCTTTTCTCAAACAAATCCAAGAAATTCTTACTTCTGAGTCAGAGCTTGCATTTGGGATTAATCTCTTCCATGACACATATAAACTAACAGATATGAGAGGAAAAAGCTTGGGAAGGGGCAGACATTTCTGCCCCTCTCTGCTCTTAGCAATCACTAACACCAATTACAGCTGGCCCCACAAAAACCCAGTTATCCTTCCTTCATGTTTTCAGTATCAGCACTGCTTATCTCGAGTAAGCAAAACCAAGCTCTTCCTTGCATTTTGGTTTCTTTTTTCTTATCTTTCTGGTCAAACACCTTCCTCTCCAACTGGCTGGCACTGATAGCTCTTGGAAGCTCAGCTAAGGCTAGAAGAGATGTCAATACACCCTGCAAGGCAATTGAAGGGTATTCAGCCAAAGGCACGTTACTATTCTCAAAGTCTCTATAAAGCAGTAGCTGGGCTTTGATAGTAAAAGTGGCCTACACACATGAGCAAAAGTTTGAGGCAGCCTGAACAAGTTTTAGCAAACCACATATTTATAATAATGTATATAATGGCCAGTCTTCACGAACGAAGAACCGGGGAAGGTCTTTACACCTTCCAGCCTGCGCATTGGATTTTTTA
>JAYRBT010000001.1:54947173-54981579 GCA_036023395.1 Myiotriccus ornatus | reverse complement strand
TCCATCTGCCCGGGGAGTGGCCCTGACCAGGAATCGAACCCGGGCCTCGGCGGTGACAGCGCTGCGTCCTTAACCACATATTTAACAGCTGACTAAAATATAGTCAGGAAGGCCCTTGATACTGGAATACTAGTTAAGTTAGAAAATCCCATGGAAGTCATGTGCTGCAAAAGAGAACAACAGACTTTAATTTTGCTCACTGCTAAAAGTGAAAGATTTTTGAGGGAGCACAGAGAGATGGAAGATCCACCACTTGAAAGCAAGTACTGACAGTGAAGTGTCAGATGCTTATCAGGCGGCATGAGTTTGCTCACACAGATGCTGCTTGTGTTGCTACCTGTGGGTATCATACGGGAGGTGCCTGCACTGCTGGGGAACAGGCAGAGCACATCCACAGACAAGCAGAGGAGTTTCTTATTCCTGCATCCTCACTTCTCTGCTCCATGTTCTGTGCTGCTGTGGTCAATGCACACTGACAGCTAATGAGGCAAAGTCAGAAGGTGTGTTTTCAAATGTCAAAGGACCCAACAGAGCCCCTAAATGACTGTTCTTGAAAAGTAGAACAAAGCATTAGTTGGAGCGTTACCTAAAAGACAGATAAACTTGAAACAAACATTAATTGCTCTTTTGACAAATTATTCAAGAGGCACAGAGGAAACCGAAATGTTAAACAATTCAGTAGCAAACAAAAACTCCACAAGCGTATTGATCTTGTGTATGTGTGTTTGTTGATGGTGTCAGGAATTTAGAAACCAAGGCCTTCCAGGAGAAAAGCCCTGTGCTAAGCCAAGTGACACACAGACTGGTCACTTTGCCCTCTATGCTCTCACAAATCATGAA
The DNA here is from genome assembly GCA_036023395.1 of Myiotriccus ornatus. Lineage (NCBI taxonomy): Eukaryota > Metazoa > Chordata > Aves > Passeriformes > Tyrannidae > Myiotriccus > Myiotriccus ornatus. The sequence continues at coordinate 54,980,739 of JAYRBT010000001.1, read as the reverse complement.
AAAAGAACAAAGTCTTCCAGAGAGCTGCCCAAAAATCCCCTGCATAAATAGCACAAGGATCAGTAGTGTGTAGCCCTATTCAGCTCTGCATCCCACTAAATAAATGCACAGACCAAGGAGTCTTTGCAGGTCACCCCCAAGTCAACAGTGAGGTCCATTTTCCCAGGCACTCACTCACTCACACTAGGGAACAAGTGTGCACAACCCACCCACTAAACCAAACTCCCAAAAGGGACAGTGTCACTAGCCCTGCTCCCAGCTGGCTTTGCTGCCCAGTTTCAATCCCTTATTGTATAGCTGAGCCAATGAGCAGTATGGCTTTGGAGATGACCTTGGGCAGATCTGTTTAGCCCGTTCTTGGATATTTATCAGTGCTTCACACAGTGAATAGCAAACTCTATCACCTGTGAGTTCAGCTGTTCCCAAACACCAGAGACTTAGACCCCTGAACACATTCAAGATGAGGAAAACCTCTGCAGATGATACCACTGGCCAGCTTATGTCATGACCTGTAAGCAAACAACCAGTCTGTCTGAACACCTGAGGCATGGCCAGCAGTTCCACTGTCCCTCCCCTGGCCAGGCAGCTGAAGCTGCACCAAAGACAAGACACAAACATGCGGGGAGCCTGAACCTGGGATTGCCCCAGTGAGATAGTGCCTGCCCTGTGGTAGCAGGAGGGAAGGGGGAAAGCAGGTCCTCCATGGACAGAAAGCGGATGTAATCAGACCAACTTCCCAAATAGCTGAGAGCCACTCACAGAAGCATATTCTCTGCTTTGGTCTCCTCAGTACGCCCCATTCGGGTTAACTGAGGGTGCACAGAGGAGGGATAGGCCTGAGGATTAACATCTGAGCAGTAGGATTTCTTCGAGTACTGTCAGTATGAGATGATTTCCTTCTGCAGCTCCAAAACCCCACAGTGCTGGTGGCATTTTGCATGCTCCATGGATGCGAGGGCCCAGCCAAAGAGGCTGCATTGTACATCCTCTGTAGACCTCCTCAGGCAGAAATACCTACACATCCACTGGGGGGCTGTCAGTCCCATTCCACTGGGCATGTTCCCACTGAAGCGCCTGGCAAGCACTGCCATGGGCAATATGTACAGACTGGCTATGGAGTCCATCCCAAAACTTGAGACTAGGCACACTAAGCTACACTGCTGCTCAGAGATGAAAATGGCCTCAGTTACCATGAAGTGCTGGCCAGAAACCATCCTCCCTGGCACATCAAGTTTGCATAGAGGAATGTGTAATGCAGCTAAGAATTTTTTTTTTCCAGAATCCTCCTGTATGTTCAGCTTTTTTTCCTTCACATCTTTGTGTCTTCTTTTTATCTCGGTCCAGCTTCTACAGAAGTTCCTGGACCCTCTAGGCACTGTGGTTCCAGGAATTGAAGAAAGACAGAGGAGAAGAAATTAAGTTGCCCCAAAGGTCTTGCACTCTGACAGATGACAGAGAGAGAAGTAAGAGAAACCAGACCTAAGAGACAGATAGAAAGGTGGTTCGCTCTACTGTCATAATTCAGAGAGTTGGAAAGGTGGGGGAGAAGAAAGGAGCATCCTCAGGTTTTTTTTCAATCCCCTTCACTAGCCAGGGTTGAAGGTCAGGCACACCTGAGGAGAAGTGAAATGAGACTGAAATAAAAGATTAGCACAAATCATCAAATAGCTCAAGAGGGTTCAGTGTCAGAGTGGCAGGAGCAGTCTGCCTCCTGGTTCAACTTGCTTTTGCTCATTTAATGCTCCTTCAGGCATTTCTGTGCCTTTTCCCACATGGTGAGTTATGAGCTTCACCTGAGAGGCAATGAGTGTCTGACATGACAGTAACTCTAAATCCTTTTCTAAGTATTACTGTGGAAAGTATCTAAGTTTCAGCTTTAACTAAATATGTTCTTCAGCTCTTCACAGCATTATATACTACATGAATGAGTATTTCATTAATGAAATACCCATTTTAGCTGTTAGAAACACTGGAGAGACAAACTATAGAAGAGCTGGGCAAAGATCTCACACTGAACAAGATCCCACCAATCCCCCTGGTTCTCCTCCCTCCTGTGCACGTGAGCTGGTCCTGCAACTGCATCAGGAAGAGGAAGAAAAACGTGTGGTGGCTCTGATGGCCTGCAACAATCCCCTACAAGCCACTCTTCTCCTGATTCCTTTTTCAGAGAAGTAAGACCTACACGAATACTGCAATGCACTCTTGACTGCACTATGCAGAATCTGGCTTGCAAATCTTTTAAATCACATTTAAACAAGGGTTCACAAGTGCCTTTGCTAAGAGTTGATTTAGTTCATCCTGTTTACATTTCCACAGCTGTATGTTGTAATCTCTGTTTCCTCCATTGCTGAAGAGCTCTTACCTTTCATTTTAAAAGTAAGTGCACTTCCCTTTTTGTGAGATTTCAGCACTGTGGGCTTTCTCTGCTTAAAGCCTAGGAACATTAGCAAGTGCATTTCTGGCCATGGCACATGAAGACAGCTGGCATATGAACCAGGATGCTACAGTTACGCTATGCCTAAGGGTTTGTTCCAGCAATGAGTGCAAGAGATGTTGACTTATGAATGAGAAAGAAATTACTGTGCGTTTCTTAAGATCCCATGCACGAGCTGCTCTGCATCCTCCCCACAGAACTTCATGGTTTTCCTTCTGTCCCAGCGCACACTGCATTCTAAACTGACAACTTCTACTAAAGGACCTATTTTCAGCAGGTCTTCCTACTTGCCCCTGAAAAATAAGTCAGAATTTTAGCAAAGGCTGTATTATTTTGGCTTGCATCAAAAGAAGTGTTGATGGAGGTTATGTATCCCTTCTGCTCTGCTGTTATGAGGCTCCCTGTGAAGTGCTGTGTCCAGCTTTGGAGCTGGGACTCCAATATAAAAAGGACATGAACCTGCAGGAAGAAATCCAGAGGAGGGTAATGAAGATGATCAGAGGGCTGGGACACCTCTCCTACTCAGACAGAGTGAGAGGGTTGGAGTTATTCAGCCTGGAGAAGAGCAGGCTCAAGAGAAACCTTCTAGCAGCCTTCCAGCATCTAAAGGGGCCTACAATAGACTTAGAGAACTTTCACAAGGGCATGCTTTAAGCTGAAAGATGACAGGTTTAGATTAGATATTAGGAAGAAATGAATTACTGTGTGGGTGGTCAGACACTGGAACAGGTTGCCCAGAGAAGTTGTGGGTGCCCCATTCCTGGAAGTGTTCAAGGGCAGTTTGAATGGGGCTTTGAGCAATCTGGTCTAGTGGAAGGTGTCCCTGCCCATGACAGGGGGGTTGGAACTAGATGATCTTTAAATGTCCCTTCCAACCCAAACCATTCCATGATTCTGTCCATAATTTCTGTGACAACACCATTGCATGGATTCTGTGCACCTGGGCCAACACAAGAGTGCCCTCAAATCCCACCGCAAGAAAGTTTCTGAGAGGAAGGATAAGAAGATAAATACATGGCAGATACATGGTGGTCACAGCCTAAGGGAATACCTCTATTGCAGCTACTAGGAATTTTGGTTAATTACCATTGGTTGCATAAACCCATTTAACTCCATGCATGGAGACAATGAAGGCAGAGTAGTGTAGATATTCTCTGATTCTGAGAAATATTTGAGTCTACTTAAAGAAGTCTAGCACAACCGAGCTGCTGCTGACTAATGTATTCTACTTCTCTTATTAGGAAAAAAAAAAAAAAAGGACGTATATGTAACATATTTGTCTGAAAGAGCTCTCCCACATTCAGAAATAGTGGTATAATCCCTGGACTGTTGTTCCTCTTCTGACCTTCTGCTTGTCTGCTTGGGACACGTAATTCTGAAAGCAGATGTTGATGAAGACTGGACATCAGGATGCAAATAAGAACTGCAAGTTGGACATTTACAGCTTTGCAGCAAGGGCAGCCAACAGTGGCTATGTGAAAACCAGTGTAAAACACCAGTCCTTATCTAAGGGCTGCTTTTGGATATGCTTGAAAAGTTGTTTTCTCACCTATGTGTGTAGCATTCACACAAAAGTACTGGGGCTCACTGGCATATCACAGCATTAAGACTGCACTGCCTTTCTAACAGAATGAATGCCCAAAATGAAAAGAAGGAAGGGGAAGGGTGTTATTTGTTTTTTAAAAAATTATTAATACTAACAACTATTTTGATTCCTTCTGATACTAGAAACCAGATGTAAAAACTGTCAGTTACCCTGTTACTTACAGGAGATTGAAGGTGGGTCTAAAAGGTCTCTGGTAAGGACATTTTCCCTCTCTGATTCACTATAAATTTCTTTCTCATTTTCTGGGAAGTGTCTCTCCTTTGGTATCTCTTTTATGACCTAGCAATCTCTTTTTGAGGCAAACAGACAATTCAAGAACTGTGTTTGCAATGTGAGAATAAAGGAACTGATTACTGTCCCATTGTGTTCAATATTTACAATTGTCAAGAAGCAAAATGTGCAAAATAGTATTTTCTCTTGCAGGACTTTATTTATTTGGCCCAAATGCCCTGTGCATACTGACAACACATCCAGTACTACCCAAAACCCAACAACTTTTGCAAATATCAGGCTTCCTACTGATATGCATATTCAAAGACAGCTTCTCTTTAAAGAGTTTATGGTTGATGATAGTTCTGAGACACTTTCACGAGCATGGGAGACCTTCATTGGCTGACAACCACACCTCACCAGGAAGAGAGTAGCATGGTGTTTCTTTTTCTGCCCCATTGTCCCATGGCACCATCTATCCACGCAATTCTGTGTTATTCCTGCACCACTTCATAGGCAGCAGATGCCCCCAGGCTCATCAACTGATGGCACCTCAGGTATCCCCCACAAGACAAAGACGAGTCTGTTCCCACACGCAGAGATGATTTCTTTAAAGGGTCAACCCTACCAGCCACCATGACAAAGCATTTGGCTTTGGGTACCTGGTGAGGGGATGCTTTCCTCTGATTCTTGGCCTTTTAAGCAAGAGGAGCTCATCCAAGCTAGGAGTTATTCTGCCTAGCCTTACAACAGGGCAGTTAGTAAAAGCCCCTCCTGATGAGCTGGGTCCAAGAAAAGAGCTCTTAGGAGAAACTAAGGGGTTGTTTTAAGAATGTTAAACTATTTCATTTTGATTCATAGGCAAAAATAAATGCACTGATGCCGCTTGTTTCGTGTCCCTGCTCACGCTTCCTGTGTTAATCACAGTTCTGACTAACTTTGCTCATTAAAGCCAAGCTTATCAAGTCACTAACATGCAAATGGCCTCATTGTGCCAGAAAATGTCATTCAAGCTATTTCAACTTACTTTGTGCTCATTTGCTGTTTTCTTCTAACTCTGAGCAGAATCAGGTGAAATCTGAGATTCTAGAATGCCTGGACTTCTTAAACTGGGTAATCTGAAATCTACATTTTACTTTGAAAACTCTGACCTGGATACACAAGTGAAAAAACTGAAGAGTGAAGTCATGACACTCACATGTATGTAAAGGCAGCAAACATATGGGGAGGGGAAGAAGAGAAAAATCACTTCTTTACCAAATGTCAGGCAAGCAAGGACTGTATAGGAAATAACAGGGCTAAAGTGCAAGAAAAGTTTACTGATAGTTGGTACAGATGCTGTTGAATTTAAAAGTAGGGTAAAAGATGTACAGTTAGAGATTTTGATTTATAGCATAAATTATTTATTTTCTTGTAAGTGCAAAGAAGCATTTGTCTGTAAGATACACTGAAATCTCATTTCTGGAGTCCTTCCATGGTCAAAAGAAAAATTACATTGGCAACTTCCTAGAGTTAATCATTCAGGAACTGTTCTATATAAAAATCAGAGAATGTTCTCATGTTTCTTCAATTAATCATGAAAGAAAGAAGTTGCTTCTAAAGATACTATTTTTAGGTATGTTTTCAGTGATTCCATTTGAGACTTCTGCTTCAGAGCAGACACTGGGGTTTGTTTCCTTGTTAACTAACATGGTGACCATATAAAATTATATATATAAAAATGACAGTAACTGGTCTTTTTTTTTTTCCCCACTCAAGTCCTCTCTTACCCAGTACACATGAGACAATGAAACATTTTTGTTTTATTTTTCTTCCCTGAGAGGGAAAGGCAATTCAATCCCAATGTGCCAACACGCATTTCTAAAAAGTTAACAAAACTGCTTTCATTTCAATGTTAGGCAACAAAACATCATGGTGACAAGAATTATAATGAGGAAAAAAAATTCACTATGATAAGAAATATAGCTATTTCTGTCTAGGGGAACAAAAACATTTTGTAAAGTACCCAGTTCTCTGAAACAAATATTTTTTACTGCTGCATTTACAGTGCTTTATCTTTGGGGAAATCAGTTCCAGAACTATGCTGACTTCCTTTTCCAGAATTTTGGACTTTCTGATTTAAGTCTGATGTAAATGGCGTGTGCTGCCACACTGCTGTCCCAAATGCACTTTGACACTACAGTTTTAACCATGCTTTTCCATCTTGTAGTACACAGTTTAAATATAAGACTGTGTATATGTTGGTTGGATGGGAACAGTGGAGTTCACCTACCCAAATGTCACACTCTGTGGGTTGGATTAAAATTCAGTGCTACCAGGAGGGAAACTTTCCTGACGTAAAAACATGCTTACTTAGCTCATACGTGTGAGTGTTCCCAGCTAAAACAGTCCACTTTCTGCAGGAAAAGGACTTTGCAAGAACAAAATGAAATGTGTTGACCTTCTTCTGAGATTTTCTTTAACGAAAAAACCCTGCAAAACAAATTCAGTGGCTTCCTGGCATACATTCACAATCTATTAAACGTTCTACTAGCACCAAAATATCACAACAGGAAAGGAAGAGTAAATATTGAAGGTTCAATAATGAAAACTAACAAAAACACATAAATTTCAAACTAGGGAAATATGTTAAATACTGATTCAGAGCAAAACCCTCGGAAAGAGAAGTATAAGGATGATCACAATATAAACAGATTAAATATGACTAGAGTAGATTAAAAAACCAAATCAGGCTTATTCAGAATGCTGATTAAGTGGGCTGCTTTCTTCCCTTAAGAAATAAAGGGACTAGCGGTTTTCCCGTGAGAAGGAAATGAGTGCACTGAAAATACTAAGGTTCGGGTCACTAGGTAAAGGAGAAAGGAAATGAGGAAGCCTACAGACTGCAGACATGTACGTGGGGAATATTCCCCTCCCTAACACTGAACATCCAACTCAAGACTTTTTAAGCCTGCACGCAGTGGGACCAACCTCAGGGCTCTTGAGAGATGTCTGGGTCAGGGGCTCTGCTCACAGGCACCACAGGGAGAGTCTGAGAAAAGCAAAATACTGAGGGAAAAGAAGTAGATGTTTTCTTTGAAGAGTCCATGATCAATTTAGAAATCTATCCTTCAAGTCCAACTTGTAATACTATTACCAATTTGTGAATCTTCCAGTTGTGTGCTCCCTATGTTGACAATACTAAAGGTCAGTAGGAGGACTAGCAGCATTTCTTCCTCATGAAATTCATGCCATTTGGTAACCCACACTGTTACAGCTGGTACTTAAAACTGAAACATGGATTCTCTGGTAACAAGGAAGAGACTATAATTTCTGATGAATTATTGTGTTTTCCTGAGAAAAACCTGCAGGTTATCTGTAAAATATATAAATACATAAACAAATAAATAAGTCTGGTTATTTAGGAGTAGTACAGGTTACATACGTGCGTGCAAAGAGAAAAGGACATTTACCTCTGATTTCCTCCCTTCGATTTCCCAGCATGTGCTCCCACAAAACCCTGTCCATGGTTCCTCACTGCTCCTTTCTCTGATTTTGAATGGATGATCAGAGGGCATGAGTTTTCTGAGGACTTATTCTTTAGCAAGGGCTACCTGAAGTGTGAGTTGCACATGGGGAAGTTCAGGAATTGCAGGTCTGTCATAGAGATGGTGATGGGATGTGAGGGAGAAAGCATTAGTGGTGTGGAAGCAGAGCATGATATGGTAGTGTGGTAAAGGAAGTCTCATCTGAGTTTCATCTTGTTTTCTAACTCAGGAATAACATGTATAGCATACTCCATTGTTGGACTGCCACTATTGCGGACCTTCTCACTCACAATTAGCACATCTTAACCATTGTTAAAGGAATAGAAGGGATAATTTTGGAAGTAGCTGACAGAAGCATCATCCTACCAGTAACCCAAGACAGATCTCTGATGCAGATCAGTGACAGACACTGCTGGGGACTTGGGCCACAGACTCTCCCATGTGTCTTGTCACACCATCCAACTGCTCTCATGGCCCCTGCCATCACTGTGGGAAGGGTCTGGAGGAGAAAATGGAAAATGGCTCCTTTCCCATCAGGGAAAACTCACACAAGCCCTCTGAGTGAGTTTTAAGCACAGCTCTTGTAATTGTCTTTTATGCTGAAACAAAAAAAGACAGGCCTTGATCTTGCAAACACAAAGGCCGCCTTATTCCTCTCATTTGAAAAAAGAAAAAACCCAATCCCATTTCTGCTTGCAAAAGTTTTGCCAGAAATACCTATAAGACAAAAATGTCATCCTCCTTGTAAAATACAGAATTCCTCAGGAGAGGAAGCCTAAGTCACACTCTTGTATTTGATGAGTAGACTTTTCAGTCTGGGATCCACATAATCCCTTAGCTCTGGCCCGTACAGACACTCAGACACAGCTACAGAGCCAGGAGTTGGCACTGCAGGAAAGGCTTCCGCTGCTGCCCCTGCCAGTGGGTACCTGCAGGACTTGGCTGAGCCCAAGCCAAAACCTGATCAAGCCCAAGCCCAGACCTGGCCAAGCCCAAGCCCAGGACCATTATCTGCTGTACCTGGGCTGACCCAATGTCCCACCTACCAAATGCCTGGCTTCCTGAATATGTGTGAAACTAATAACCCTGCTCAAGTCACTGCTCTGGTGAAGAAAACTTTAAAATCTGGCAAGGATTTGTCAGGTTATCCCTACTGCCAGTCATAAAATTCTACATATATCTCCAAGGGAATTCTGCAACCCAGTATTTTGCTGCCAGTGGCAGGAACACACACAAAACACTTCAGCAGGGAGATTCTGGTATCCTGCAGGTATCCTCCCAGCCTTCCTCAGGGTGTCATGTTCACTGCATACGCCTACGTATGACCAAGGGACTCGGGAGCGTGTCCGGGCTCCCAGGTTTGGACACTTACCCTGGCTGTACCCTAACTCCAAATGCAAAGGCAAGCACGAACACCCCCGTTCCACCTCCCACAGAAAGGGGTGCTAGGGTGGGCAGTAAGGTGTCCTGCCAGCCCTGAGCACCACGCAGTGAGGGGCTGCACCACAGTGCAGACACAACTATTGCAAAGATGGTAACACCAGCAGCCCTGCCCAAAAGTGCTCACAGCCTAACAGGGAAGAGCTACAGTTCCACGTGGCACACACGTAACGTGTATTTGTTTCCTGTGACATTTTGCTTTGAATCTCGCACCGCTAAGCACAAAAGCCAATGATAAAATAAATCACTCGGGCACAGTATTGATTCTTGAATGATGATTACATAAAAATAAGTAAATAAAAAAAAAGTAAATGCTTTGGTGTGTTACACAAATAATTCCCCTCTGGCATCTATTATGCATGTTGCAACCATACCTTTAATTTCATTTATGCAGCTTTTTTGAGGAAAGGCATCCAAATTTTTCCCTCAGCCTATTCCACTCACTTTACACGGTGAAGTACGTGCAGAGGAAGAGGACAAGCAGAAAAGAGAGGGAAATTGATTGCTGCCAGCCTGGTAGGGAAACGTTAACCTTGCAGTCAGGAGACAAACAGCAGAGTCATCTGCAACATGCAAAACAGCTTCTTCATTTCCATAGTGAGGCAAAGGAAATGCCCTTCAGATATTTGCAAAACTATTACCGTTATAAAGAAGTTGTCTTTAGTGGGACCCTGTGTACAAAAACAAATTTTAAAAATAAACAATAAATAAATAAAAAATAAATGTATCAGCTAAGCAGTTTCTGACAGAGAAAACTATTCTGGGTGGTGGTGTTGTAACACAGATGCAGACTACTCATCAGTCTCTAAATGCAACCTCAAGAGAATATTTTCAGCTATCAGAGATACCAAAACTGCCTCCACTTCAGTATCCCACCCCTGCCCTCTCCAGTCCCTCTCCTATACCATATTTCTAAGTCATTCTCAAAACACTTTGTATCCAGACAAGATTTGTATCACACTTGATCAAACGGGGCTTGCTCGAATGAGGACTGTGGTGTCGGGCCTATTTCTCAAAGTAATTATATTTCCGAAGTTAATTTGAAGATGTTTGGCGCAGCTCGACCCAGTTTGCACGAAGAAGCACCAGCTTTACACCTGCTATCCCATCCAGCACAGCCAGCGACACTGCTGCCGCAGGGCAGAGCGTCAAACCAGGAGCAGGGAGTCCCGGGTCCACCCCTCCGATCCTGTCCGCTCCCCGCGCACGGCTCCGCACCCGCGTTCTCAGCCACGCACCGCACCCCGCGCCCCGTGCGATGCCCGGCTGGACCGCCGCCGGCACTCCCGCACCGCTCCCCGCAGCGCGAAGAGTCACCGCCGGGATCCCCGCACCGCTCCCCCCGATCCCGCAGCGGGAAGGGTCACTGCCGGCACTCCGGCACGGCTCCCCTCGGTCCCGCAGGGAGAAGGCTCACTGCCGGCATTCCCGCACCGCTCCCGCCTGTCCCGCAGCGGGGACAGTCACCGCCCGCCTGGCGTCCGCTCTCCCCGGGCCCTCCCTGTCGGGCGACGGGGAATCTGTTTAACTGTGACTTTAATTTTAATCTTTTTTTTTCTTTTCCCGTAAGCACCGAGTAAAATATAACAATAACAACAATAGCAATAATAATAACAACAACAAAAATAACAATAACAGTAATAATGATGACGGTGATGATAAAACCCGCCACCATCATCTACTCCACCTATCAATGACAATTACAGAGAATAGTTACCAGCGAGGAGCGGCGCAGCAACAGGCGATGCCGGCAGCAGGGCGGGGGTGGGCGCGCTGCCGCAGCCCCTCCGCCCGCTCCCACCGGCGCCGCCGCCTGTGCCCCGCCCGTCCCTCGTGTGGGCACGCCCCACGACACGCCCCTGCACCGGGAGTCGTGTGGTACGCTGGGCAGTCGCTGTATTGCTCAGTAAAGTACGTATTTTAAGGGTAAGGAGTTTCTGCTTTAAGCCGAAACACAGAACAGATGCTTCTTCCCCAGCAGCGCTAACGTGGTTTTGATACTGTGCAGCAGAAAGTTCCTCATATTTGGCCATGGTTAGAGTAGAATACAACTGTATGCAGGTTCCTCTGGATGCACATCTGAAGTCTCTCTGTGCCAGTGTCCCTCTTCACAATATGTTTGTTGTGAATTGGTTCCCCCTGCCACCCACTCCTGCCTTCAGACCCTGACTTTGGTCTTCTCCCAAGCAAGGAGAATTGACAGGGTTCATTAGAGACACATCCTTCCTTTGCTCCTGTACCCTTCACCAGGCTGAATTTCCTCACTACTAGTTTTCTTCTTCCCTTCTGCAGCACTGATAAGTCTTGCTGGCTCAACTGTCTGGAGCCATGAACTAGATTACACCTACTTTTTCCTAGTAACTCACCAAGTGTAATGGTCAATTTTATCTCATGAGAAAATCATGTTCCCTCTCCCTTTGACTTGCTTTTATCTTTTCTGTCTCTTGTGGCTTGTACAACTCTACTTTTCTTCACTTCCAGAAGCGCGTTGCATTTGCTGTACTCCCCCCACTGAGACTGCTGCTTTTCTTCTTATCAACCCTGCTCATCTCCATAACTTCAGGTTTCCTCTTGTGCTTTCACCTCTGTCTCTGAATCAATTGAATGTGCTGTGTACACTCACTATCAGGAATTCTTTCACTCCACTTCCACCCTAGGCCTTTGTTTCTTTCCATTCTGTTCTTCTGACAGGAATTTTGCAGGCACTGCTCTTCTAGGCACTGATAATTTCTTCTTAACCAAATCTGTGAACATTTCTCAACATCTTTGATCTGTCAGTCAGTTTCAGTAGAGGTTACCTATAAATGAGAGACAACAAGAACACTTATCTTTAGATGTGTGCCCTGATCAGATGTGTACTCTATGTCTTGTTTTTTTGTCAATGTTGGAAGGAGGCCCAGAGGTTGCCCAGAAGGGTTGTGGCATCTCCACCTTGCATACAGCTCTGAGTAACGTGCTCAGACCTCATAGTCAGCCCTGCTGTGAGCAGGAATTTGGACTAGAGACAGCCTGGCGTATCTTCCAAGAATGCAGTGATCCATGAGGCAGATGCCAGAACCCTTACCTTGAAGAGTAAAAGACTGAAATGCTAAGATGCACTGTATCACCAGGAAAGTGATTTGGTTTATAGAGCATTTTGTTCCTGTTCTTCAAACTCAACTTCTTTGGCTTTTTTTTTAAGAAGCTTTTCATTGGAGGAGGGAGCAGAGTTATTGTTATTGGGTTGTTTGGTGTCTGGTTGGATTTTTTATAATATTATATATATTATATATATAATATACTGCACACACATATATAAAAATATATTATATATAATATATATACTCTACATATTATATATTCTTCCTCCTATGCCTCCAGTTTATTGCAAGGTTACTGTCCCCATCCTCTGGTTAACACTGTGTTGTGGTATCTCATCTTGTTGCAATATTTGCCCACTTATTCAAACTCACCATCCTTACAACTGAACTCCAGGCTTCCTTTTTAATCTTCTCCTGTTTCTCCCTTTCTCCAACCCCTTGTTTAATTGCCATTCAAGTCCATTAGGCAAGTTTCAAATCTGAACTAATTTCTGCTTATAGGCTTCAGGACTGTCTTTGATTTTTCCATCACAGTTTTATATAATGCTACTCTTTATTTAAATCAATCTTGTCCACATGCAAAATTGCACCAAAGTCTCAAGTTTATCTACTTTCAAATTAAATTACTGAAAAAATTTTTGCCTGGAGATGTCCCTGCTTCAAGCTGTGTGTGACAGTTTTCTTAACTTCATAAATCTTTCTGTGAGCCATTAGCTTCCTGATGGCACTTTCAGTTTCTCTTCAGTCACCTTCTTCAGTGCTTTCCCTTTTCTGTTTTCTTTCTGATTTCCAGTTCTTTAGGACTGAGCATTTATACTGTGTGATGTCTTATATATATTTAGCCCTACAAGGAAAAAAATATATAACCAACAAACTCTGCAATTTAGGATGTAGATAATCTTCAAAACTACTGTGAATCAGAGATTTGCTAAAATTGACTACTATTTAGAGGATTTCTGAAACCAAATCAGAGAGTCTTTGTTTAAAATCAGTGCCATTGTATGCATTTGTAAACTAATAGGAAACTAGAAAGAAGCATAAATTTGCTACTTGCAGACTTGGCCTTTTACAAGGGTTAACAGCTGCTCTTATTAAATCTGTTTATCCAGCAAAAAACTGTTTCTTGGGAGCTTTCAGAGCTTTCGTGGTTGACATGGAGCATTTCTGTATTTTACTGTTCCTCCTTTGGCTCAGAGATTAAAACCCCTGATTGCCTCACCTTTTGTGACAGAGGTCATAGAATTATAAAATCCTAGAATCATAGAATATCCTGAGGTGGGAGGGACCCCAACTCATGGTGCTGCACAGGACCACCCCAAGTGCTGAAAAACATTCTTTAATGAAAGCACTTGAAGTCAATAGAATAGGCCTCTTTTGTGTGTTTGTGTGTGTGTGTCACTGATTTACTTCCTGAAACAATGATAAATAGAAAAACTGTTGAATCAATCAGTAAGAGAACCAATGTCTTTTTTGGCCACTTCCAATGTTTTGTGACTTTTATCACCTGATTTATCTAAGCAGACATTTATAGCTCAGCACCTTAAACTAGAGATGACTATTTCTTTTGTTTTGCATTGTAAGGTTTTTTCTGATTTTTGAAATGTCTTCAGTCATCCATCAGGAGCAAAGGATAAGCAGGAAATGGTTGAGCAGCCAAAACCGTTTCACAGACCTCTGTCTCCTAAGCTGCTGTCTAAACTGTCTATGCCAAGGGAGAACGTTGAGAAAGATAAACTGCACAAAGATAGTTCCTGTAGTGCATAGGTAAAAATTCCATGTGTTCTCTAAAATTAACGTAGAAGAAAATAGATTGGCAGTTAAGTTACTAGTGCAAAGCAATGTAAGTGAGACTGCAGTGTGACCCACATGGGATGCCCTTCATATAAATAGGGGAAGGGTCTTCTGGGCAGGTCCTGGAAGCTGAGTCTTCCGCCTATCAGACTTGAATATTATCCACTGGATAACAGAGGCATTCCCCCTAGCTCATAAAAAAACCAACATGAAAGATAACTTGGAAAGCTGCTGGAATCAAGAAAAATCAAATTAGATCATGTGGAGTCAGACTACCGGTGAAGTGAGATACAACCTGGATTCAGAAAAAAAATGAAAAAATTTATGTTTTGGTGGATGGTCCTGCTCTTCTCAGAATATACATCCCTGTGAAAAGACGTATCTTGGCTTATATTATTTTACGCTCATCAGGGATTTCTAATTAAAACAAAGGACTTGCCATGCAGTATGTTTCAGAAAAAAATGGGCAGTCTGTGTGCCTATATATGTGAATGAAAAGCTCTTTCCAGTTTATATAAAGTAGCTATTGATTAAATATTTAAGGACTAACTTTTAAAAATAAATGTGCAAAACAACAACAACATGATCTATAATCAAAACATTTTTAACCTAAGTAATAAAAAAATAAGATGGAAACTAGGCACCATCCCTGAAAATAGATGTGTAGAAAAGGACCCTGGCATATGTACAGGTTCACTGACTTCTCTCAATATTCTGTCAAGCCCCAGAATCTGCTGCAGAAAAACAGTGTACAGAAGACTTACAATGTTTTTTTCTTAGATCAGCACAGTAGAACAAAGTTGCAGCATGAAAAAACAGTGCTGTCCCTTTGAACTGAGTTAAAGAGACCAAATCAAGTTTTGTGTTTTCTCCATTTAGCTTCTGTAATTCTATAGAAATATTTAAATAGCTAAAACTCCTCAATATTCAAATAGTCAATAAAGCAGGCAAAGAGAAAGAAAATAAATTAGAATAATTTTTATTATGTTTGAAAGAAATGGTAATTTGAATTTTCATTTTGTTAGAATACTGTCACACTGTATTTCTTGTCATCATTATGTAATATTAAATTAGAAGGAATAACAATAATATGTTAAAAGTAATACCTTTATAACAGTATGAAAAATAGTAAAGAAAATTAAGTTAGAGAAGTAAAATTGAAAAGTCAGATAATACAATTATTGTTTCTTTCATATTATTAAGCCCTTCTGAATATTAGTTTGAAAGGCTGGTAAAATCCATTTCTGTACAATACAGTTCCAGTCTGGTGCTGCCCAAAGAGATGTAAATATTTCTGGCTCACTAGCAGAGCTGTGTTTCAATGATTTAAACCCTTTTAAAAATTATAGATAAACCTTTTATCCTGCAACACAATTCTATTGTGATGGCTTTTGTTGCAGTAGTACTTATTAGTGATGAATGCTATTTATAGATTGCATATTTGTACAGTAGACATGACAAAAATCTAAGAGCTCACTTCAAAGTTTGTTCAAGGACCATTTTCTCCAAATGTAACTATCACACCTGAAAGACATTTATGCAGCAGCATGTCCATTGATCAGCAAGCAACACTTCATCAATGGTAATTCCATCATTTTGTGCTTCATGAAGTGTGAGACTGAAACCTAAGAGCAGAAGCCCTGGGCTAGAAAAAAAAAAAGTGCCATGTGGTCTAAGTGTCTTTTCCCCACAGGGGAGTGTAGAAAGTGAGGATGCAACAAAATGACGTTGGTTGAAAAGGCAGCAGAAATGTCATGGAGGTTAACAGTGCCCAGCTGAGGCACAGAAAGCTGTCAGCCACTGTGGTGAATCAAGAAAACCAAGGAGATAAGCCAATGGCCCCGGCTTTGTTTGAGAGCCAAGTTGTAGCAGAGAGCTATAAGGAGTGACTTCTCCCTCAGCAGGCCCCTGGAAACGAATCTCACTAGCAAAAGGAGCAGAGCACAAACCTTGTGGAACTGAACAGGCTAAATGAAGGATAATTTACTAAGTATGGTATTGTTGATAAAAATGTTCAGGACTAACTGACTGCTGGCTGCAATACTGTTCAGAAACTGGGACTATCTAAGGAATCAACGGTCCTCCAGAATGAGGTCTTTGGAGGCAGCCCTGGTAGCAAAGTCCAGAATCCAGTTTTAGTGTGAGGTGTATGAAATGAACCTTTGACACATTTAGTTTCCATGGCACAGTTTTGGTAGGAAGGGTGTCTTCTGTGAGAAGCTGCCAGAAGCTTCCCCCATGTCCAACAGAGTCAATGCCAACTGGCTCCAAGATGGACCTGCCAATGGCCAAGGCCGAGCCCATCAGCAACAGTGGTAGCACCTGTGGGATATCAGATTTAAGAAGGGAAAAAAAAGTTATTGCATAGAAGCAATTGTAGCCAGAGATGGAATGTCTGAGAACACCTGAGACAAACAGCCCTGCAGACACCAAGGTCAGTGAAGGAGGAGGAGGAGGAGGAGGAGGTGATCCAGGTGCTGGAGCACAGATTCCCCTAAAGCCTGTGGTGAAGACCATGGTAAGGCAGCGGTGCCCCTGTAGCCTATGGGAAGTTCTCATGTTGGAGAGGTGAGTGGAGAACTCTCCCATGGGACAGGCCCACACTGGAGCAGGGGAAGAGTGCAGAGTCCCAAGGAGAAAGGAGCATCAGAGACAGTGAGACACCTGACCACAACCTCCATTCCCCATCCTCCTCCGCCACTGAGAGGGAGGAGGTAGAGAAATCAGGAGTGAAGCTAAGCCCAGAAAGAAGGCAGATGTGAGGGGAAGGTGCTTTAAGATTTTGGTTTATTTCTCTTTACCCTACTCTGATTCAATTGGTAATAAATTCAGTTAATTTCCTCAAGTTGATTCTATTTTCCCCATCATGGTAACTGGTGAACGATCTCTCCCTGTCCTTGTCTTGACCCACAAGGCTGTCATTATATTTTTGCTCTCTGTCTAGCCCAAGGGAATGGCAGAGCGGCTTTGGGGGGCAGCTGGCACACAGCCAGGGTCAACCCACCACAGTGGTGTAGGACACTAGGGCTCAGTGGCAGCTGTTGCATTAAGGATATAAAAATCCAGCAGAAAATAAAGCCCCTTGAACTCCAACTGGTCCTAAAGATCAGAGGGGTTGGGTGTGGCTGGGCTTAATTTCTGATTATACCAAATTTGGCACTACCAGCCTGGTCAAATTCAATAAGAACTTGTATAATCCAGATTTAAAACCAGTACAGTTTATTGAAGCAAGAGGAAAGCAGGTTCAGAATTGTTGGTGGCAAATGCACTAACCACTGAGTGTTAATATTGGTGGCTACTGAAGGTATAGTAACAGAGGTCTATTAGCAACCTGTATATATTAAATATATGTGTAATATATCTGCTCCAACACAGTTGAAGGTACAAAACTCATCTAAGCATCCCTTCAGGGAGGACGAGAGACACAGTCTAGTCCAGAGCAGGCAGAGGTTCTTCCCCTTCTCTTTTTTCCTTTTTTGTTTTTTTTTTTGGTCCCAAAACTCCCCATGTCTCATAATATAATTTTGGCCCTTCTTGATAAGGTAGAACAAATACTTACTGTAAGTGGCGTTTTGGTGGCTGTGGTCATACATGTAAGGCATGTTAACTTTTCATTTGCATTCTTAGAGGGGTGAAAGTTTATATGCAAATTTGGCTTAATGAGGGTCTTGGTTAATTTTGGTCAGAGTTTACAGTCAACACAAGAGGTAGAATAAACACTTTGATCATCCTCCACATGCTGAGGTGGCAGTAAAGGCTCTCTGATCTTCACCAGAGAACCTGTGCATGCATCCTTGTCTCCTTAACAGACCAGATCTGCAACAAAACTTGTTATGCACAGGGAAGGAGGAGTGAGGCCAATGGACAGTACAGTGGTGTGAGTGCTCTTTGTGCCTCACTGAAACAACATCAGGCTGTGAGGCCTCTTCTTTACTCCAGAAATTGTCTCATTGTTAGCCTTGCTTGAGCCAGGTTCAAGGTAAGCTAGAGGTCCAGCTCATGTCTGTCGCAATCAGCCTCATCAATTCTTCATAGATTTAAGGCATGTCTGACAGTTTGACACATTACGCACCCCATGACCATAGTCACACAAGGAACACCTAAAAAAGGCATGAGAAATTCTGTGAAGTTGCTTGTAACTGAAATTCTGTGAAATGCCTAATCTACAGTCGCTGTTGAGACAATTATTAGAAGCTGATTCCCTTGTACCTTTCAAAGTCCAATCACAACTGACCTCACTTTCATCATCACACTTTAAACACGTCCCTTCCACGGTGCTTTTTTCCTATGGAATCTGCCCAAATTGCCTTTCCCATTCAGTAGGATTAGCATGAGGTTTAAGTGATACAGAGAGCACTATAGAGCACACAGGCCAACACTCACCAAAGGAGCCCCATCTACTTCCCAGGTGAAAGATCACATTGCATTGGCATGTGGCTCCTTGCAAATGGATTCAAGATCCCTAAAGAGGGACTTGTCAGTGATACAAATGGCCGTATTTCACACACAGTAGAACAAACACTGCTCATTTATTCTTCATTAAACTCACAATGTGACTCTGAAAACCTGCCCTTTCTGTCCTGCTCTTTTACTATCCAGCTCTTCTACTGCATACTTCACATCATTCAAAACAGTGTGTAGGTGAACTGTGTTTGTGTTGAAAAAGAAAAGACTAATATATTTTGCAATTGGCAGCACTGAGATGCTCAGTCTTAATTGTTGGTGCATTTTCTCTGAAAAAGAAAAATCCATATAGGGTATGGAGAATTTGTCACACAATCTTTTCCTCAAAAATGATGCCAGAGCATGCCTCATTATAAATGTCTTTTTTCCTCTTGTTTTCAGCAGGAGGGATTTTTGGACAGTATCTAACTAGGGCAGTAAAGAGCACAAATTATGAAAATGGAAAAGAAGAGTCTGGCAGTGCTCAAGGGCAAGTCAGGCAGATAGATGCTTCCCTCAGCAATGAGCACATATTCCATGTCCCCTGAAAATCCAGCCTAAAGGCACACACCAGTCTTTTCATCAGATTTGCCACAGTCAAACACAAATCCAGCTCGAAGATCTGTTTCTTCAGACTCAGTTGCAGCCTGGCAATACACAAACTGTTTGTCCACGTTTGTTCTTGCCTCGTATGTTTCCAACACAGATATGCCTATCTCCTTAATCAGGATAGTAACCATGGGCAAACACAGTTCCAGCCCAAAGCTACAGGTTTGCCTGACCTAAAGAGAGGTTTGATTCTCTCTGAATCCAGTTTCCCGACAGTGAAAATGGAGCAGAATGATGATAGAAAGTTCCCAGGTCTAGTTCATATGAATAACAACCCTGCATATTGGTCTTCACCAGGCATAAACGCAAGCATTCCTCTCCACCCAGGCAGCAAAATGCCAAACCAGCTACTTTGTATGGTGCTGACATAACTCGGATTGAATTACACTTTCACAATAGGTGTAGTGCTGAGCAGGTGCCATGAAAATTATGCAGAATGCACCAGGAAGAAGATGAGACACAGTAAAGGTACAGAGGAAATGGCAAAAGAAGCTGAGACAAAAGAAAGAAGAAATAAATAATGGAGAACTTAAGCAAGCGTACCACAGAAAAAAAGCATGTAAATCAGTTATCTCACAGCTAGACTAATATTAAGTTTCAATCATTACTTTTTAGTTTTAAATCATTCTAAGCATTTCTTTTTCATGAAGTGACAGCCTAAGAAATACAAGATCATTTTTCTGTTTAGAAGGTTACAATTCAAAAAGATACTGTGAATGAAAGCTGCTATTGACTCTTAAACACAGCAACATGAGTAATGCATCTTTAAAAGATATACCTGAAGGCTAAAAGCAATTTTCTGCTACAAGAAGTGACACAACATTTCCACTTGGGACCTTGACATCAGTTTTTCCTCAGACTGTCTTGTTCATACTACAGCTCTTGATTGTTTCACAGCTACCGGTAAGAATGTCTGCACTGGATTTTCATTTTTGTTGGCAGTGCTTTTCATCTTTAGAATCACATGTTGTAGATTTTTGTTTACACAAAGAAGGATTTTCATTTGGGTTTTTAATTTTAGTGAAACGTAGACAATGCTGTCTTACTCCGACTATAGTCATCTGTTACTACCCTGGTGCTTCAGCACTGAAGCATTGTTTTTCTTGCCAAATGGATGCCAGGGATCTAAGAAAATTCTAAACTCCACTAAAGTGTATAAATTATATTTCTTTCATTATATTAATCTTCATTATTTGCATTAATCTACATATTTATTATAACCTGGACTTTATTGGAACACTGAGATTTAGATTCGATATTACTACAGGTATTGATAGGTAATGTATGTTATCTAGGTATACTTCATTGTATATCTGTCATGAAAATGATTGTCTGGTTTACACAGAACTAGGTGCTGGATTATATACACTAAAGTGCATTTGAAATTATACGTGACAATAGTTAAATACTATCTCAGCATCTATGTAGTTTAAGACAATGTATGTAATAATAATAATAGTATAATAATAATATGCATAAGCAGTGCTCTTCTATGAAAGTTTGTATAAAATTTCCTAGATTAGAAATGAAAGAAAGAATTTAATAGAAGAGCAACAAAATGAAAGATAATTTCTCTGCCTGGGCTCTGGAGATGTTTTGGATTGCATGTTTGGATGGTTTGGATCCTCTCTAGAGGATGACTGTAGTCCAGAATTTGACTAGGCTTCTTGAGTGAATATATCCAATATGCCTTAGGAAGGTTACAAAGGGAAGTCTAGCACAGTTGGAACAACATGAGAGAGTGGGATAAAAAGAAAATGCAAGCCAAAAATAACAGAATTTAGAGACAGCCACAGAACTGGGCCACTTACTTCATCGCACAATTAGGAAAGCCTGAACCAGGGCACTGACAAGAGTGAGATGACCTTGCTGCTCTCAGAGCTTGTGTGTCAGTGTCTGTGCTCTATTACATGTTGGTTCCCTGATCATCTACATGGCAAAAATACTCATTCATCCCCAGTTTTCCTTCGTGTGAGCAAACAGCTTCCTCTAAAACAAAACTCTACTGTAGTGCTGTGGGTGGTTCATGCAGATGCCCAGCCTACAAAGTAGTACAGACAAGACTGCACGTGACTTGTCCCCTTTTTCCATATTAATTAAATGATATAGGACTTGTCATCCTCTACCCTCTTGTATGTTATTGTACACACTGTAGGCTTCAGGAAGTGTCCTCACGTTATTTTAGACTCTCTAATCTAAAGAAACATCCTACCTTGCAGAATAATACTTATGCATGAAAGCAAAGAAAACACTGGTGGCTGAGCAGAGTGAGTACTGGTGGATTAGAGACTGAACATGACCCAGCAATATATGCTGGCAGCCCAGAAAGCCAACTGTATCCTGGGCTGCATCAAAAGCATCATGGACAGCAGGTTGAGGAAGGTGATTCTGCCCCTCAAAGTCCACTCTCCTGAGACCCCAAGTGGAGTACTCTGTCCAGCTTTGGCCAACCCAAAATAAGAAGGACATTGGCCTGGAGCAGGTCCAGAGGAGGCTACGAAGATGATCAGAGAAATGGAACACCTCTCCTATAAGGAAGAGCTGAGACAATTGGGTTTGTTCATCCTGGAGAAGAAAAGGCTCCAGGAAGACCTTATAGTAGCCTTCCAGTACCTCAAGGGACTTACAGGAAAGATGGGGACAAACTTTTTATCAGGGCCTGTTGCAATAGCACAAGGGGTGATGTTTTCAAACTAAAAGAGGGCAGATTTAGGTTAGATATAAGGAAGAAATTTCTTATAATGGTTTCTCCTGATCAGGCCCAGGACTGTGTCTGCCTGGCCAAAGGCTATCCTTGGACGGCTTAGGGTTGTAGATGCAGGCTGGGAGGGAGTTCTGGAGGTCATCTGCTCCAAACCCTGTCTCACAGCAGCACCGGTTTAGACCTTCAGTTGTCTCCCTTAGGAACACTGGGCTCTTGACCTAAGGAGATAAACCAGTATTTTTCAAACTTTTAAAAAATGTGATCCTCCCCCTTCATCTTTCTGACTCACTATCTGTGTGCACCCAACTATATAAAACCATAAAGAGTAGATAAGTGACTTAAAAATTAAGGTCCTTCTACCAGTCAAACTCCTTTTTTTGAAAGCCTTCACTACTCCTTTTGTGACCTAAGCTGCAGAGCTGGACAAGATGACCTCCAGAGGTCTCCTTCAGCCTAAATTATTCTGACTCCAGCTGTTGTGTTTCTAATTCATCATGCTAATTTCTTTCTTTGTGGGTTGTTTTTATTAGAAAATCTCTAGTGTCTGGATGCTGCCTATAATGACATTAGCTTTATTCCTAATGACATCAAGAACCTCATGTGAATAAACAACATAAAATGAAAACAGACCTGTACATCAAAATGGTGTGGACCACACTTGGATATTAATTGTGTCACTGAATACACTGGGAAGATTCACTGCACCCTCCCTCACTCTTCTTAATCCTGTCCTATGTGAAGGTCTCATTTAAACAAAACCAGTAAGTTATAATTGCATACCAAAAATAGCTGTGGGTCGTGTAGAGCCAGCTACTTTTTGCAAGCATCTTGTTGATAACCTTAAGTTAAATATCCCCTGTCTATGTACAGGTCTAATGCACTGAGATACACACACCCCTGTCCCTCTAGATAACCCAGGTATTTAAATTATCATTAGAAAAATCTTGTATGTACAATTGTGTCTAGAATGTAAAGTGCACTGTGAGAAACACATAGCATTTTTTATGTACATACCAGCTTGGTTTATTAGTTCATCAAACGGGACTCAGGCCATTATGTAACTGTGGTCAAGTTGGCTGTGGATGTAGTGTGAAGAGCCTATAAATGCCTAGTGGTCCCTAAAACTACTGAAAACTGAAATGACTGAACCCTGAAGAGAACCAGCTCTCTGCTTTGCCATTTTGGGTATTAAATCTTCCGCTAAAATTCCTCAGAACAGAAAATAACTTCATACACCCCTTCTTCTGAAAGAAGAGATTCAGAATTAGCTTCAGAAGTTCACTCATCTGGATGCCCTTTGTTTCTCCAGAAATAATCTAAAGGAAAGCTACTACACAACACAGAAGATAATAAAAGATTGCATGAGTAATACAGGAGTACATCCCATTTCCTTGCTCCCTCCTCCAAGGAATATTGTGAGCAAGAAATATGCATAGATGACCCCTAATCAGTAATTTTACAAGTATTTGGAGAGTGGAAGTTCATAATTGATCCACTCTTCCAAATGAAATAACATTGATCAAAGCCTGCTATTAAATTATATGGGGTATATCATGGTTTCCAGGCAGCTATGCTCAGTTCAGATTTACACTGCCACCTGTCCTCCAGCTTCATGTTGTGGCTATGCATCAAACCAATCTGTTTGGAAGGGCGATTGACCTGAATCTCATGGCTGAGACAAAAAATTTATCAGCTCCATTTCTGGGAATTGCAGAATCGTTTTGTTCCCTCTGTCTTCACCTCATTCTAGTGTACAGTACATCTTTTTATTTTTGATGTATCTGTCTGCTTCTTCCCCATGGGAGCCATGCAGACTGTGCATTAAGACTAGAGTAATTACTTCTTTGCAATGGTGTGGGCCTCTGCTGAAGTGGAGCTGAAGAAGCTTAAGCACCTTCTCCAGTGATGAACCACAGTAATTTTGAGGCCAGCTAGTTTCTTTAATCTGCATTTATGAGGAGGTTGAGCTGCTGTGGCTGTGTATATAATCTTAGAAGGATGATGCAAAGTTTTTGTCCCAGTTTCTTCCCCAGTGTAGTTTTACTGTCTGTGATTGCTGCAGTGGACCTCGGTATGGCAAAGCACTTTGGCTCATCTGACATTACAGGAACATACTTAAATTTGGAAGACTTCCCCTTTGTTTGCATGCTTACCCATCATTATGCCATAGAAACCTCATGTCTCAGACTGTCTTGACTCCAGTACTTTGTGGAAAGTGGTCTGGATTGCAGCAGAGGAACTATGAATGGGATAAAATAGTCAAGAAATACAGGATTTCATGCTATGTTATGTTATGTTATTCTGTTGGACAACCTAAGACTTAGCTGGAGTGATGCAATCAGTGCTTTCAGCTCTGAATGGTCTGTTTCATATCAATGAATATGTAGTTGGGTCCGAATGAAAGGCAGACTCAGCCCTATGTAAAATCAGTGAAGTTATGTGCTGACCCTGTGCTTCTTCCAGTGTTACCTGGAGAGGGATCAGATTCTTTCTCTCTGCTAGCATTATGTCATTTTACATCGTAAGACTTCACATTGCTTTAAAAAAAAAAAAGGATAAATTTATTCCTGGACTACAAATCACATATAGGACCTATTTGTCAAAACTGCAACATTTTTGCAAGCTATAGAATGTCTTGTAAATAAATCTTGGTATTTCTTGTGAATACTTTTTTTTTTCTTTTACTATGGGAAATAAAACATATTTTTAATGAGTGGCAGTCCTCAAATCTGAAATGTCTGTTTTTAATAAACACAAAGCCCCCAAACAACTAAAAGCCATTTCCTACGCGACTTGATGATGAAGACAGCCTGCAACAAAACTGGGATCAGAGCTCCAGCTTCTGATTTGTTACCCCTTAACCACAGTACTGCTCAGTGAGGGCTTAGTTGATGCTTTGTATTGTTTCCCACATAGTACAGTTACTAGTGATACGATATACAAACACAGTGAAAGTCAACTGCTGTTTTAATTTTAAAAAATCAAAACCCCAACCCCTGATTTTATTATAATTCATTTAACAAGACAGATGCAGAATGATTAAGTGTGACAGATTTTCATATCTTTTGGTTAAATTACAAAAATCCAGCGTTTTTTCACAGCTACAGTTGAAGGGTTTTGTTCTAATCTCTGTAACAAACATTGTACTTTTGCCTATTCCAAAGCAAACACTTCCTATATTGAAGGATTCTTGTCACAGATCTGTAACAGATTTTGGACACTGATGCACTGAGGCCAGTGTCCGAGATTTCCCTGGCTGTGGAACACCCACAACTACAACCTGGACGGAAGAGGAGAAAGGGATTTTCCAGTATGGCCTTGTGGGGCTATCCCAAGCCTGGTGTTTTCACAGCCTTCATTTGGAAGCGCCTTGGATTTGTTGTATGTCTTAAGAGCCACTCAGTATTGTTTCACTTGAGACTGGAAAGTCTGGAAACGGCTTTTCACAGGTGTTGTACATACAGCACTATAAAGGCAGGTGGGACTCTGAGACAGAGGAGGGAAATGCTGAGGGAGAGATGAAAAATTATTGACACAAGTCTTCTTTGTATCCAAGCACTCCTATGGGCAGATGGACACCTGTGCCCCAGTGATAGAAACGCAGTATTTGTCCCAAAATAATTGCTGGATAAATTGCGTCGGTAGGATCAAGGACAGAGCCCAACACACAGGCCTCCTGCTTCCATGAGCACTGGGCTGCAAAGGCCTTCTGCTCACTTCTTGTTCTGACCCTATGAATATTGCATGCCTGATGACACTATGTAGCTGTAGTAGCACCCCCTTTCTGTCCCCACCACTGTTTCTGCTTTCCACAGCATAATACTTTATTCCTATTGACTTGTGTCTGGTGAGCTCTCCTGCAACAAAGTTATGAGTAGTGAAGCTGCCTCAGGACTCAGTCTCAGATTCCTTCCTTTTCACCTCCTGGTAAGTGCTCCAACCTCTGCTCAGCTGGGCAGACATAGCTTCCTTTTTCCCTTCCTCTGCATCAATCTCAAGTGAACTCAGTGTTGTTCTTGTGTGGTTCCTACAGAACAGTAACCCATCTGTTTGTGCAGCAGTGAGTCTTCAAGTGCCTTTGGGAGCTACAAGGAGAATTCAGGTGCCTGTGGACAAAGGCCAAGCCAAGGATGCAGCTGTGCTTCACTCTCTTAATACACCTGAAATCATGTTTCTGTGGAGCTGAAGGATGGAAGTAACTTGGTGACTCTTTCTCCGCTTGCTATACTAATCACAGTGGAAAAACTCAACTACTCATTTCTGCTGGGATTTTAACTGAGGTCAGTTAATCTCTGTACAAGAACCCAGGTACAGGCTGCCAGAAATGGGGGGAGACAGCAGTGGGGACTGGGAGTGAAACTAGAGACATTTAAATGTAGAAGCAGAAATGGATGTTGCAGAAAGAGAAATGAAAGAGGGAATTCAGAGGTTAAGCAAAACTCATGGACATTACAGTGAAGAAAGAAGATCTGAAGAAGTTTATGCAAATGATAATAAGCATTATTCAAACACAGAAAACAGGGCAATGTGTCACTTGCATAAAGATTGCCACTGGCTAAGTGTTAAAGCTTCACATACAGAGGAGAAAATTGATCTAGACACCACAGCAGTTTCAAAGCCTACCATGGAGCAGATAGTCTGAACAACCACTCCATCATTTTGAGAGGAGCAGGAAAGGAAAAGGTCCATGGTTAAGAAGGAAGAGAGATTTTTTCTTTTTCTTCAAAGTCGTTTGGGATTGATGTATTCCAGAAGATTTGTGCACACTGAAGAGCCCATGGCTGAAATTCAAAAATAATCCAGGAACTAGCAAGATGCCCAGCAAAATTAACAGCAACCTTTGGCTTTCTCTCACCTGTTCCTGGCTGCTCACGGTGAGGAAAATGAACTCTAGCACTGGAGAGTACAGTAGGTGCTTCTGCAAGGTGGGATGCAGGCATAGATAAAGACAGACACGTGACCTCCTGTGCTCTGGGCTCAAAGCTGCCTGGCAGAGGAGGAGCTGTGAGCTGCAGATACATTGTCTTCCATGCAAATTTATAGTAGTAGTAGTAGTAGCAGCAGCAGTTGCAGCAGTATCTCAAGTGCAGCACTCCTTCGCTCTCCAGCTTCCAAGTGAGAGTTGGGCTGTGCCAGACACATGCAGGAACCTCCATGTGTCAGTTCCTGCCTAAATAGGTATGCCTTTAAGGAGCAGTAGTCCTGTATCTTCCAAAGAAAAAATGTTCACTAATATTGAGCTGCTAGGGATATCTAGGGATAACTTTAAGCAATTTCTTCCATTATTTTAGGAATGGCTGCAAAGCTTCCCAGGGCTAATTAATAGGAAGTGTTTCCAGACTGAAAGAGCTCCAAAAGCATTCAGGATTTCTGGCCCAGATTCCCAGCCTATCTGCCAGGCTCCAGGGGCAGAGGGATGTACTTTGCATTGCTAACCTGGCAGCAGCAGAGAGAGTTGGCATCCAGTGTGTCTTTCACAAAACATGAATAATAAAAGGAGTCAAGGGAATACAGGAATAGAAGTGGGCAAACTTGGAGAAGTGAGAATGAGGTGCCAGAGCTGGATGCGAACACACGGCGCAGCTGTGTTCTGCAACCACGAAAACTGCTGGGGCTGCGGGCATTGCTTCCTGCGGATGAGCCTTTGCTCATCTTCAGCTTGGGGTGACTCTGCAGACGCACCTTTGGAACAGAGAGCAGCACGAACACAGCAATACAGCATTGCTGAGGTCAGCAGTCTGGGTTCTTCCTCTAGTTTCGGGCAGGATTTGCAATTTATGTGGCTTCGGCTACAGTGAAGTGTGTTTGCCCAGAATGGTGGTGGTGTCGTCCTAGATATTCCTGTACCCTCCCGATGCTGCAGCGCAGGAACCCACCTGAGCTGCGTACCGCCAGCCCCCTCTAGTGGCACTTGTCTCGTGAAGTTCTGATGCTTTGTGAGACTGGGCTTGTATTTTATACATATAGCGTGGTGTGACGAGATAGTGACATAGAACCACAGATTCACAGGGGTTTAAACTGTCTGACTCGCCTGCAGTCTCTCTTACCCCGCAGAGCAAGGCATACGGAGCAAGTCACCTTCTGAAGTACCTGTGACGGAGTGAAATGAAAATCATCATCAAACTGTTTAAATATGAACAGAGGTTCTGCTGGGGAATACACAGCTTTTAAGTTCAACACTAATGATTCTATCATCTCCTCTGTGAAATTCTTCAAACCTTATTTGCTTTCCTCTTCATCTAGATCACTTCCAAACACGCCTTTAAACGTAAAGCAAGTGTTAGAAGAGATCCACCCCCTAAAACTATACTTGAGTATTTTACTAGCAATATTTATTTTAGAATAACTTAAGGCATCTGACCCACATTCTGAACCATAGGCATCATATTTTACATGTGATGGGCTACATACAGAGCTCATGCTTACTCAACTCCTCAGAAGAAGGGAAAAGATTAAAATTACAGCCAGTTTGTGCTGGGGACCCAAGTTTGATCTTCCCACTAACTCAGGATTTTTAAATGGTGTACTCTGGAGGCAGAGGATGAAGGTCTGGTGAAGTAAGAAGTTTATTCATGTCTTGTTTTATCAGAAGACCACTAAATACATAATTGTGACTTTCACATCGTGTTTAGATAGTGCAGAAATTACTTATTACTAGGTGATCAATACACAGCATTTTTGCTTCTCAAATGTGGCCTGATTTGGGACAAGATGTAATTTATCCCAAGTTTACACTGAGATTTCTTGATGGTTTTGCGTTGGGCCCTGCTCCTATAAACACGTGCGTGTGTGTGTGTGTGTGTGTGTGTGTGTGTGTGGACATATCTGTACAGGCAGGCAGGATTAGAGGGGAAGGAACCTTTTTGTTGAAAGTCCTTTCTCAGTTCACTTCCCTGGTCAGCTGGAACGTGGCTCAAGGGTGCAAGACACCCCAAGAGCTCTTCTCTGCATGCAGAGGATAAGGTAGCTGTGAGAGACATACACCCATGCACTGATTTTGCACAGCCAGTGGGAAGGATATGGGCCACAGATAATAACTGACTGCATGCCCTCTCCCGTTGTTTTCAGAGGAAAAGTCAGTGACTGAATGATTGAGGACTGTGTACTGCATCTCTTGGCTGTGTGGCTACACCTGTGGCATTTTGTACCTGCAAAGTACAGGCTAGGCCAACACACAGGGCTGGTTGATGGACCAGCTGGAGCATGCGATGCAGTTGCCTAGT
The DNA here is from genome assembly GCA_036023395.1 of Myiotriccus ornatus. NCBI lineage: Eukaryota > Metazoa > Chordata > Aves > Passeriformes > Tyrannidae > Myiotriccus > Myiotriccus ornatus. The sequence goes on along the minus strand of JAYRBT010000001.1, from coordinate 54,951,672 downwards.
CCATTCTGGAGTGTGCCCTCCTCCCAGGAAGCAACATTTGCTGCAGCTCGATTCTGAGTTAGGCAAGCACAGGAAAGATGTGTGTGCAGGGGGTGTGAAGTGAAGCTTATAACAGGAAAAACTGCAACCATCCGTCCTTAACAGCACTGGGCTGTTGCCCCATCAGATCTACAAAACTCCCAGGAGACTTGCTCCTGCTGTTCCAAGTGTTTGCTTTTCACTCTTATCTACTCCCTGTTTTATCTTCTCACTGAGCTGAGCGTACTTGGTTATTCCTGTCATCCACAACAGGCCCGCCTCCTGTGCCATCTATACTGTCTCTCAGAGTCCAGCTGCGCAAGTGTCTTGAACCTCTCACAGTGAGAGGAAAACTGAGGTTTCTGATTTATTGATTGAGGTTTTGGGGGAGGGAGGTGGACAGATACAAGTCACTGCTTTCCTCATTCCTCCTGCTTGTGAAGTGCGCCAAAATCCCTTTGAAGGTCAAGGCACATCTTTCTGATCAACATATGAAACACACCCCTCTTCATTCCTTTCTTGCCCCTCATCTTGGCTTAGGGCAAAGTCCTTGGGCAGTGCACAGAGTAGAATTTCAATGATGTCTTACTTTTCAGTGTCCAGTTGCCTGTGCCTGACATACATACTTGCGGGCACGCAGCTGACCTTTAAATACCAGACTGGCCACTGGGGGGGTTCTACAAGCAAATTACAACCCACACAATAACTAGAATCTCAAGTTTATATATAAATTCCACAATTTCCTGCAGACCCAATGCATAAACTACCACAGGGTGGTTGATACACCATGCCTAAGCATCTTGTTTGAGTGGCACCTTCAGGTCTCAGCCTCAGTGGGGACCCTGGAACCTCTTTCTCACTCGGTGACTCACAGGTGTCAAATGCTGTAGCACTACACATCCTAGTACAAATGCCCCTCCTTGCTTCATTCTGATGCATGCTTAGCAGAGGGGAGGGAGGGGACAAGCATTTATTTGCAAAAAGCAGGAAATCCCTGGGTCAGCTCTTATTTCATCATGATAGAAATTATTCAGTTTCAGCAACTTTCCTCATGTTTCTCCATCACCTGACTCAGGCAGAACCCTGGAGAGAAGCCACTTTTCATTAGACAGGTTTTTGTACACATTCTTGGTCAGACAGGACGAGTTAGTTAGTGGCAAACAGTAAATACCAGCTGCCCCCCATCCTTGAATGAGTAGTGCTGGAAATAATCTATGGCACAGCATAATGACAGGACCAGCACGTAGGTTTTCTGCCACCTGCTGTCAAATTTGGAATGCAGTTTGAGAAATCTACCCTAAGGCACTGTTTCAGTATTTGTTTTCCTGGTAAGACCTGGTGCACATAAAAGACTGTCAGCATCTATGGATTTTTTGACTTCACAAACAGCATCCTAAGGACATCCAGATACTATGGCATGTGTGGTCACAGCCCACGCGTCATTTTTTCGTGATACACAGTAAATGGCATTTCTAGAACTAGAGCATGTGTGGCTATCTGGATGATAAAAAACACGAGGATTTACAATCAATTTTTTTTTTTTTGGGGCGGGGGGACAAAAGCGTGTGCTTGTGTTGTGTCCTCAAGAGGATGTGGGAAACAAAAGTGTGAGCTAACTCATTCTTACACCATCAGAAAGAGCTTTTGTAAGCTCGACTAGAATTCTGAATTCCTTGGACTGGGAAGTTAGGTATGTGAACAAAGGTGATTGGGAAATAGTCATAGTTTAGATGTTGAAAGGTGTTTCAGGCTTCACTGGCAGTCAGGTCAAGTTGGAAATAAGGACGAGTGGTGAAAAGGTACCTCGTAGAGAGCAGTGGGGATGTCAGTCATGAAGAAAAGTGAAAGATCTTAATAATAGTCTAAAGCTAATACATGTGATATGTGCTGGAAAATCAGAGTTCTTTGGGTTGGTCCTCTGGAGGTAGAACAGGGATAGAGAGCAGGAGAGTACTTGGGACAGCTATAGATGCCCAGGTGAGACAGTGGCTGGAGGCAATAAGCTTGCTGGCACCAAGGTGCACCTTCTTGGCAGGTAAGGTGAGAAGGAAGGAATGCTGAAGGCTCCAGACTACCACTTGTGGCAGGTGCTAGAGGAAAAGGGGAGGGAATGCAGAGAAAAAAAGGTGTGACTGGGGAAGCTATGAAACCCTGGGAAAGTAGGAGTGAACAGTGTGTCTGCAGAAACCCAGAGAAGAAAGGATGGTGGAGGATGGTCTGAAGAGCTTCCCTGTGGAAAGGAGACCTGAAAAGACAAAAATGTAAGGAAAGTTGCTGGGAAAATATGAGGGTAATGTCATCATATTCCTTTGGTGAGTACTCAGTGCAGTACTGAGACAAGACCACCATGAAGGCAGGCCCTGAGCCCAGCATCGAAGGCCAGATCAAGACGCAGTAGATGGGCTGTTTATGGATATCCCCATCTTGTAGCAGAAGCAACTGGAAGATTGATTTGGGGAAGCATCTTGGCCATCTCCAGCCAGCATGTGCTGGAGCAGCAGTTGTGCACATTTGCTGTGTGAAAGGGGAAGCAACTAACCAGAAAGTAATTTTGAAATAGGAAGTGTGCAGATGGTAGTTATTTCTGCTTTCCCATCAATCTGTCAAATACAGAAATCCTGGGGATTGAGATTAGGGGGCCTAGCCTATCCAGCTCTGGCACAGACCTTGTGCCTGACTGCTGGAACTTACAGAAAAAGCCCTACTGCAGCAGACACAGTGCTATTCAACAGGGAGAGTGAGCTAGGTGTCTTTGAAGGAAGTTAGAGTGGAGTCTGGGGCAACCAGATCTGTGTTGAGCAGACTCTGAGACGGGTGGTTGATAAGTGGTGCTGTTAACATGTTGACTAACAAATTGATGAAACATATGAAAATCCAGTTTTTCTTCACTATGGAGACCAGATGACCTCTTCATCCTTCTCTGTGCATTTCACCCTTCTTGAGAAAGTCTGTCTCCACCATTGTTGTGTCTCTCAAGGTTAGAAATGAAAGATGCTCCTCTGCTCAGTCTGCTGTTCTACATCTGGGATGTGCTTCCATCTGTACCATCACCTTCCTCAGGGCTGTTTAAGCCTCAATTCAACTGTATTTTGCTATCCACAAAATGATGCAACACTTTTCTCCAATTACACATTACCTCATCTCATCATATTTTCCTATTTCAGTGACTTCTCAATCTTTTGTTACATTTCTTAGTAGCCCTCTGGCTCTCTCTCAGTCACAGACACACAAACATATTTTCTAGTGTGACACAGAACAACATGCTGGCCATGATAGTGCTGTGCTGGCATAGGAAAATGCTGTGCCAAAGCATTTTCCTGTGAGAGGAACATTGCAATTGCAGCCAGATGTTACCAGGGTCTGAGTTAGCTTAGGAAATCCTCTGTGTACAGGAGAAGCACAGATATATCCTCTGTGCTGTGTTAGCACATAAACTACTCCTCACCTTCTTTTGTCTCGTCCATGAATTGTGTTGGAGACCTAAAAACATATCGTATTCCAGTAAAACCATTCCTGCTTTGATTTAGTTTCACCTTCTGAGAACCCAGGGAGGGACAACTTGATTTACAGTAACTGTTGGACCAAGATGAGAGCACAGTAAAATGGCTCTGAGTTCCAGGTGAGGCAAATAAATTCCCCTTTACCACATCATCCTCCTCGTTCTACAACAGCAGCACTTTAGCAGTCACTGACTCACTTTGTAGTGACCACAACACTTCATTCCTTCTGATTTATGCAATGATCCCTTTCTTCTAGGAATGACTACTTGGTGTTGTCTCCTAAGGCAGAACACAGGTCTTCCCAAGGACCTGCCAGCACTTTTCATTTCTTCAGGCTGACAACACCTCAGTGAATTTGCTTGTCTTTTTGGTTTTTTTTTTCCCCCAACATCTTCTTCAGTATCATCCTTAGGTTATGGAATAGCAGAAATATTTTATTATATTATTTGTTTTATAAGGAGCACATCTCATAAAGAAATTTATCTGGGCTGTAAAGAGGTAAAATTGGTTTAAAAAGTGAAAAAAACAGGCAGGCCTAGGAGAAGAGAGGCTGGTAACTTTGGAGATTTATGTCTCAGTTTCATTTTGCCTCTATGGACAACTGGAAATGCCTTGACTGAAATAGCAGAGAAAGGAATCCAAGAGGAACTGCTGCTGCTTGGGGAAGTAAGGCAAGTGAGATCATTTCAGATATGTGACACAGAGGCTGTGGGAGCAGCTGTCAAAAATCTGTCTAGCTCAATTCCTACAAACATCCATTGTCCAAACAACTACATGTGTTTCCAGATCCTGCACCGTTTGCAGCATCAGCAACACAGTGCTGGGACACTGGGACACAGGACAGGCTCTTGAATACAATTATAATAATAATGGCCAGTCTTCGCGAACGAAGAACCGGGGAAGATCTTTACACCTTCCAGCCTGCGCATTGGATTTTTTAGGTGAGTTCCAGTGTGCGCGGAACTGAGCCCACCCTTTAAT
>JAYRBT010000001.1:54915353-54943951 GCA_036023395.1 Myiotriccus ornatus | reverse complement strand
GTGGCTACAGGTTTAGTCACCCATGCTTTGCTTTTCAACAGAGAAGATATTCAGGGCAAATAGCCTCAGCGTGTTCCTGTGGTATCTTGTGCTGACACTAGAACAGAAGAATGGGAGTTTGCTATGACCCTCCTCCAGATGTAACAGTCAAGAACACTATCCCTTGAAATGCAGCAAATTGTGGCCTCTGTTGTTCCTTCCAACTTGGGACCAAGCTGCTGGCATCTCACAACTTAGTGCTTCTCACTTTAGCTTCAGCAGCAGAGCATTTTAACTAGTTTTACTTGTATTACAAGCCTGTTGATACTCTTGGACCTTCTGCTTTCTGTCAGCTACACAAACTCATTGAGGATCTCCTCTTGCTGCAATCTATGTTGTGGTATGTAGCAATAATTAGTCTGGATATGCTGTACATGCTCTACGGAGACCTAGACTGAACTGAGCAGATGTAAAGTATCAACACTTGGTGCACAAAACTCACGCTCTGACGCTCCCCCTCCTGCATACTGCTACTGCTCATTAGGACTTGAACATTCATGAAAAGCACAGCCAGAAACCAGATCAGCTCTTCTGAATTAATGAACAGCGAAAAAAGATGCATTCAGTTGCCCTGCAGGTTATCCCACGGAAGGATCATTCAAGTCAACTCCTTCATAAGAACAAAATCCCTGCAGCAAGGCCTTTCATGTGATTCAGTTAACCATGCACCCAACCTACATGAGAATTTACTCTTGTGTAACATTAAATACAGTCAGCTGCATAAGCAAGATCTTTCTTACCCCTGCACTAGTGATCTTGAGTAAGAAATGCTAATCTTGCTTCAGACCAGTAAGTAGGTAAGCTGCTTTTGGCCACAGGAAAAAGTGCTTAATGGAAGTGTTACTGTGTTTAGCAGTATCATTATCATTAATGTGGAGGCAAACTTACAAAGTCCCAGATAACAGATCCTTTCCTTGCTAAAAGGTGGAGCAAGTAGGTGAGGAGAAGCAGCACAAAAATGACAGCAACAAATTCAAAATACTAAAATCACCCCCTTGGAGAGATCAGAACTTTGGTATGTGCTTTCAAGTTCTGGGGTTTCTCTGTTCATTGGTACTTCACAGCACAAACAAAAAAATGGTTTTACAGGTTCAAGCAGCTACCCTACTTTTCTGAAGGCAAGGGCTGCTTCCTCAGACACTTTCATTAGAAGTAACCAACCAGGCAGGGAAAGCAACTTGCTTTCAATTTCCAGCACTTCCCCTTTAGGCTGTGCAAGTGTGAGGGTGGATTTAAACAGGAGCTTTCTCCTGATCACTTATTCCCCATTTGCCTGCACCACTTGGGGCAAGCGATAAGGTAGAAGAGTTGGGAATGAAGAAGAGAAGTTGCACCTGGAAAAAGGGGTGGGTGAGGTAGGGGAAAATTACTGTTCTAATTGCTTTTCACCACCCTACTCAATTTCTAATTGGCAATAAATTAATTTTCCCCAATTCAAAATTTAATTTTCCCCAATTCAAGTCTGTTTCACCCATGACAGTAGTTGGTAAGTGATATCCCTGTCTGTATCTTGACCTGTGAGCTCTTCCATCTTGTTTTCTCCCTCTGTCCTCTGGAGGAATGGGGGTGAGAGAGCAGCTGAGTGAACACCTAGCAGCAGGCCAAGGTCAACCCACCACAAGCTGTTGCATAGATCTGTTAAAAGAAGCTTGAAGTCCACTGGTTCACATTAAGCACTTGCCATAACAATTTCAGATCAGCATCTGCCTAAAACTTGCAGACAAGCTTTTTCTATTTATTGTAGAGCTTTCCAGAGAATGATTTTGTACATTACCACTTTTTCCACATTTCCAAAATCTGACAGAGATAACAATTTCGAATGCCCATTTACTACCTATACATTATCTGCAGAATTACAGAGATGAACCATTTTTCTATGAAAAAATATAATATTAAAAATCTTACATACAAAGACAAAACATAGCAACAAAAAGCTGCCCACAGAATTAACATCCAGTCTTTCTGTCACCAGTTAGGATGGAATTCATTTAGGGTGAGTTCTCAATGAAGATATTAACATTGTGGTTTGGTTTTCGTTTTGCCTTTTTTTTTTACCCCCCTATAAAGGAGACATTCATTAAAACCAGTAATGTCTAAAACAACATTATTTAGTTTTTAGTCATGCATTTGAAGATTTGGCTTTGAGCATCTTCTGAAGTTAGTCAGAGGAATCCAGTTTCACTGAAGTACCAGTGATGGAGTTTCTGAAAGTGTCCTCCGAGCTGAGATCCGCAGACATCTGGGGCAGCCTCCAGATTTGAAGCATGCTTTGTGAAAGCATGTTTTGCACTCTGTTTATACATAGAGAATAGCATTCAGGAAAAAAAATAAAATTAATCAATAGTTGTGTTCCTTGAATTATGTTCTATCAAGAACATACAAGTACAGAAGTAAACAGAAGCAGTGCAAGGTCAGGACAACAACCACCACTGCAATAATTTACAATGAATGCTGGCGAGATCTGATAAAACAGCTCTCTCTCATGCCTAGACCCAAAATAATAGCCTACCCCTGTGAGCATAATCATGCTCAGGCAAATCCCTGATTTTGCTTCACTGATCCAAAACAGCTGCCAGAGGCTGCTTTTCAAAGATACATGCTGTCCATGGTTTCCAAATGCACATCCAGGTTTTCAGATATATGTGCTTTCAGTGAAGCTAGTTCTCAAAGTTTAAAATAAATCCAAACAGTTTTATACACCAAAATTCCACCACGAAAGAAAGAAAATACATTCACTCTGGAACATACCTGAGCACCTTTTACATTTGGCAGTCTGATACGGGAAGAGCAGGTCTGCACTCTGACAGAATTCACAGATAAACCCCTTCGCTTGACAGAGCTACAACAGCAGCAAAAGGGTTGAATTTAGATCTAAGAAAAAATTATTTGGGAATGGCAGCAGGGATATTCCTCATACTAGCAGCTGCATGAAAAGTCCTAGCTTTTCCTTACCTCACAGCCATCCACATGGGAGATAGAGCTCTTCAGAATATCTTTAAGAAGGGGCAGTAACTGCCCTCGTTTGATCTTCACCAGATCATCCAGTGAGAAGAGATGCAGCTCCTCTGTCAGATGGCTGGGGACCTGTTCAAATTCTTTCAGTACACTGCAAAGAGAAATGGAATCCAATTCAAGGTACAAAAAGTTGTTTTGCAAGTATATTTCAAGAATAAGCCTCTTTCACTTCTCTAGTCACACAGGGATTATACAAGGCAAGTTCATGCTAAATCCTACTTCCCCTCCCAACCTGAGATCACTTTAACAAAAACTGGGGTTTTGGGATTTAGAATAAACTGTCTGCTTTAAATGTGCATTCCTCAGGCATTTGAGTTGCTGTACACAGTTATCCCAGCAATTCTTAAATAACGTGTAAAGGGTTCTCTCCTACCTCAGAAATGGCAGGTAAAATCCCATATATAATAATATCCCATAATATAATAAGTTAGGCTTATTTATTTATATTCTTTTGCAAAGAGAACACTGATGATTTTTATCCCATGTAGGTCACTACTGGGTGAAACTGCTTGTACTGAGTGGGTGAACACTGAAAGTGCAGCTCCTGCTTATAAAATATCACTGATGTAGATACAGGTAGAGTGAGAATTCTAATGCTTATTTCTATAATGGAATGCAAGGTGGTCGAGCAGAAGAGAGACACAAAAATACATTTCTCCTTAATTTTGGTGACTAACATATAATTGATTAATAAAAGAGGTTTATGTCAAAGAGAGAACAGAACCTACTTATAAAGCTTATTTTGCTTAAGTCTGTTTCTAAAAAGGTCAGCAAGTCTGCAGTGAAGGTCTTACTATTCACATGTCTATGTATTAGTTAAACCCATAGTTTGGGAAGGTGAACACCACAAATCTTTCACTTGCAGCAACAAGCAAAGTTATGATTTGGTCTTTATCACTTTTGGTTACTACTTTGATTTGAATATGTTTATAGAATAAACTGAATTTAGCATTATGACAGTGTCCTGGAAAAAATCTTTAAACCCTCGAGGAACACATTTGTTAATTTTAAAAAATATAATTTTTTTTTTAAGATAAATATTCTCAGAAAGATAAGTATCTGACCTTTTAAGAATGAGTGAGAACTTAAAAGAGATAAAGCAGGAAAAAAATACACCAAACTAAAATCATTCAACATTTAAAACCAAATGTCTTTGGCCACAAGAAACAGAAAGCTACTACATAAAACCTGTAATTCACTCAACATCTGCAGTGCAATAGAAGGCAATTTTGTTATTAGAATTTTCTGTAATGATCACATTAACTTATTTAAAGCTGGACTCTAATGTCACTAGAGAAGAAGGCTCTATAAGCACCTTATGTACATTTTACTAAGCTATTTTTCACATACAATCATGGTCCATACCTTTCACCAAACCTGCAGGTTTTCAAAAGCTTTTTCAAATGAAAAAGCTGTTCTTGGGCCTCCTGAAAGATGAAGGGGAAAAAACAAACAATTTTTAAATTAAAAGCAATTGCATTTATATATTCATAAATGAAAAACACCACTACTTGAGTCAGCAACCCTTGCAACTACATCAAACCATAGCTAAAAATAGGAACTTCACACTTAGCATAGAATTCAACAACTGGATTTTCTAATGCACAGAAGACCAAGGCATGCAAAGGCTGTTTTTATTTCCTGACAAGTGAGCAAATCCTAATGATACAAATGGCTCCATGTCTGCACACCAAGATGCTAGACCCAAACCTGTGTAAGAACAGGGAAGTGTCTCCTCAGCCAAGAAGGGAGCACATGGCTACTTGTAATATTCAGCAGAACACCCTTCCTCAAGCTGTAGGAGACACAGGCCTTAGATGAGCCAAAGGTGTTTTCTCCAGTGGCCCACAGAATTAAGGAGTCATTCAGAACTTTCAGAACTTTGCAACAGCATAAAACTAGGTAGAGATGAATATTTACTGCTGGAGCCCAACTCTCCTCCATGAACTAAAACTGCAAAACAGTAAGGAGACACTTATCAAAGACAAGACCTCTGGCCATCTTCATCTGAGGTTAAAGAGAACAAGTCCCAGAAGTGGTGATGGGACAAGCAAGAGAAACCAACTCTCCTCCTTCAAACATACACACAGAGCAAAGGACATCCTGCCCTAAGGAGTTTTTCCCAGAAGTCTCAGACCCATAAATTCCTACCAAAAAAAGGCCACACTTACCCTCACCCTGTCCATTTCTTTACTTTTTGTGTAGAGGGTTTTGTTAATAGATAACACATTGAAAATTGGGTGCTGCCATATGCTGTCCAGTAGGTGTTTGGAGAAGTTGCATACATAGTATTTTTTGAAGTCCCATCTTGAAAGTATTCGTGCAGGAATATAAGACTGGGCATAGCTGTGGCAGCAGTCACAAAAGTATTTCCCCAGGTAGTCACAATAGCGGAGTCTCCTGATATATTCTGCAAGTAGACAGGAATGAAACTGTGACTATTTCTAAAATGGGAAATTTAGATTTAGAAATTTTATGGGACATACCTCTTATTTGTATGCCTATTCTGTCTTAATAATTCCAATCTACTGGAGTGAGGGGAAAGGAATTTTTTAAGGTAGGGCATTATTGTGGTAAACACATGCACAAGCTCTGCACTTTGCATTAGAACAGAAAGCTTTCCTCATTTCCACATTTGTGGAACTGATTATAATTACCACCATGAGATCTTAAAGAAACTATTGCTTTACCCACAAAAGAGACACAAGTTAAAATACAGAACAAAAAATTTACACCAATTTTGGAGTCACATTTGCATAGTACTTTCTCACATAAAGACTTTTGCGGCATTTTCCCAGCTATTACAGCATCTCAGGCTTGCCTGAGTTAATGTGCTGTCATGGATTGTTGATATTTTACAGGCCAAAAGCTGCTCTTGTGAGCTGACCCAGAACAAGTCTTGGTCGCCACTTCAAAGATTTCTTAGGTAAGGTCTGTTTGTCAGATCTGTAAATAATTGTGCTTTCAAGCAGTTCTCACAAAGTATCACAAATAAAAAATTAAAGAGACACCCCGAAAGAGCAAAACCACACATTCCTTAAGCTTGCATAAAGTCTCTGGCAAAGAATTACTGAAAGAAACAATTGGAAGATGTCAAACCAGCACTTTCCAGCCTGGAAGCTTGATTTTTTTAATGTTTTTTCATGTTTTGTTGTTGACTGTCATGAATTTTTATTGTGTATGAGAAGGACATCTATCAAGTATTGTATTCAGTCCACAATGAGAAATTCCAGACACTGGAAAGATACCCCTGTCTGTTTTACTATTGCAGGAACATCCAACAATGAGATTTTTCTTCTAGCTCAGATAATTTTACAATTGTGGTACATCTGGCTTGGTGAAGATCATGGTCTAAGTACTAGTAATGCGCTTAGTAGGGGTTTTTTTTCCGCTTTTGGTAATACTTACTGCTTTCTATCGGAGTTCCACAGCCAACACACGTGAAGTTTTGAGCAGCCACCACTGCATCTCTCCTGTGTACAGAGGCAAATAGTTAGACCTTTCTGCATTCAGAACACAGTTTTAGTTAACATTCTTACAAAGTACAGAAGAGCTACCCTGGCACCAATGAAAATGTCCCAACCTAGGAGCTGAGTCCTACTCCTCCACATGAAACAGGGGGGTTGTGTAAGGAGATGCAGATTATTATTTTAGTGGGAGACTCTAAGCTCTTCTGTGGAGAATATATAATCAAATACAGCTTGCTGAAAAAATTAAGTTATTTTACATTTCTTAAGATGGCATCAATATCAAGTGGTTGGGAGAGGGGAAAGTCCACATCTGCAACTGAAAAAGCAACCAAACCTGCAGCAACACGAGGATTAGCCAGTTTGCCTTCTGAGTGCACTTTACAGCACTTTATGCAGAGTGAGACAGCACTTTCCCCAAACATGACCTGTTTTCCTCCCCACTTTCTGAAAACCTACTATCCATAAAATATTAGCAGGAAAGTGGGGAAAGTCAAGAATATTCTCCAGGTAGTGTCACAAAATGAAATTTTATGAGCCATCTAAGTGTGCTGCCACTGTAACACCAAATAGTATGTGCATTATCACATGCAGAAGTGCACATGCCATGTTAATCAGGACATGCCAACAGAGGGAAAAAGATGGCATCTGCTTCCTAGTGAGACTGGTGACAGATACTGCAGAAGGTTGTGTCATGCACTAGCTATAACCTTAGGATCTTTTAATCTCTCAAGCTCCTTCCATCAACTTCCCCCTTGCTATACTAAATGACAATGCTCAGATCCCTCAAAACTTACTTGACTGAAGGATGAATATTAAATATAATCTGCGATCTCGGTGGGGACCAGCCAGAAGATCCTCTTAATTTGGATATGATCTTTATTTCTTCAGCCAGATTCAAACTGGACTCAAGTTCTTTTGGAATCTCTTCTTTCAGCACAGACTATTGGGAAAGATAAACTTGTGAATATAACCAGTCCATCAGCTGGACAGACATTAAATGCTATGGGAGATGTTTATCTCCCTTTACATTCCAAGATCTTAAAGTTCAGTTTTCACCTGCATGTAGTCCCCCCTTAGTTAAAGTCCCTCATATCAGTTGCAGAAGAAAGCACATTCTGATTGTTCATAAATCCACGTCTTAAATGTACTGAAAATTGCTAGAGAAAGAAGACATTTTCTAAAAATTTATCTAAAGGGAAGTAATAAACTGTAATCACTCATCTATATTTGTTTGGTTTTTGTTTTAATTTAGCTTCCCCCTTTTGCTAGCAGTGAAGCAGCTGCAGTGAGACAATGATTATTTGGGGAACTGAATAAAGAGCTTGTTTTCAGATCAGACTCACTCTCTGCTTAGATGAGCTCAGGCAACCAGACAGCTGAACTACAGAGTCTGTCTGCAACCAGTATTTTCTGAAAGCTCTGCACAACTCCTGGGCTGTTGCTTCAGCAGAATTGCTGCCTGGTTCAAAAGGTGATCTGAAAGTTAAGGAATACAGTCAGTGAAAAATAGCAGCATGTCATCAGCATCTCCAGTGCCTCTTCTACCTCCCTGAAAGGTTTTGTCCCATCCCTTCACTTCTACCCTCTTTCTTTGATACACCTAGGCCTTCGAAGAGCCACAGATACCAGCCTCCAGCCAGACTCAGGGACCAGAGAAACACTCCGCTAAGCCAGGCGCCAGAGACATTTGCTGTCAAGCAGCATTCCTTCCCCTTCTTTGGAAGGACCAACTTTACCACTCCCACACCTTTCCCTGCCCCAGCCAGAAGAACCACTAGAAAGTTGCTGCAGCAGAAAAGGTAGTGCCACCGAGGATTGTGTTAGAGATACATACCTTTTATCTGGAGTGACAGACAGATTTTCAAGGTCTTCAAGTTCTGTGATAAAGGAGAAAACATTATCAAGCCATCTAAGAAACAAAGCTTCTGTTACTCAGCCCTGTTTCACATCTACCTTCTGTGTCACCACAGTGTCAGTTTAAAATATATTCATCTTTAGAACACCCCTGCTGGATGCAGGAAATAACCTCAATCCTAGTAGTAAAACAGGCATAAAGAGTCTTATCTCCTCTGCATATCTCTGACATAAGTAAATGAAGAAGACTCCCTAACACCTATGCATCCTAACATCACCATCAGCCTCCCTTCCAGAGCAGAAGTCTTAAGGACAGAAAGTGCCTGCTGGTCGAGGTCCAGCCAGAAGGCATTTGATGTAAGTAATAACATACAGAGCCAAGAGAGTGCACACTAATTTTCTTGGACACTGACAGATGATTGGAGACACCGATCACAAACTTACCAGCTAATGCTATAAGCAAGTTAGTAACAGGTGAGATGAACGGAATTAAAGCACACACTTCTTCACTGTGTTTATATAGACACAATATCCTTATACCAACAAGGTATTGGTACCATTAGTTTTAACCATTCTTATTTCTCTCAAGACACACGTTTTCCCATTCATACATCTCAAAGTAACTCTTGCTGCTAGGAACAGAGTTTTGGGAGCTAGTTCTTCATTCTTTGAGGGAAAGAAGAGGTGAAAAAATAAATCTCTAAAACCAAAGAGAGCAATAAACCCCCTATTTATTATCAGAAAAAAATAAAACAGAGGTTAAATGTTGCACAGGCTCTTTTAAGGGTTTCTATTTCTATATGTGTTAAACCCAGAGGCTAACCAAAGAAAAATCAGGATGTCCTGAAGAGAAGCAAAGCATGTGATTGTAAGGGAACAGAGACACTGCTCTAGTCCTGAAGAAGAGGGAGGGCTGCCTAAAACCTAGTCAACCTGTTTAATCAGGAAATGATCGTGTCCTAAATTCTCTCAAACAATGTTGCTAAAGGTGGCTGAGGCTGTGCCAGTTTCACACTTTTCTCACCTATATCGCTTGGGTTTAATCCTTAGCTATAACTTCGGTCCCTGTGTTGGGTTTGCATGGCAAAATTTTGGTAGAGGGGGCTACTGGGATGGCTTCTGTGAGAAGCTGCCAGATGTTTCCCCTATGTCTGACAGAGCCAATGCCAGCCAGCTCCACTACTGGACAAGCCTGAGGCCATGAGCCATAGTGGCAGCATCTCTGGCATAATAGAGTTATGATGGGGAATAAAAAAAAAAACAACCTGTATAGTTGCAGCTGCAGAGAGGTGTGAGAACGTGAGAGGAACAGTTCTGCAGACACCAAGGTCAGTGAAGAAGGAGGGGCAGGAGGTGCTCCAGGAGCTAGGGTAGAGATTCCCCTGCAGCCCATGGTGCAGACAATGGTGAGGCAGCTGTGCCCCTGCAGCCCATGGAAGTCCATGGGGGAGCAGAGATCCACCTGCAGCCTGTGGAGGAGCCCACTCTGGGGCAGATGGATGCCTGAATGAGGCTGCAACCCAGAGGGAAGCCCATGCTGGAGCAGGCTCTTGGCAGGACCTGTGGGAAGCCCCAGGAGATAGACAAATTGGGAGTTACGTTTATCCCAGGAAGAAGGGAGGGGTGGGGGAAGGTACTTTGAAATTTGGTTTTATTTCTCATTACCCTACTCTGATTTGATTGGCAATAAACTAAACTAATTTCCCCAAGTTGACTCTGTTTTGCCTGTGACAGTAATTGGTGAGTGATCTCTCCCTGTCCTGATCTTGACCTACAAGCCTTTCCTTGTATTTTCTGTCTCCTTTCTAGTGGAGGAGGGAGAGTGACAGTGGTTTGGCGGTCACTTGGTATCCAGCCAGGGCCAGCCTCTAAAATCAGCAAAGATATTCTTTGCTAGAAAGGAAATCCTGCACCAATCTGTTTTTTCTGCACGTGTTTTAATAAGGAACCACACACACACTGTTGTTTCCATTTTCTCATGTTAGTTCTCCTACAACAACCGCTAGTAAGTCAGTGGAATTCCTAAGCAATGGAATAGATTCAGCTGAACAATAAATCTGTTTCTGCAGTTATAATTTTAAAGTCTTACCAATAATTACATATTCATCCTCTGAGTCACTGTGGCAACAAAATCTGGTAACTTCATGATGTGATGGTAGATGCACTGGTGAGCTGACAGGCAGCAAAGCACAGCCTGTCCAGGACAAAGACAGCATCAGTTAAACTTTTCCAGCATATAAGTATCTGCAATTATATTAACATTTTTCATCACTTAACAAAACTTTAGAAAACAGACTGTATTTATGGAGCAATTGTAATTATTTATTTCTATACATACACAGAGAAAGGCAACTCTTGGGAGTCTACTATACAGTATATCCTTCAGTTTCTCAGCAAGAAACTTCAAGTGATAGACCAAAATCTTTTATATTATCAGCAGTCTCTCCCCTTCTCACATGCAAGCACACCATTCATTTTTCCACAGAAGTTACGACATTCAGACTTGAGACTTATGATCCATCACTAACATCTGTATTACTCAAGCAACTAAAATCTACTTTAAAAATGTGTGTGCTGACTCAAGCATTACAGTGCCAGGAGCATTTATTATTTGACTCAAACTATGTGTGAATGAATACTCTGGGCAGTCTCATACAAACTAATCACATGGCCTGATCTGCATACAGCAGAAGCAAGCACAGAATCAAAAAGCCAGGCTGCAAATCCTTTAAAAAAAAAAAAAAAAAAGGGATTTAAGCAGAAAGAAAATTAGCCAACTACAGTCACTCTTTGGAGAGTCATGCTTGGTATGTAGCACTTGATCCTTACATTTTCTTTTAAATGTATAAAATAATTTAATTATAATAAATAAAATATAGATGTGAGCATTCAAAAGGAAATATTTGACCCATAGGAAAAACACTTGTGGTATAATGATCCTTGAGGAGTACAGCTCTCCAGAGACTCAAAGAAGGTAACAGAGGATTTGGTTCCATGCAGTCCCCCAATTAATTTAGTATTTTCTTGCACAAAACCAAACAGCAAAGGCTTTCAGACAAGGTCACATTCTAGACTAAGTAACTTGCCTTCATAACCACTGTCTGAAGAGGCAACAGAAGAATCAGACTTCTTTACTCCAGGGTAAGAATATAACTCCGAATCAGTGTAATAGCTGCTATCTGATCCGCTTGTTTCTTCCACACCCCAGGACTCTGCTTGTTGACTTAAGATATTACATTTCATTTTTTCTAGTGATGCTATAATCATATCTGCAACAAAGAAGTGTGCGTTTTCCTGGACACAAGAATGGAATGCTCATTAGTACCCGGCATATTTGATATTTACTTAAGATGAACTGAAATATATAATGTCCCCCTGTACTTTTTCAACTCTATAAATAAAAATGTAAACCTATCTCACCTTTCATTTAAACACATAAAAAAACCACCCCAAGGGAAATTCAGAGACAACATGCAAAAGTCAACTGCCCAGATAATTGTCTCACCCTTGATTAAAACATACAATTTACTTTTGTCTTACCCATCTATTAGATAAAAATAAACTTCATTACATGACTAACTGATGAATATGTACACATTTTAGGGGCACAGTCTTCTAGTTACACTGCATTATTTAGTATGCAAGCGTGCATCTGTGTAACCTATTTAATATGGTTTAATTTTAAGTCAAGGTGTACAAGCAGTTTTGCACACATGGTAGCTTGGAGGTGGCCAGCAGTGGCAAGTTTTGGAGGAACTGTAGATCTTCAGGTGGTGGATAGTACAAGAGCAGTAAAATGCTTTCATGTGTTAAGAGTTAAGGCAGTGAAGTAGGGACTATGCGGTGAGACAGCTTACATGGTCAACTCAACGCTACATAGAAAGTCTGTCATAAGGGTAAGTGGAAACCTGGCCCCCCGGACTTCGTACTGCCTTCAATAAAAACCAGTTTGTTTCAAAGTTTCACTGTAGAATTTCCAAACAAGAAAATCCTTCCTTATGTCCCTTGTCATCTTGCCTGCCTGGGTCACCCATTCTCTAGCAAAACAGACCACTGAGACATCCAGACAAATCTGGAGCTTCCTGTCCAGCAATGCCACTTTGTATCTTTTGCTTCCCCTGGGCTAACACCAGCCCCACCTGTGCTACTGCTACTGGCATGGGCACAGCTTCCCAAACCAGCCTCAGCTCAAAAGTGGGTGCATCATGGAGAGACAGGTGTACTCAGACACATGGGTGTAAAACAAGAGATGCCCAGAATACTCTCCCTCTCTCCCCTCAACTGCATTACGCAAACCTAAACTTACGTCTAAAAAGTTATGGCAGTATCTAAGGCTAGAGATTCTGTGTGCAGAATAATTAAAGCTTTATAAAAGCGGGTTATGTTCAGAAAGTTGTACCACTTGACATCAGTATTCATGACACACTCTCAACTTGTATGGGAAGCACGAAGAAAGACATCAGTGTTTAGAAATAGCTAAATCTCAAGGAGCACAGCAGACAACAGTTTTCTCATTGCTCACAGATAAATACATTTAGATGAGATTAATTTCAACATTAGAGAGCTCCCACCAAGTCCCTGTAGGTGTTTGAAAATACTTTTATCTTTTCCCTAACACTGATTAACACCACATGCTTGGTACACAGTTTCTCCAGAGACAACTTTCAACGAACTTCAGCAGTCCAGGAGTTTACTACATCAGAAAAGAAATAATTAAGCAGCGTTTCTTCCTTTTGGGAGATATTTCCTACTTTGAAGATTCAAAAAGTCTCAAGTTAGGGGCAGAGCACAGCCCTATCAGCATGTCCTGCTCATAAAAGCAATTACGAGTGTAACAGAGAGCTACTTTGCAAAAAGATGGAACACAATACAAGGACTCCTATACTCAGCATGACTATCAACTTTCACCTTTGCCTGCTGATATCTCCCTCACCCTAGGAAGCAGTCCCAACTCAGCTGCGACACGCCAGCCTTCTCATTTATGTTCTCCCCCACTAACATCAACGGAAAGTCTCTCTAACATTATCGGGCCTATTTCCTTCCTGGCACAGGATTACAACTTGACTACAACTCTCAGACCTGCCAACACCACACATACCATAGTTTTCAGTCCTAAAGTTCAAAGAGATTATTTAACAACCTAAAAGTATTTTGTGTTTTGGGGTATTTTGCTTGTTTGGTTTCTTTTTATTTTTTATAAAGGCAGTATTAGCAGCTCATTTGGACTGAGCTCTTACTATCTTTTAACCTGTAATCACATCAGCCCCACTTGTCTGCACAGCAGTAGTAGCTGATATGATCTTGACTCACTTAATACTTGTCAGACTGTGGTTTCTAAATCAGGTATCTACTCACTGGTCTCCTGGTGACTGAAAGAAAATTACTTTCGTTCTTGTTCCCACATTATAGACAGAAACATGTCTCCTTTCTGAAACACCTTTCATAAAAAGCAACATGAAAAGCTAATTCACAAGTTCGTTGGGTTTTGGTATATGATTTATTGGGTCGGGGGGGTTTTTTTGAAATGCACCTTAAGGATGCTGATAGCTTCAAACAAAATGCAGAACTTGTTACTCCAGTGAAATCAGTGCTGTGTACAAAGATGATTACCTCTCGGGCCCAGGACATGGGACGACTTGCACATCCACAGTCCAACAAAAAAATCTCCTTTTCTAGGCGCATTTTTAAAGCTGTTTTGTATTAAGTCCTACTTGTTGCAATTCGTTAACCCCTCTTTTCCCACTGTTAGGAAAGATTAACATTTAGCACAGAGAGTGATGTGTGACAGCATTATCTCCTCTTCTTTAGCTCTGTTTATAAGCTTGAGTGGACCACCTATCTGACAATACACCTAAGACTTTTTGGGCCCCTTATTAGAAAACCAAGAGAAACTCCTTAAATTACTGCAGTTTTTTCGAGTTATTGTGCTTGTTATTTATACTGTAACTGACAGCAATCTCATATGCTCAGCATAAGCATACACACAAAAAAATGCCCAGCTTCTCCCATCTTCTGACAGTAAAAGCACGAGGTAAATCCCATCCATATGCACATAGCTGCAACAAATTCTATGTTACATATTGTAATATATCTTTAAAGTTACTAGAATAATCCTGTTTTTCTCAAGAAATGTGTGCGAAAATAATGGAATGAAAATGGAAACGTACAGTGCTCCTAAATTATTAAAATGTTTAATTAATGGGATGAAGAGTAGAAAATAAATTATGAAATAGGCATGTTAGGTTTGTAGCTTCACCCACAGAGGGCAAGAAGAGGGAAGGAATAGTATTCGTAAAGATTAGTACATCTATCAGGAAGTTCTTTTATTGAGAAACACCTCTTGTCATTTGGGTTTGCCACTATAAAATGGAAAACACATTATGATGATAGTATTTGATGTCCTCACCTTCTCCACATCCTCTGGAAGCATGCAGATATCCTGCAACGAACGATTCAAGGATATAGCACTTATGTTCAAAGGAGAAGTAGAACCTGTGGGTATAACAATAACTTTTTTATTAGTTATTTCTTTCTCTGCTGCTCCCACAATGTGTGCAGAGTGACTTCCAGAAAGCAAAGCAAACTTTCTTTCCAAAACAGAACACTGCTGAGGCTGGAGGTTGTGGTGGAAGTTAAGGAAGAGAGAAACGTGAGAGACACACTGGCATTTAAACTACTCTGACAACCTGAAGCACGAGCATAAACTATCAGAAAAACACAGTTTAAATGTCATGCAGTGACAGCACTGCAGTCCCACACCAGTCCTCTCCCAGCTACGGCCTGAGCAACTGGGGATAACCACAGCCAGAACCTGAGGCTGGGTTTACAGTGATGCTCTGCAGTTGGGAACAGAGCCAGGTGACACTGTGCTCTTCTTGTTCATAATTCCTGGAAGAAAAAGAAATCTCACTGTTGTCTGGGCATGCAGAGAGATGCATCAGCCTTAAAAGATTCCCTGTATCACTGCTGGCATTGTGTGACTTCATCAAGTTTAGAAAACACTTTGCCGTTATGTTTCCCTACCCCAAGGAAATCTCTCTCCTGTTCCCAAATGTAACCCATACTGGACGGTAATAAGTACAACTGTGGTATTAGCCACAGTACTCCCTGCTTTTCAGAACAGCAGTTTTCTTCTCTTGGCATTCACTGATGAGTATGGTTGAGCATGTGAAACAGAATCAATCTCTTTTTCCCCCGATAAGAACTTTTCACTGTGCAGCAGAGCACACATCAGGTTTTTACAGATGAACCATGGACTGCTTTTTATATGTAAATATAAGTATAGCTGTAATATTCTTTCCCAGAAAACTGGAAGTGTGAGATCATGCCCTCAGAAGCATTTGGACGATGCTCTCAGGCACATGATGAGATTCTTGGAGTGTCCTGAGCAGGGCCGAGAGTTAAACTTGATGATCCTCATGACTCCAGCTCAATGTATTCTATGATTCTATATATTGTTTTCAAAGCACTCACAGCCACTGCTACAAGAAATTTACTGGAAAGATGATAAAGATTGTATATAATGTCTACGAATGCACACAATAATGAGATACGAAAGAAAATAACTGACACTGACAGGTATTTACTATCTCTTTTTTCACCTTGCACTCAAGCAATTTCTCTTTCACTCTCATGATGTTTTCAGGATAAAGTAGCCTGTAAGTAAATGGCCACCACACACAGTATTTAAAGCCTTTGTGGATAGCATGACTTAATCAAAGGCTTTTAATGTTAAAAAAAAAAAAAAAAGTCATTCCTAAATTTGTTTAAAATTCATAGAAAGGCTAAAGAATTCCCACAAGATATGATCATAATTTATAAAAACTTTTTCTACAACTAAGGGGTGCTGACTCTCAGGCCTAGTTTAGATTATTTATATTGCCTTATTTATAGAAACTATGTTATGCTGCCCTGAGCATTGATGACATCAGGCTGGAAAGTCAATACTGTGCTTGAGCGTAGCAACATAGTGTTTTTGTACAGAATTATTAATACCTCCATTGTGTATACCATGAAGGAAAAATGAAAAGGCTGTCAATATGACTTTTCAAAACAGATTTAATGGCCTAATTAGGCTATTTTCATACCTACTTGATGATTCATCTTACTGGATAAGCAATGCTAAAAGCTCTACAGGTTGATAAAAGCCCACATTCTCATCTGTTAAGATAACAAACACTACTCTTTGAACTGAAAATAATAAGCAGAAATAAGGACATGACAAAATTATTCCTTTCTCTTTCAAATATAAGATACAATTAATCCTAAATGTAATTTTGAAATCTAATGGGAGCTTTCTCTTTTGCTCTCTCTTGCATCCCATCTGCCTCTTAAAGTAAAAAGAATGTTAAGTGAGAAGAAGCACAGGAAGGAAGCTGGGTGTGATGCAGAAAAATTGTCAGGTTGCTGTTGTGCTCCTGAACACTATTGCCTGGAGCCTGCTGGGGCTGGGGAAAGAGCCCTAAAGAGTCAAAGAAGAAAGTGACCTTGCTGCACATAGAGGTCAAAGGCAAGAACAAGCCCTGTGAACTGTCAGTGACACATCAGCCACAACAAAGCCCCCAGAAAACAGCAAACTCAGTCACTCTTGGTGAACAATGACAGAGCCTTTCAGAATGTTGAATGAGGCCACCAGAGAATGGCCCTTAAACATATGAACAAGGCCTAACAGGAATATCCTGGGTACAGCAGAAAAATCCCACTAAACAAAAACATTAAACCCCAATGAAAAAAAAAACTATTATGATTTAAGTTATATTACGTAATTTTCTTACATCTTACGCATCTGTCATCAATTCTCCTGTAAGAAACCACCTCTGAGATAGCAATTGAAAGGATAGCAAGTCAGGAAATGCTATTGCATAATTCCTGCCTTCAAATTAGGCATTTTATTTCTTCTTTTTCATTTTGCTATTTTGCTTTTCACATCCTCATAGTCCTGGACAATGCAGGAGATCTCCCTCCCCAGGCTACCCAGTAGCAAGTTAAACGGCTAAAAGCAACAAGGAATGATGAAATGCAGAAGTTTTCACTTCATACAGAACAGGCCAGAGCCTAAAGCAGAGAAAGCCCACCACACTGTGCAGTGTCTAACAGGATCCTTTACTCCTATTTTAAGTAAAATCAAGGATGCTACTTCTTCAGTCACTTTGCTGCCACATTCCTCCCTTTGCTTTCTGAAGAGCCAGCAGTGCTACTAACTCAGCACAAGCTCGTGGCACGTCCGACTCGTGCCAGAAGACCGAGTCACGCAGAGTTTATTTGTTCTTACACACGTGCCTTGCAGTTCCCATTGACCCCGAGAGCCTGGACTGTGTTTTCCATACCCAGCTATCCAAACCCGCGTGACTGGCCCCAGCCAGCCCAAACTGCTGGGTGCGGTTTCCTTCTCCCTGACTGGCACTTCTCAAAGGCACGGAGCCAACAAAACACCCAAAAGCAGGAAACAACCATAATCGTCACCATCCTAACTGTTGACGACAGCCTACCCTGGATGACAAAGCTGTAATTATTAAGAGCTTCCAGTCCGGCAATGGCATGTGCCTGCTTGAGGCTGCCAACTTCAGACCTTGGAGGAGCTCTGGGTGAATAGCTAGGAAGGATCAGAACTTGGAAGTGGTTCTCAATGGAGTGTCACTCTAGGACTACTACTGACAGAAGGGGGAAGAAAAAAAGCAAAATAGAAACAAAAAAACAAATGCTAGCCTCTGTCATTTTCATTTCTAATAAAAAGGCAGGACGAAAACTCCCTGGTGT
Organism: Myiotriccus ornatus; assembly: GCA_036023395.1. Lineage (NCBI taxonomy): Eukaryota > Metazoa > Chordata > Aves > Passeriformes > Tyrannidae > Myiotriccus > Myiotriccus ornatus. The sequence continues at coordinate 54,925,817 of JAYRBT010000001.1, read as the reverse complement.
TTGCTTTTAACCCAGTAGAAAAATCAGGCCTCAACTGCAACATCTTTTTGAGGCTCAATGTGTATCACCATAAAATGATTTGGGTTGAAAGGGACCTTAAAGATTATGTAGTTCCAATCCCCTGCTATGGGTTGGGATGCCACTTACTAGATCAGGTTGCTCAGGACCCCCTCCAACCTGGCTTTGAACACCGCCAGGGACGGGATATCTACAATTTCCCCAGGGAACCTGGTTCAGTGCCTCACCCACGGCCAACTCGGCTGCTCCCCCATCCATCTCTGGGGCACGTGCTGAAAATTCCCTCTGAACAGCTCCTTATGGGTCTGTGCTGCCCTGAGCCCCCTGACACTGCAGGGACAGAAGGCACCCTGCCCCAGGGGCCACCCTCTGCTAGCAGCCCTTAGCCAGTGTCTCTTCACAGACAACGCACAGGATATCCGTACAGTTGGAAACTGGTGAGGCATAAAAAGATCTTCTTCTGTACTGGCTGGGGGTTTGTGTCTCTAAGACCTCAGGTGCACTTGGAAAGGGGAAAAAGAAAAGCAGTCCTACTCTGGCACAAGGCAATTTAGTCGTAACAAGAATGGATGCTAATGCCCTGTCTCTAAAACCCCAGAATCCAAGGACTGTCTCTAAAACCCCAGAATCCAAGGACTCCCTCTCCTCCAGCTAACGTCAAACACAAGATGAATCAGGGAGCCTGTGCACACCAGTGAATCACTACCCAGTGCCCATATTCATGTTCTCTACTATTGGGAGAAGGGTAACAGTGAAGACAAGACAAAGCTGGTGGAAAGCCCATCCAGTGCATGTTCTACATCGCTCACAGCTCAGCAATTTTTACATTTTTCCAACAGTTGCATACAGCAGAGGCATTTCTGCACCGTGAGAGATGCCTACCGCAAGCATGAGAGTCTCCTGTTTTACCAAGTCCAACCTTTTGGTTCTCCTTGTTTTTCAAGCTTTCTCCTTCTCCCCTGTCTCCTATTTTGAATGACAGCATTTGTCTATATTGCTATCACCATAAGCAAGGCCCACTTCAATTACAGTTGTCTTTCCTAGTGCAAAAATCTTACAACAAAAATGCACTTGCAAAGTTACCTGTTGGATTGACTGGCTCTGACTGGGGAAGGCCACTGGGAGAACTGCTGTCACTGTTGCTGACAGGCACAGGCTCCAAGGCATCAGGGTATTGCACAAGATCTGCTGGCTTACCAACAGTTGAATTGAAAAGAAACCTCGTCAAAGTCAAGTCTCTTTCAGGGAAAGTATAACATTCTTTTCCAGAATGCACAACAGCCGATGTGACAGTGCCTCCTGTTAACGTCACCTGGGTAAAGCAGTCCTGCTTCAGAGGGGACATGTCCGAAAGAGTGAAACTATTCAAGGAGGACGCAGCAGGATCTCCATCAGAGAAACGGGGACAAAACAAAGTATCCAGCAGAGGTTTGGAGGAATCAGAGTGTGTGTTGTTCCAACACGCCCGGTGCCTTGTAAACCGAATGTCTGTTTGTGTACAGGCAGTGTTGTGATGTGCAGAATCGCTGTCGCTGTCATCATGGCTATCCCCCGCACTGCTTTCTTCCCACTGCTCTGTGTCACTGTCTGGATGCTCTGCTCCCTGCATGGTGTTCTGCTCCAGCACCAAAGAGGGCTTCAAACCAGATGCATTTAAAACAGACATGAGAATGTCTTTGATAGCTTCAGCACTGCTTGGATATGATCCAAAACTTCCAGCATGTCCAATCACTGCTGGCCTTGAAGATTCATCTGTTCAGAAAAAGGAAGAAACCAAAAGGTTAGGAAACAGTCCTAAGAAAAGGTTAATATACAATACGAATAAAATGCTCATGAATAAAATTATTTCTGACACAGGCAAGAAGACGGGAAAGAGATTAATTCACACCACTCCATGCTGCCTCTTCATGCAAGAAAGGTCTTGCTTTCTGTACCCAGGAAGCAATTCTGTCATTGATAAGGCTAGGCAATAAAGCAACAGTAAAGTATCCTGCTGCTAGCCAAACACAATTAGCTAAGACTTTAATGGTGACTGATTATCAGTGTGCTCAGTAACATCATTGTTCTACAAGAAAGGATGAGGTACAGTTACTGATACAGGTACTGCTCCTATTGCCAGTAAAAGAGAAGATTACATTATAGCAACACATATGGAGGATCAATAGAGCAAAAGAAAAAAAATACCCTTAGTCACAGGGTAATAAAAAGTCAAGTGCTTGTTTCAGTTCAGTCAGACACTCTTTCTCATGTGGAAATGGCTAAATTAACCTTCAGTCCATTATTTGTAGGGGTGGCAACATTTACATGAACCCATAAAAAAACTTCACCCTGTCACAAGTTCATTATAATGCCTCTTAAGGAATCAAAAGCACTGCCTGCCGAGATCCTGTGTGATCTACTGCAAAACTGTAGCTCAACAGAAAATTGAAAAACTGCTTTTAGTGGCAAATATGGCAACATTGGCAGGGCACAGAAGTGCACACCACAACCTGTAGCTACTGAAGAATAAACTGAAGTTCTATACCTTGAATAAAAACACCTCAAAGGAACTGCCATAATCCAAGTAATTGAGAGATTAGACAGGAGGTCTATGTCCAAGAAGGAACCACTGACCATATCAACACAATGAAGTTAACAACTGTCTCCTCTGGGTAAGATAAGAGGTTGTAAAATTCTAAGAATAGATACAATCAAGAAGAATAATTTCCAGGACAAAGAACTCCTAGCTAGGACCACAAGGAATGTTAAACACTGCTGGTGAAAAAAACCAGCAAGTCTTGTAGACTGCAGACTTTGCCCAGAGGTTGTTCTCCTTAAACATATCTCAACGGAAAACAGTAAACCTCACGAGTCACTCACCTGGAAGCCAGCATGCACTCAAACAACATAAGGAAGTTTGCAAATGAAGGAATCAAAACCAAAACAAAAACCCTCAATTACTTTGGAATAGCAAGTCCATATAAAGACCAGCCCTCATCAAGAAAATGATGAAAAAATTGAGAACTATAAGCTAGACTGTGAGAGCTGTTAGCAAAGCTACCCTAGTAAAGCCAGATCAAAAACAGCTGAAGAGCACATCAGTAACTGGGATCAGTCACCTGCAACCTATCAGGACAATTCTCTTGCAGAAAGCAGCAAAACTGTGCATTTTACTGGCTGCATCTGCAAAGAAATACCTTGCCAATGTAGCCAGCCATGGAAGTATAAAGGCAGGAATGGGAAAATTAAACCTAGTTGACTTCAAAGCAAACATATTTCAACCTTTTCAGGAAAAGAAAGCTATTTTGGTAATTATTACCATTTCAATTGCACACGAATACCTTAACTTGGGCTGCAAACATCATCTTTTCAAGCAAAACAAAACATTTAGCGTTAGAATAAAAAAAAAAAATCATTGAATTGTATGGGTTGAAAGGGAATTGAAAGATCACCTAGTTGCAATCCCCCTGCCATGGGCAGGGACACCTTCCACTAGACCAGGTTGCTCAAAGCCCCATCCAAACTGGCCCTGAACACTTCCAAGGATGAGGCACAACTTCTCTGGGCAACCTAATCCAGTGCCTCACCACACCCACAGTAAAGAATTTCTTTCTAATATCCAATCTAAATGTACCCTTCCAGTTTACAACTATCCCCCCTTCTGTCACTACATGCTCGTCCCTCTCCAACATTTTTGTTGGCCCCCTTTAGGTACTGGAAGGCTGCTAGAAGGTTTCTCTGGACCCTTCTCTTCTCCAGGCTGAACAACCCCAACCCTTCCAGCCTGTCTTCACAGGAGAGGTGCTCATGCCCTCTGATCATCTTCATGGCCTACTCTGGACTTGCTCCAACAGGTCCAAGTTCTTCTTATGTTGTTGGCCCCAAGAGCTGGATGCAGTACTCCAGGAGGGGTCTCACAAGAGCAGAGGAGCAGAACCACCTCTCTTGCCCTGCTGGCCATGCTGCTTTTGATGTAGCTCAGGATACACTTGGGTTTCTGGGCTGCAAGTGCACACTACTGGGTCATACTGAGCTTCTCATCAACCAACATCCCAAGTATTTCTTCTCAGGGCTGCTCTCAATCCATTCTCCACCCAGCCTGTATTTGTGCTTGGGATTGCCCCAACCCAGATGCAAGATCTTTAACTTGGTCTTCTTCAACCTTCATGAGGTCAGCCCAGGTCTACCCCTCAAGTCTGTCAAAGTCCCTCTGGATGGCATCCCTTCCCTCCAGCCTGTTGACCACACCACACCACACAGCTTGGTGTCATTTGCAAACATCCCAAGGGTATGCTCAATCCCACAACTATCTTCAATTCTTCTGCTCTGCTCTCCTATTGCAAAGCCACTCCAGCAGCCTTTCCATCCCCTTTCCTCCTTTGTCATCTCCACTACTCTAGCATCATGGTACATCTCTAGTACTAATCATATAACCATGCTGACTAAATCTGCTAAGTCCCAGTTCTCAGTGGATTATAAGAGACAAAAGAACAAGTTTTAAATGTTTAATTTGTTCTTCTGCTCTGCAAAGCTTAAAAAAAAAACAAAACACCCTCACAGAAATAAAAAAACCAAATAACTAAACCAACCAAACAAGAAATAAAAGAATACCCAAAACCAAACACTCCATTTTAGGGTACTATCAGAAATAAGTTAGTTCCAATACAAAAAAAAAAAAAAAATCTCAAAATCAGTTTTGTAACTGTCATGTGAGTAATTATGATAATCTGTTAAAATCTGAGAAACTATTTCCTGAATGAAGAAGTTAACCTACCAAGGATCATCTGAACAGTTCAAGTATTTTACTCATGAGCACACGAGATGTCAACATAAGTAAAATGGCCAGACAGCCATTTAAAAGACAAAAAGCACTCATACTTTCAAATTGTATAATATATTTGGACATTGTACAACCCTCAAAGTCAATAAACAAGCAACCCTCTTCAACCAGACTATAGCTGTTTAGTACCGATAGCTTTTGTTACCACTATAAGCACCAGCAAAACTCCCCACAGGGAAGCATTTTAGAACTAACTGGCTGGCATACCTGAGAGAATGGAGATTTGAGGTGTTGGAGCAAGGCAGCTGATCCTCGCTGAGGGATTTGAAGAACACGCTGACTCAGTGAAAGCCACCTTTAGGCTTTTGTGGTTTAACTGGAACAAGAACACAGAGGCAGTCAATTTGGTTATAAAACAACAGCACTCTGCTAATGATAATCTCAGTCTCACGCTCATCCCAGCAGGAAGAACACTGCTCTGATGCTTGCTGACAGCCACCTAATCACTGCCTATATTTCTGGCTGTCTGACAATCTCCTCGAAGCATGCACTGTCTGAAGAGCACTGGCATCTCAGCTCTGCATCTCTCATTTAACTACAGAAGGCAGGCGACCAAAAGAAACTCTCCACAGTAGGAGGATTAAACACATGCACAAGGAATACACAAGACAAAATGTCTGAATCTGTGATGTCTCTGTATTTGCCAAAACAACAGCAATGAAGTAGAAAACAATTCAAGGAACCACCAATCTGTACCTGGAAGCACAGGCCTATTTAGAGGTATACAAGGTACAAGCTAAATCTTACGAGGCCCCAACTCCATGAACACCTGATCCAAGTGCTGCTTGATCTCCCAGCTCTAACAACTGGGAGGAAGTGTGGTCATGTCATCTAATTTGATAGAATACACTATGTGTGGTTCACATCAGCAAGGTGGCTGACCCAGCACAAAGAAAGATGCATCACAGATAGATAATACTCAGCCTGGTACACAGCCTGGTTTTATTTGGTCAGTATAAGCTGACCAAAATTTTGAATGCATTTGGACTGACTGAGCAGGTTTGGACCAGATCAGCACTTCACTTTCTGCAGTTGTGATGCTTCCAATTCAGTATTTCTACCACCAGAACTGGATTTACTGTATTGTCACACCACTGTAAACTGAATCAGGAAAGCAGTTTAGTGAGGATACTCAGGGGCTAATTCCAGCAAAGGAGTAAGATGCACACAGCAAAGCAAAATGTTTCCTCCATAAGCTCACAAATTCCTGTGAGGGACACACATTTGCCTCCTCCCCATCCACTACCTCAAGTATGTCAGGGACCTGAAGAGCACATCAGGGAAACCAGGGAAATCAAAGGGATGCCCTGCTCTGGCATGCGCATTATTAAAAGGCACTTCACCAAGGAACACCTCGTGCCTTCTCCCCACATCAGTGAGAAGTCTCCAGACAAAAGCATCCCCAGGATTCCTGTCACTCTCCTCTGCACCCAGTGAACAGGAAGTTAAAGATGTACTGTTCTCTTCTACCCTGTGGGGTTGACCTCTACACTCCCTAGATGGAAAAGGGAGGTGACTCAGAGTGCAGATCTCATCCACACACATTTCAGACCCACAGAAAGCAAAAGAAATTAAAACCCACATAGAATTTCCTTTTTAACTTAAGAATAATGTTTCAGGGCAAAAGCAGTATGCTGGATTTAAAATATTTAGCATTTGATTATGCCAGTGCTTAGAGAAATACTCTTTTCAGTACCTGATGGCGTTTTTCCCCTTCTTTAGAGAAACCAGTGTGTAAGCAGGCTTTATACACAACATATTGTCAATATTACTGAATAAAGTAGGAACTATTTTTAATTTTATTAAATTTAAAAAATTGTTTTCAATATCAGCAATTAACAGATTCTCCCAAGTTAAGTCTGTAATGAAACCTCCAGCATTTAAAAAATACTTACTACAACCACTGACAACTAAAAGCTGTTTTTTGAAACAAGTCCCCCCAGCCAACGAGCACACTGAGACACCATTCAGACCTCCCCTGTCTCACCTTTTCAGAGCAGGGGTGCTTGAAGATTTCTGTTCTGCTGTAACTGGCCAGTGCTACTGCATGGAGAGACATGATGGGAACGCTTTCATTTTTTGGTCCTGTTAAGTACCTGGAAGTAATAGAGAGATCATTACAGTCACCACCACGTTATCCGCCGTTCTCCATCTGTTTTGCAGACTTCACAGTTAATATTCTGAACTGTTTTCCGTCTTGACTTGGCATGCTTATAAGCTTACCGAAAAGCAGAGCTCAGCAACAATGGAAACGTGCTAAAAAAGGCCTAACTTAGAGGTTTGGGCGTTTGTTGCTTTCTGGGGTTTTTTAAACAACACAACAGGAACGCCTACCCCATGCATGAGACGAAGGTATTTATCTGTAGTACCTCGCATCTGGCTGCAAAAGGAAGGAGAGAAGGAGCCGGCTGGGCAGCGGCGAAGCCCCCGTGCTCGAGCTCCGCGGCAGAGGCTGCTCCCCCCACCCCCGGTGCCGGGCAGGGCAAGGCACCGGCGATGGAAACAACCCGGCGTTGTCCCCGGGACGCGCGGGAGGGCTCAGCCTGCCGGCACCGCTCTGGGCAGCGCTTCAGCCGGAGGGAGACACCGGAACGTCCCGCCGCCCCAACCAGACACACCACGCTCCCCGCAAGGCACCGCCCGCCCGTCCGTCCCCGGCTCCCCATTCCCGGGTCCCCGTTCCCACCTGCAGCCGCGGCGCCTGCCTCCGTCCTGCCTTCCGAGGCAATGCGCGGATGCAGCCAATGCCACCAGCACCCACTGCCCGCTCGCCGTCCCTCCCACCCTCGGCCCGCCTACCCTCTCTCCGATTGCCCTCCCTCCCGAGGCGGAGCCCAAACCAAACACATGCGAACAAATCTAAACAACGAGAACTATTTCCGAAGGGCGGCTCGGAACTCTGCTCTTGTCTGGTTTGGAGAAAAGGAGGCTGAGGGGTGACCTCGTTGATCTCTGCAACTTTCCGAGGAGGGGAAGTGAAGAGGGAGGGAGTGTAACTCTTCTTGGTACCCAACGACAGGATGCGTGGGAACAGTTCAAAACTGTTCCTGAAGTTTACACTGGACACTGGAAAGCATTTTTTTCCCCGAGCGGGCTTCCTAGAGAGATGGTCGATGCCCTAAGGCTGTCCATGTTTAAGAGGCATTTGGACAATGCCTTTATCGACGTGCTTTAATTTGGCCAGCCCTCAATTAGACAGTTGGACTAGAGGATCGTCATAGGTCCTTTCCAAATGGAATGTCTATTCTATTATATTCTAAAACCAAACAAACCCGAGATAAGTCAGTTGAGGGTGAATGGAGGGTGTTTTCTCAGGGGTGGGACCTGCTGAGGCCTGTGGGCAACACGTACAGACGCACCTCAGGAATCAGCTTTATCTGAGGATTTGCAATCAGCTGTTGTATTAGAAATGACAGGTCCATTCTCACTGAGCTTTTGGAAAGGAATTGAGCCATCTGGTCCATGAGTCAGCTGCCCTAGCAGGCTCAAAACTAGAAGACTGTAGTTCCTAGTAACCAGTTTGAGCTAAAAATAAAGTGAAGGAATGCTGAGCTGTATTTGTGGAGCCAAAAAATTGCTGATTGTCCATAAAATGTATTACAGATTTGGGCTGTGGAAACTTAGGAGTAGTCGCTGGCCAAGATGCACAGTTGTTGTCTGAACTTAGTCTGGATGGGGCTCTTAGCAACCTGATCTAGTCAAAGATGTCCCTCATTGCCAGAGAGCTGGACTAGATGACCTTTAAAGGTGCCTTCCAACACTAACTGTTCTATGATTCTGTGTTACCCTAAGGTGTGTGTTTCAAATTCCCAGCTATAAAATGGTAATTTCAAGTGGTTATTTGTAAAAATAAATCCTACTTTTGAGACACATTCATGTGGGAAAGAGCAGGTAGTAAGATGGAAAAGATTATAGATTTATTTGTAGTTGGCAAAAAAATGCAGCCTGGCAAAAAAATGTGCTAGGGAATTCATGCCTTATTGCCATAAAGTTTTCCAGAATCTTTACAGGAAAGAATATATCTCAAAGCAAAACAACACAAAAAAAAAAAAAAAAAAAAAAAAAAAAAAAAAAAAAAAAAAGCGTAGTAGCACTTTCACATCCATTTAGTACTTTTTTTCCTCTCTCTGATACGCTCTTTACATATATATATTTATATTTTTATGTATTTATATATATTGTTTATATTTATTTATATATTTATATATATTTATATATGTATGTGTTGCCTGGAACTCTTGTATTATGTCAGAGCCCTTGCTTGGGGTGTGATTAAAAGTCTCTCTACTTTTTGCAGATGTCACCAACAGAAAATTGGACAGATACAGAATCACAAGGAAAATGAGGAAGGAAATGTCAGACTGTTTTTAAAGTTGGTTAGGTGGAAACTCAACAGTGCCAGGGTGCACCGCACTGGTATCTTGCCCTAATATCAGAATCACCCACACTGGCTTAGGAAGAGGTAAAGCCAGGCTAGTGTATATACCTTTTTTTTTTTTTTTTTTAATTTAAAGGCTAATGTTGCAGAATAACCAAACTCTACCTTTTGAAAAGAATCAGTATTCCTAATTCTCCAGAAAAGAGTTACCAGTTAAACATGTAAACGATATGCTCAAAGAAGGAAGTATACAAATAATTGCATGTAAAACTAAAATAATTACAAGAATAGGAGAACTATCCCAAGCCAAGCGTACATCCAGGAAAATGGTGGTCAGCTGACTGTCTAAAGAATTACAGACATGCTGAATTACAGGCATCCACTCAAAATACAATATGTGTCTGAAGATGCTGGTGCCCTGGCAGAGGATGACAGCTTGAGATAGTGTCCTCAGCTTTCTACCCCACTTGGTGGCTGGCCATGCTGCTCCTGTGTGAGATACCATAGCCTCGGTGTGCTGGTAGACCTTATGGTGCTGTGGCACAATTCCATCCGAGCAATGCATACCCTGTTTGTTTTTTTTTTCCTGGTAGTTACTTAATTACAAATAGGTAGTAAATTCTAATACAGCCAAAGACCATAGTTTCTGTGGCAACAGCATTTAATTGTAGTAATTTTTCTTAAATGTTTATGAATTGGAACTTCCACCCAAGTTGGAAGGACAAGGAGACTGTAGGCAATTTAGTCATTCCTGTTCAGGAACTCTGACTCTGCTTTACTGGTACTATGCAACTGCCATAATTAAGACATACTCATGTTTTAGATGAGATTAAGCCTTTTTGAAAGACCCTGTAATGAGTGAAATGATTGTCACTAGAAGACAGAATTAAGTGCCCTTCCACTCATCCTTTTAACCACTGGAGATCATGGAGCAGAGTAAAGAACAGAGGGGAGCTGGTCTCAGGAGGAGTGGAACTGGTCTCAGTAAGAGTAGAGCTGGACTCTGAAGGTCAAAGAAAGAAAAATGGAAAGACCTTGCAGTTTTCCATTAAAATCAGTCTGTAAAGGCTTTCCAGTATTGTCCATTTCAAGGCATATGGAAAAACTTGGTATCTTGGGAAAAGGCTAATCCTTACAGCTATGAACTGAACATCAGAAATAGTTGAAAAAATATCACTTTGGGATATTTTTAATAGTAAACTGTACCAGTACAACTGTTGAGGCAAGGATTATACACTGTATTTTAAAG
>JAYRBT010000001.1:54858438-54915253 GCA_036023395.1 Myiotriccus ornatus | reverse complement strand
GGTGTGGGGAAGAGTGGATCCCACAAGAGGTTAAAGGCACAGGAAATGGAGATATTTAAGAGCTAACTGTGGTAAATTTACATGAGGTAGAGAGTCAAACTCACACAATGCTTACCCATGATAGTGGAGTTTCTTGGCATTAATGTGTGACAGAAAGAGAACAGATGCTGTTAAGGTGAATCAAACTTCTCCATATTCCATCTGGGTAGATACATCAGATATTTTCTAGGACAGCAAAACTGGCTTAAGTAGTTCTTGTCCTTCCTGCCAGGTATCTTGTCTCATAGCTATGTGTTCCCACATCTACTCTGCAGTTTATTGCTCCTTCAGTTGCCAGTGCCACTCTAATTCAGACTATATATTAAAATGAAAAAAAGAAGATCTATTATATGTTATTATTAATTTTAATTATTTGGCAATCCAATGTACAGTACAGCTCCATAGGACAGATACCAATAAGAAAGTGTGTGTGTATAATAGGAAAAAGCAGATGAGGGCAAAATATGGGTCTGGTTGCCTGTTAAACCAGTTTTGTCATAAAACAAAATGGATCAAAGAGCTACAGTGTATTACTAGACTAGTCACATGTAGAGAGATTGGTTTTCCTTTTTCATTTTGCCCATCACAGAGGCCAAATGGCTTATTATGAGGAACGGATTTGTTCTTCTGACAAAACTTCAGTAGCAAATCATTTCACCTTCATTAAATAATGCATCAAAGCACCCAAAATAAAAATGCTGAGAGCTGTAGCTGCAAAGAGGGAAAGTAAAAAATCAAGCATGATTAGTAACTGCAAGTCATTAAAATAGGCACTGCCTGATAGACACAGCTTCTTTGCCTCCAGTCTTTGCTGGGAGAACTATGTGAATGGAATGAAAATGTGAAGTTGATGCACCAAATTTACATTAGGTCTCTGTGATTTAAACAGAACAAAAGGGTAGGCATGGCTCTTTTTGACTCAAATGTGTAGTACTCAACAGATAAGTGAGAAACATTTTATTCACAGAACCACAAGTTTAACTTCTGAAGTTTTACCTGTGTAACCACTGCATTGGAGAGCTGCATGTTGAGGAAGTGACGCTTTATCTGTTTTGGTGAGAAGCAGCTGCCAGACAAGGTCCTGGAAGAACTGAGTATTTTCACAGGATGTCTTACCCTGAGAAATGTTAGAGCTGCTGCTGAGAAAGGTCCATTTGTCAGAGACAGACTCTCAGAAGCTTTCATATTGTAATGCTAAAGAGCATTCTGTAGTGTCTTCTTATGCCATTTCCTTAGCTTGCAGGACTGCTGCTTAAAAGATGAATTTCTAAGATAAATCCTATTGACATCTGCATGAAACAAAATGTATGAAGGTATCATGGAAAAAAGAATTCCTACTGAGTGACTGAGCAGCAGAAGCAAGACAAGTGACATCATATTGCAAATATTTTCAGTTGCTTCAAGATACTTGCTCTTGCCTCTGTCATCAAACTTTTAGGTCATTATCTACATGGAAAAGTACACAAAATGTATACCAGTTCAACAGAAAAGTTCCTTTTTTCCCCCAAGCATTTTGAATTCACAGAATGTGAAAAAGTGCTTACAGATGGTACATTTCATCACTGTTAACAGTGTTGATGGAAATGCAGATGTTTGTAGTTCAGCATCTTTGAAACAGATGACTAGTCATTCGCTTACTTCTGCCCTTCCATTTTTAAACAGGAGTTCTGCTATTTAGACAGCCTCTGTCCTTTCATATGTAACATGAACCAAGCTGGGCCAAGGTTATTTTATTCACTTCTGCTTTTCAGTATTGGCAGTACTAAACTGATTTAACTAAACAAATCTTGCAAAAGCAGTTCAACTTTCTCTCTAGCACAGTCATTCATTTGTTAATTACATTGATTTACGAACTGGTGTAGTGTTTGTATTGCAGGCAGAGATAGAAGTCTCATTTTTGGAACAGCGTTCACACTCACAGAGATGCCTGCAAATCATGATGAGTGTATGGAGGCACAGCTGTCCACCCAGGCAAACACAGTGGGAGCAAACCAGTTGAAGGCTCCTTCATGGAGAAGTTTTTCTTACTGTAATAGAGTCTTATTTATATAATGAACATTTTCTGCTCACACACTGTTCTGGTGACAGAATATAGAAATGTCATGATGCTCTTTCAGAGTGGGAAACTTTTGAACTCTCAAGCACTTAAGAGAAAGGCAATGCCTACAGTGAGAAGTTATATTTTTTATTAGACCAGATGATGCAGTGGTGAAGAACAGGCTGGCTTTCGTGAACACAAGAAGCCTTCATCATACTGAGGGTGGGGCCCAGTTCATGCAGCCTGAATACCATCCAAGGCCATGATTCCACATGATGAAAGATTGGGTCCCAGACCATAAGCTACAGGATCAAAACCACTGCAGTTACTTGGCACAAAGTGGTGCAAACTCATAATGCCAGCTGAAGTGTAACACATATTTTGCAGAGATAATTTTGTCCAAGCATATTTTATGGTGGCTCAGGTATCACCTGCCGAACCCCAAGGACTACAACACTGGTGTAAACACCATCTCCTATGCTTTAACGTGGCAGAAGTGGTATTATGTGCTGGCACCTCATACGGATTAAATTTATACTTTCAGATGATGCTGTAGCACAGATCTGGTATCAATGAGTGAAACAGTCTAAACCAAATCTGCTTCTTTTAAATTACCTACTATTTATGAAAAGTTTTCCACTGTAAACATAGATGAAATTTGCACACTCCCCCACTGAAATCCTGTGATACTTCTTGGTGGAGTGCTGTTTTTATTCATCAGTAAAATGCCGAAACTTTGTAGCTCTATTCTGACCATTGCGAAATTTAGTAATGATGGAGAAAATTACTATTTGGTGTGAGACAAAAGAAATACATTTAGTGAAGTTCACATCTGATACTGATACCTTGCTACATGGGGAAATTCATCAGAACATCCAAACAGGCCTAAATATATTTCTGCAAATATGGAGGAGTGCTGTGCAGTAGTTAAATTCCTCCTGTATACACAGTTTTATATGATCTAGGGTAATGGATATGTGTTTGTCTGCCTTGAATGACAATGAAATGCTGCTGGAGGAAGAGAAAAAAAAAATCCAGGATTATCAAGGAATTTAGAATTCCAAAAGGGTTGTCTCAGAGAGAGAGGAACTGTATGAATATACTTGCATTAAAGTTTTTCAGCCTTACCTCCACTACAGTTTGTATTTTTGCCAGTGGGAGAAGGATAGAATTTGCTAGTTCCCATTACAGGGTGAAACTGCTCCACCCATGAGTTTTAATAACAGGGATTCATTAATAATTGGTCACGGGTTTATTAATGTCACATAATCACATACAGAATCAGTACCAGCATTACAACAGATAAGCCAGAATGCTAACAAACACTTACAAATGCCTGAGCAACCTTCTACAACTAAACCCCAAAATTTCAACCCCCTGCCAGATGCACAAAGCTACAGGCACCCATAACTCACATGTCGCATGCCAATGGGGTGATGCTTTGCGTTGTCAGGCCAGGTTTCTCTTCCCTCATCATGAAGCTGAATGCTTGTTTAGATTTCTTTTGAAGCTGACTCCCTTTTTTTTTTTTTTTTTCAGAAGCCTCTTGGTAATTTCCTGGTTACTATTTAATCCAGCTGATGGCCATCTCTTAAGCAAACTTCATGTTATTTAACTTACTGTTATTTTTGCTCTTTTGCATGACCTGCTTGGGGGAAAATGTCGTTGCAGGTGTTTTTGGGGAGCCTGTTCACTCACACTTTTCCCACTTGCGTCCTGTCATATCAGCAACTCTTACCCATCCCATGGCATTGACCGTGCACATTGACCGTATCTCCCAGGTGGGGAGCCACGGGTTTCACCCACCACCTCCATCCCTCACTTCTGAGCCACTTGGCCTCAGCCGGGATGGCATTCATGCACATTTAGGATGCAATTCACTTCCTCCTAAGATGAAATAGCCAGAAGAGATCAGAAACCTGCACTGTAGCCATCTAAATAAGGGTCCCAGCTCCAACCTTTAAAGAATGTGTAAATTGTTTAAAACATTTTACTAATTATGAAGCTAGAAATGAGGCTGACCTGGCTTGTCCTGCACAGTTGAAGCTAACTGAAAGACACATGTGTATATCATGAGAACTTCCCTTCCTGAAATCTCTTATATGGTGACATATAATTTCACTGAGTTTAGTTACAGGTCTGATTTCCTGTCACTTTTCTTTGTGTGGCCCAAGGACTTCCATAACAGCTACGTAAGGGATTTGGGGTTTGGCCTTAAAATGTCCTGCACATGGTTGAGTCTGTGCCAGGAGTTTGTAAGCCAATGCTTGTTTGCATGCTCCCTTCCTTTCCATGCAACACATGCAGCATCAGAGCCTAGTTTCACACTTGGTAGTAGCACTGCCTAAGCTGTTTTACCAGCTTGGTTCATACCCTTGGTTCCTGACTTCTTGTTCCCGTTGCCTCCCCAAACCACCCCTGCAGCAGCTAGCACAGCTAGGTTGTAAACCAAGTGGTGGAACGGGGACAGCTTGGGACGATTCAGAAAAAAATAGGTTGTTTTCCAGCCAGATCCATTTACCATGCAGCTGCACACACACACCTGATTTGGCACAGTAAAGGGATAACACAAGCGTGAGAATTGGCAAGGGGAATGGGAGATCCATAAGGCATTATTGCCATTCAAAACAATGACTGTGTAACCATGTCCTCCAAGGACAAGAATTAATTTAAATGAATAAGAAGATCTTGCTAGGGATGTCTCTCAGGTGCTGCATATCTGTTACTGAAGCTCCAGCCTTCAGGATGAACTGCACAATATTTTTTCAACTCCCCAGCATCTGGAAGGGACGCTGGAGAGATCTGGCCCTACACATTTCTTCAGCTTCTTAGTCCCGCTGCTCTCAGGAGGAGCTGAGATTTTGCAGTACTTCATAGATGTGACTGTCTTCTCAGGGCTCAGATACTAAAGTAAATCTGGGGAGTGCACTGCCGTCTGGTAGCATACTGCAAACCTGTTTCATGTGCTCTGGAAAGAAAAGGATGTAGTGGTATATAGCAAACAGCTTTTGCAGCAGCCACACTTGCGTTAAGAAATGCAGTGCCTGAGCCTTTATTGTTTAACTGCTTCTTCCAAGACATAGTTTATAACTGTTGCCTCAGTATTTACTCTTGTTTAATGCTATTAATTAAATATTTAGCAGCAGGAGCCTTCTGCTTTCATTCCCTAAATATGTATATCATCCACGCTGAAATATTGATACCATTTTGTTGCTAATTTGAGCAGGTCAGAGGGATTTTCCAAATGTATTATGTTCTTTCAAAAGAGTCCTCTGTTGAAGCAAAAATGTTTCCATGAAACCATGGAATTTTTGCTAAAAATTAGTTGCTTTTTGTTAAAGGGAAAAGAATGTTAAGGAATGTCAAAGTTTTAATTTAATAGTATTGAGAGATCATATTAGATACTACTGTACATAGCACCACATCACATTATGTTATTTTTCTTTTGCTGCATAAATGAGAATGTCAGCTGTTTCTAATATCATTGCATGACGCTCCATTACTTTTCCAAGATATTAAAACCAGCTGGTTTTCAGATTAGGTTTGTAGCTGAAAAATTTTGCTGAATTGTTACTGAAAAAAATTTCCTACTGTGTGTGCAGTAGGAAATACCAGTTAAACAAAATCCTAGCACACAGAACCTATTTCAGACCCTACAAATTACAGAACTGTTTCACTACTGATCTGGAACAAACTCAGCTTAAGAATTTAAGGTTTCAGACTAGCCCACCCTAGTGTGTATTTTCACTCAGTTTGTTAAATGGTGTGAGTTTTGTTTAGCTATCACTGCAATATCTCCTACCATTCTCCCTGGCTGCTTCCAGGTACCTTTCTGGGCAGCTTGTCAAAACCACCAGCAGAAACCTGCCTTAACAGGACTTCACCTGGCAAAATCCTTTAGACCAGATAAAATCTAAAGTGCCTGTAAGATGTAGGACAACCAGTTATGAGAAAGGCAGTTTCTTTCACAACACAGAAAAGAGAATCCATGTGTCTTCTTAATTATTTGTGAATTAGACACCAATTTGTGAATCCACAGTGGGCGGTGGGTGGCAAAAGCTGGAAGAATAAAATACTGGGTGTGCCCAGGTTGCCAGATGAGTTTGTGTTTGAAGCTGTTTTCAAGCACAGACTTGTCATTGAGCTTCACTGTGTGCACAAAAGCACAGAGTTTATCCTGGCTCTGGAGTATGCTGGAAACAGAATTTAAGCAGATCCAAACTCTCATTAATAATATCTATGCAAATGGCCAAAAGCCAAACCAAATCAGCTTTCCATTTCACAGCACTTCCAACAAAACAGCAGTCAGACTTGTGATGAATTTCATCTTGCGGGGGCTGGGGAACATGTGCAAATGAAAATGGGTAAGAAACAGCTGATAGTTATTTAAAATATGTGTCTTGCAGCCTGGTTGTCTTGTTACTTATACTAGCTTGATGCATGTATGGGTTCACTGAGAAAGGCAGACTTGTAGGGGTTGCAGTACTACAAAGCAACACCACTATACAGGGAAGAAACCTTTGTGAAGGAGGGCTCCAAGCTGTGTTGTTTTCAGAATATTTAACATATAGAGTATGTGAATTATGGTGGAGCTTTGGCTACTGGTAGCATTTCATAGTATCACAGAATGACAACATGGTTGAGGTCAGAAGCAACCTTTAAAGATCATCTAGTCCAACTCCCTTGCCACGGACAGGGAGATTTTTCAACAGATCAGGTTGCTGAGAGCCCCGTCTAACCTGGCCTTGAACACAGGGATGGGGCAACTTATGCCAGTGCCTCACCATCCTCACATTAAAGAATTTCATCCTAATATCTAATCTAAACCTGTCCTCTTTCTGTTTAAAGCCATTTCCCCTGCTCCTGTCACTGCATGCCACTGGTAAAAAGTCCCTCTCCAGCTCTCTTGTAGCCCCCTTTAGGTACTGGAAGGCTGCTATAATGTTTCCTCAGAGCTTTCTCTTCTCCAGGCTGAACAACCTCAATTCTCTCAGCCATTCCTCATGGGAGAGGTGCTCCTGCTCTCTGACCGTTTTTGCGTCCCTCCTCTGGATGTGCACAAACAGGTCCATGTTTTTCCTATGCTGAGGACCTCAGAGGTGGATGCCGTACTCTAGGTGGGGTCTCATGAGAGCAGAGCAGAGGGGCAGAATCTCCTCCTCCCTCGACCTGCTGGCCACACTCCTTTTGATACAGCCCAGTATACAGTTGCCTTTCTGGGCTGTGAATGCACATTGCCAAGTCATGTCCAGTTTTTCATCCACTAGCTGCTCCAAGTCCTTTTCCACTAGGCTGCTCTCAATCCATCCCCATCCATCGCCAACTCTGTGTTGATACTAGGGATTGCCCCAGCCAAGATGCAGGACCTTGCACTCAGCCTTGTTGAACTGTGTGAGTTTAGTAAGGGACCACTCCTTTCCCCAACCTTTGTCTTCCATCTAGTTTATTGAAGTTTTCACATAATTCTTGAAAATCATTTCATAATGAAGGTAAATTACTGCACTAGATAATGGGAGCTATTTACTCGGGCGGGAGGGGGGCAGGGAGAGGACAGGACACCACCTCACCATGCAGGGTATGATAATATTTGAAACTCAACAATGTATGATAATAATAAAATTAACCAGCTATTAAGAAACTCCAACTTTGGAAGACGCAAGGTTGAAGGGAGGGGCAAGTTTCCTGGACATTTAGGAGGACTGGCATCATCTGGGTGAAAAGAGGCAACCTTTTTCATTTGCAATCTGTTGTCAGTTCTTAAAAATATACTGCCACACAACTTACTGAATACATTACCCACAAGTGGTTTTGTGTCAATACTGAAACCTTGGAACAGATTCACAACTAATTGACACCCAGGTAGGACTATTTGAAAAAGCTGTATTTTCATTTAGCTGCCCATCTGAACAGCTTAAAATCCAAGAGCAACAGTAGTATTCTTTTTGTCAAAATCATAAATGTTCAGTTTTACTCAGCCTTTTTTTTTCCTTCTGGGATTTAGAGAAAATGCTACCTTTCAGTTCCAGGGAAGCAAAGAGCAAGGCTCTGTGAAAGAGGGTAAGACTGAGAAGGCTTCAGGGTTTGGTGGGTGCAGTTCCTTCCTCCTTGTGAGCAGTCTTGCACGCTGTGCTTAGTGTCTTCAGCATTAGGATCTGGGTTGCTCTGACCTGCGTGTGCTCAGCCTCTTTCTGGATGAAGATGTAATTTGAAACAAGAATACACGGAAAACCTCAAACCCCAACAAGCTGAGTGTGTAGCTGTGCTGTCTGAGCATTCACACAAGGGAGGGGATACTGGGAGGCCGCCTTAGCATTGAACCATACATAGTGTAAAGTGCTTTTGTCTAGAAATCCTGTGTTATCAATGTGTTGGTCTCTGCTGTGTAAAGAGAAGAGACAACAGATGTGCTCAATTACCTGAGGGGTTATTAAACTGACAATGAAGGATCCAATATTCAGCAATGAATTTGGTGAAATCCAGTGGTAGAACCTGTTTGGGTATATCCTGCTACTCTGTCTTCTTTATAAAGCTGACCTGTTAGGGCAGATGCCTCTCCTCACTACATCTTTCCCTCTCTGTCTTGTTCCAGTTTTGGTTTGTTATGTTTTCCTGTGATTATGTCACCAATGCTCTTGAACTGTTCTGATGTGCAGACATCCTAGACTATTTTCAAAGGAGTAAATTTCTATGGTGGATGGAAGTCTGATGTCCATACCCATGCTTTTCTTGGTTACCTTTCAAGATTAAAATTTTACAGACTCCGCAAAGAAATTTAGTGACCTACATTGAAAGCAGAGATGTTAATATTCATAAATGAGACTAAAAAAGATTTAACTTAGCTGTAAAGAGAGAAGTTACCCAGTTTTGTTATGACCGTTGAAGTCCTTGAAGCTGGATGAAGTCCTGGTAGATGAGTACTAGTGAATTTTCAGTATGGAGGGGTTATTTAAAATGGAAAACACAGATATCCTTTTTTTTTTTTTTTTCAATCTTACAAGCATCAAGCCAAGGTATGATTCTGCTCTCAATTAAATCAGTGGAATTTTTTTTTCTCTATTTGAATACCAAAAGTAAATCTTGTGTTTCAGGCATATAATGTTTGTTACATCCCCTTTTGCCTATTTTTTAATCTATTCATTTTCTATTATTTATTTAAATAATTTTTTTCTTTCCTTTTCTTGATATTTTGAGTCCTTTTTATAAAAGTTAATGACATATGGGAGTATACAAAAGACTTGCTCTGACTTTATGGCGTTTAAGCCCTGGTTACAAATCTTGCTGTGCTGAATGGAACTGTATTCTATAGAGCACTACTGATGCTGGCACTGTGAGCTGGTTTGGTGACCATGCTCTTAGCCAAGGTTTCCTGCTATTTTGGTACTTCTGCGGTGGTGCACCAGTCACAGCAGATCAATATTTCAGGTAATGAATCTGATGTATATTGAGATAATAGAGACCAACTTTGTGGCTGCCCTGCCTGTGTAAATGTCACTCCTCACTCCTACCTCATACTCCGTGGAAAACTCCTACTTTTGTGGCTCCATGACAGGTACCTCAGGCCACCTCGACACTTGCTGATGTTCTTGATCCCCTCTGCACCCAGTCATCTGACAGTCAAGGACAGAAAGGCTCACAGGCTCCATGGGAACAAAAGCCAGCCTGCAATACCAAATGGTTCACATTGTCAGCTGGGTCCTGAATGAGGCAAAACGCCAGGAATAATTAGTAACAGAAGCACTGGCAGCCACGTGGACTTCTTGTGGAAGTAAATAAGTGCAGAGTCCCCGTATCAATTCTCAGCATTGCTTAGCAGCAGTGAGATACATTTTAATATTTGAGAAAGGATGTGCTAGATTTAAGGAGCTGATAATCAAGGTGTTTTAGGCATTTATAGCAGTAAAAGGAGGAATTCATCTTTGAAAATGAAACCAAACAAGATATCTATTTAAAATAGGATTTCCACTTACTGCTTTCCCAGAAAAAGGGTAATGAATTTTCCAAAAGGCTTTCTGTTCTGTTTTTGACAAGACCCACTCTGTACAGGTCAATTAACTTAGGTGATCTAATGGATCTGTGTGATAAGATGCCATGGGATCCTGAGAACAGAAAGTATGCCAGTGTTTCTGATTTCTAATCAGAAAGCTCATAAAGAACGCATTGTACAAGTCTTTATCTGTAATTGAAGAATTGTCTGATGTCCATGGGATTAGTGTGAGATCATTAGACAGTCCACATAAAAAAGCATAAAATGAAATTGCTCAAAAGTGTTATCAGAACATCAGAGAGATTTTCCTTAAGGTTTCTGTGTGGTTTTGAGGAGGGCATAATGTTCACTTTTGACGAGCTGCTGGGTAGCTTCCAGTGCAATCTAATTAGCAAGAAAAACATAGCTCCTGGAGGAAAACAAAAAGCACAACCCCATCAACATATAACAACAGGTAATTAATGCTAAAAGTCATAGAAGTATGCTGCTTTTGCTACAGTTCCCCAATTTAATAGGCTGGCTGAAATATCTTCAGTCTGTTGTTGGAAGGCAGGCAATGGAGTAGTAGTATAATATTCTGTATGCTGGAAAGCTGTTCTAGGGCCATCTCTAAACTAAACTGAAATCATATTCCTCAAATTCAGCTGGGGGACAGATGACAGCTTCTGGGAGGGGAGGGAAAGAAAAAAAAGAGATGACCGTGGTAGCCTCAGATGAGACAGTTTTAAGCCATCACAGAACAGTCACTTTTTATTTCGCATTGTGTTCATTTATTTTGGGGGGTGTGTGGTTCGGAGTGCATGGCTGTGGGATCTGGTCCCGTGCCATGTCTGTACACGGACTTCCCAAAATTGGAGTTTTGAGATTGAGAAAGGGGAAACACTTATGGAGGAATCCTCATGCAGACATCCTTGTTTATAGGTCATTAAATAGTGGCAAATGCTTTCAATTCCAGCAGCACGCACATTCTGCAAATACTGCTTTCTAGGTTCTTCACAGTCTTTTCTTTAGTTGTACTGCATTTCAGAGCTTCCATTTTAGGAAGACAACTTTAATTTTGATAGAATATTGGTCTCTGGTTTTTAAAAAATGGATATTGGATAGTCATTTCCCCAGAGTGGCTACAGGAATTAAGATCTTGATGGATACTGGTGTTGGTATTATATTCACCAACCCGTGGTTGGTGAATAGACAGATGAACTCATGGTGGGTGGGATGCTGGAGGCTGCAGTTCTGCCTTAGGTTTATGCTACAGATAGTTACAGAAGAATCAAGAGGCTGTGCAATGACCTGTGCCATTGAAAAAAACCAGCTTGTATTGCTCTCAGGTGCTTATGACATCATGGCATTTGTCAGAAACTGGTAGATTTTGGGCAGTGATTGTCCGACTGTACTGGGTGCTGGTGAGGCTGTACCTTGAATCCAGTGTTCAGTTCTGAGCCCCTCACTATCAGACAGACATTAGGGTGCTGGAGTGTGTCCAGAGATGGGCAGCACAGCTAGTGAAGGGTCTGGAGCACAGGTCTTAGGAGCAGCAGCTGAGGGAGCTGGGGGTGTTCAGCCTGGAGAAGAGGAGGCTCAGGGGGGACTTTATTGCTTTCTACAACTACCTGAAAGGAGGCTGTAGTGAGTTGGGTGTCAGCCTCTTCCCCCAAGTAACAAGTAATAGGACGAGAGGAAATGGCCTCAGGTTGCACCAGGGACGTTTACACTGGGCATTAGGAAATTTTTCTCTATGGAAAGAGTGGTCAGGCGTAGAAACAAGCTGCTCAGGGAAGCGGTTGAGTCCCACCCACCCATTGCCTGAGCAAGCCCATGACGGCCCGCACTCCCCGCACTTCCATGCGCCGCACGGCGGCGGGCGGGGAGCGCCCGGCAGGGGGCGGCAGAGCCCGCCCTCAGCGCCCTCGGCCCGGCGCTTCGTCCTGCCGAGCTCGCCGGCACACGTTCTGTCCGTCGTTCCTGCCTTCCCGGGCAGCTCCGTCCCTCTCACGGCCGCCCGAGGGAAGCGTTTCGGAAGGGGCCGGGGTTACTGATGCCCCGTCCCGCCCTGCGCGCCAGCCTGCCCTCAGAGTGTGGGGCTGGAGCTCAGCCTCCGCCCGAGGGCGGGGCCAAGGCCCTCAGGTCTGCCTAAGCCGCGGTGGAGACCTTCCCCAAGCAAAGGGAGAGATGTTTGCCTAACCTCATGTTGCCGTGCTTAGACCTCACTGTCTCATTCCGGTTTAGGTTATTGTACTATACACAGAGATCTGCACAGAGCCACTCATCTTCCATAGGTTTGAATCTCAGCACTGCCATCTGCCAGACAAAAGGGAGACTCATAATGCCCATGCTTTTTAAAGGCCTGTTTTCTCCACTTTAGAAAAGAGGAGGAGGTACAAATAGAGATTCAATATCTCTATATAATGTGGTTGGATACTGGAAGGGTGAATATACAGAAGCCCACAAATAAGCAGAGGAATAATGAGCCATTGTACTGATACTCTAGTGGCAGGTGGGAAAGAAATGAGGTCACCTGTTTCTCCTACCTCACCTGACCTGGCACAGCTTGTTGGAATAGTCACCTGTTCTTAGTTAAAGCTGCCATTCACATATAAAATCGGGATGTTTGTAGGAAATGTTACTCCCTCAAATTTAGGCTGCTTATCTAACCAAAACGTGGGAAACTTCAGTCACAAGTATGTTAAACTATCTCATGATGTCAGCCTTATCAATACTGAATTTCAGGGGGAAAATGTTCAAGCAGAATTCAGATGGAGTAAAGTGGAACATCTATGGGTAAATAGCAGATAAACACTTTTCTGAGCTGGCAATGGTGTAATTAGAGAAGAAAAACCAACTTGTAAAATAAAGATAGTATTTCCCTGTCTTATAGAGAGTTATAAGGACAAATTCAACAAACAGCAGTCAAATCCTCCAAATCTGTGGTCTGCATTAAGCTCCAGACTTAAAAATAATGCACCTTGTCCCAGCAGGGAGATCCAGAATTTGTTATTTAGACTTATAGGCTCCCTTTTACTGTTTATGGAAGTACCTCTGAAGCAATATCTAGAACGCTCATATGCAGAGAAGTCCCAAAGGAAAGAAAGAATAGCTGGTAAGAAGCACTCATCACATCTTCTTTGTGCAATGTAATAACCTAAGTCTTGGTGTCCCTTTGAGGAAGGGTTTCCCATTTAAAAAAAAAAAAAAAAAGGCAGATAAACAGAGAGATGCAGGTGGTGGCTGAGGATGTTGTCTGACTAGTTGAAGTGTAAACATCCATATTTTAACAAGTTCCCTTCCTGTTTTAACAGTGCCCAGGGATATCTGTTAATGTTCATGTTAATGTTATTGTCCCACTCAACAGGGTAAATCAACCATGTTTGGGTCCCTCTGCTGAAAAAAAGGCAGAGAAAATTTGGTTTCAGGTCAGTAACAATTTAAGCACTGTATAGACACAGCATCTCAGCCCCTTGCTTGGTTTGGATGGGACTGTGGCTAATACAGCCCATCCTCTTTGAGGTAGCCACAAGTTACAGCAGAAATGCAGTTTAAGCATCTCCCTGGGGCAGTATCATTTAACTTCCTCAGGGTAAGCCACACCTTGAGTCAAAATAGTTAAAATCAGTATAAAAACTATGGGGAGCTGTAGATCCAGCTTATAAATTTGTTTTGGCTCAGACAGGCATTGCAAAGGCAGCAGCTACAGTGACACTTTCAGGCAAATCAGAAAATGGCCATCCAGTAGGTAATCTCTAGCAGAGTTCAGTAAAGTATTTGATAAGCTCAGTTATGTTGTCGCTGGTAAAAAAAGGCACTTCTTTATGTATTCTGTGGGAAATCCATTAATCATTCTCAGATTCATCATCATTCAGGAATAAAGACCAGTAAGTTTGTCTCTGTGCCTGTCTCAGCTATGAGAAATTATTCCTTATACTGCAGTTTGATTATTTAATCCAGTCGTTCTAGAATATAAGAACTGTAGGCTATTTCTCATGCAAGATAATGCATAATCCAGCACTTTTTTCTGTTCTTATTTAATGTAAGTTTTTCATTCTTTGGTTTCAGTTCATTGCTTGGAGTTACACCTGTTTCCACCATGGAGAAATCCAAAATCATCCTGTCCTTCCATGGAAAGGGGTATGTGTGCATACAGTAAAATTTATTTAAGTGTTCATACATCCTTTTAGTGACTAACTTTTGTATGGTGCAGCTGATGTCTCTGGAGATGCCTGTGTGAGAAAAAGTCTAAACTGAAGTACATCTGGCCTGGTTTTAACAGCTGAAAAGTCTCTGATGCCATAGGAGCTGTGGAGAACAGGAGCGGCAGGTCCATACAATGCACTGGGATTTAGGAGCATGACCAAGCATGCTCTCTACAATGTTGTACCAAGATGCCCAAGCTCATTTTTCACACAGTTAACCCCAGTGCAACATGGTTTATCAGCTCAGCTCTACAGTAAAGCAGATGTATATCTGCCAGATCCTAGAAGAGCTACATTTGCAGGTGGTGCTGTGCATCTAAACCAGTAAAACTGAGCTGTCTTTGTATGCAATCACGTGCAGTCGATCCTTGAACCAGATA
This sequence comes from Myiotriccus ornatus, assembly GCA_036023395.1. Classification (NCBI taxonomy): domain Eukaryota; kingdom Metazoa; phylum Chordata; class Aves; order Passeriformes; family Tyrannidae; genus Myiotriccus; species Myiotriccus ornatus. The sequence goes on along the minus strand of JAYRBT010000001.1, from coordinate 54,900,625 downwards.
AATCACCCAGGGGTGCACAACAGCTGAGTACTTCTAGTGTTAAGACTAATGGCTAAATATGCACTTCTTTGGTTCAAGCTTATTTTCATACCCAAGTTTTCATGTCCACCAGTGCCTTCTGTACCACATGCTTTCCAACCAATGCATCCAGTGGGTCCCAGACCATTTCCTTCCTGTTGTGACCTAAGTGAAGTGCTTTTTCAGTAGTAAAGCAGGTTCTACCTCCCTCTGCTTGTCCCATCTATGTCCCAGCATCCGAGATCAATGCTGGTTTAGTTCTTCTGCACATGATATTACACAGAGGAGGTCTGAGTGAGAGCCAATTCTCCTTCTCCTTCCTCAGATACAGCAAAAACCTTTACTAGCACATCTGGGCCTGACACTCAGGCACTTGAGCCTGAGACCAGCATAATGAAGCATGGGGTTCTCTCCGCATATGGATGCACCACAATAGGAGTCACTAGTGCTGAGTAGCCATGAGTGTTCCAGTAGGGTCTCCTTCGAAAATGCTAGGAATCTTTTTCAAAGTATGGTGTAGGTGCCTAATTCTACTTACTGAACCTAATTCCAGGTAAGTGTGCAGATGGACAAGGTAACTTTGTCTTTGAAGTCTTTGCAGGAAAGATATTGCTTTGCTTCCCATAAGATTAAGTCAGCATAAATATTTAAAGATTAAACAGTCCATGGTGCACTATCTCCCAAGTTCAGCAGATTTGCAATGATGTGTCCCTGTTTCACTGGGCATAAATTCATAATGCTGCCTGACCAAGCAGTGTACAGCTCAGTATTAATGACCAAGGAGCTCCGTACATGTTGGAATATCCAGGTCACACTATAGGAACCTGATGGGACAACAAGACTGTAGTACAATGAAACAGTTCCTCAGCCAGAATTTCACTTCCCAGCACTGTGTCTCTCTGCTCCCTCTATTGAGCAATGCACCAGCTTGTGTGGCTGGACTGCAGAGTGGATTATTTACATGATTTAAGCAAAATAATGATAATAAAAAGCTTTATTTTTAAAAGTTGAACCAATAATTGAAACAATCCTGTTTGCTGCGGTCCCCAAAGCAGCTGCCTAGGCACAGCTGAGGGAAGCGTGAGCTGCAGACTATGAGTGGGAAGGAAGGGGCTGAAATGGAGAGACGAGCAAGTTTTCCAACCAGTTTCCCGCTGGAAGAAATGTCTTTTCAGATCAAGACCCTCAGCCTCTAAAGTGTCAGCTGTTTGCTCTGCACTGACACTAAACTAAACTGCTCTGCTCTAAACTCTCCTCCCACCACCTTCATTATTGGGAATTTGAGGACACTGAATGGTGCAACACTACCAAAAGAAGCCATGGCTTTTCTTTCTGGAAGAGGAGTGTTTTGAAGGGGGGGTGAGAGAAAGCTGACCTGAGCTTGCTGCATTCCTTTTATTCTCAGCTGTTGCAGTGCCCTTGAGGGGACCTGCGGGGGGTAGGGATGCAGCAGCTCCGTGCAGCTGAACAGAAGTCATGAGAGAGCTGAGGTTATAGCTTGTGCAGTGGGGACACTGGAAGCAGCACGGGGGAGGAGAAGAAGACCAAAGCCCTGTCTGTTCCTTTCCTCCTATTCCCTGCTTGACACAATTGATTTTAAAAACCGGACAGAACCAGGAAGTCTTTTGTTCATAGTCATTAACTTCAGAAAAAGCAACTTTGCTGTGATTGCACACAACCTGTCATTCCTCAGCCTGGCCTTCTCAGAGCACAAGATGCTCTCACGGCATAGAAGGGAAATGCCTGAACAGGGAATTACAAATAAAGAGGATCAAGCTATGTACATTAAATCCTGAATGCTGATGCTAAACACATTTTTCCTTAAATGGATCTCATTTGACTGCTGCCTGCAAGCACAGCTCTGAGGGTGAAATTAAGATATTAGGCAAAGTTGGATGCAACAATAAACTTTTTACTCATCTTAGTGGAAATCACATGGTTAAACCACTCTCCAAAGTCATCCTCAGTAATTAAGGAACATACTTAGCCTGTAATGGAGAATTAATGGATTAGAGTGATGCCTTTTTGCAAAGTGGTTTGACTGTGCACAGCTGCTTTCATCCTAAAACACTTGAAAATCCCTGGGCTCAGGCTTGTTATTATTACAATCAGTGCTGAAATTATGACTGACTGTCCATCAGCCTTGCAGAGAGACCTCATGGTGCCCAGCACTATTGATGGGACCTTCCTTCAGGGATCCCTCCTCCCCAAGCCCCATCAGAGTCATGCCTGAATGAGGCAGAATACTTTCATGCCAGTCCTTGTTCTACAGGCAGCTTACCTGTTTTGCATTCATCTGCATAAAACAGACCTTGAAGAAGAGATTAAACCAGTTTTCTTCCCTTCTGGGTGAATCCCTTAATCCTTGGACTACAGCTATGTTCTGTTGCTGTCCCCTTCAACCTTTTACTGTAAAGTAGGACAGCTTCACAGGGCAAAGCAGGGTCTTGCCACCAGGTGGGAGAAGTGATAAGGGTGTGAACGCTCTGGCTCTGCTCCTGGGGATCAGTGTCTGAGGCCATTGTTGTCCTGGTTGTAGGGACTTTGACATCCTCGTCTTCTGTCTTCTCTGAATGAATCCCCAAAGCACAGAGTGACACAGCAGTCCTTTTCATCCAATAAAGAATTAAGCTGATATCTGCTTGAAGCTATAGTCTAAAAAAAAAATCTGCATTATCACTGATTCTTTTTGAGAATTGAAAAAGAAAGACAAAGCACAAAGCAACTGATTTTTTTGGGGGTAATAAATCTAGATGTTCCAATCTTACCTGTAGCTGAGCAAGGCTGTAAGAGGAAGATTTAATGTGCCAGTGTCTTAAAACAGGCAAACACTGTTCTACATTTAACATTCATCTATATATTAATTTTATAAAGCTCTGGGTTAATAAGAAGTTTGAAATTATGAAATACTCACAGAAGATATGAAGCCCTTCTGAAAATGAGAGCAAATTAAACTTGATGCCTTATTTATCCTCACTATTATTTGCCCATTTTAAATTAGACTTAATGCAGAGACAATGAAAGTATACATTAGATGGTTACAAAGGATGCTCCATAATCTTTCTTTCTTTTTATAAGTTAGCTCCCAGACCCACGTGCCTCCATCCTTTCTTCTGAAGCAAATCAGAAGTGCTTAGAAGCCCCAGCCTAGGACTAGGATCTTGCCCTGTTGAGGAAGATATATCACTGATTAGAAAAAATGTGTAGTTTATTCATCCGCAGGCACAGACTATACTTTCAAATACAATTTACTATCTAATATGAAGGACTTATATGCAAGACTTTTTCATCATTAATTAAACTGAAAAGGCTTTGATAGGTTAACGAACCCCTACATGGTGATATAACCACAGTAACAGCCAGACCTAATTAATAATGGAGTTTAGTAAAGCTGAAATGGAATAGCCATTATGATTTACTAGTTTTCCAATAAAGTTTCTAATCAGTTAATTTATGCATTGTGTTGAATCCTTTGAAGTCTCACTAATCACAAATGGACATACACTACGTCCTCGTCTACCAGTTTAATGAAGTGGCATTCCTAAATCCTAGTTTTAAAATGTCTCTTACTTCCCTTGTAGAAGAAATAGGATTCTGAGAAAGGATTTGCAAGTAGATCTGCAGATTTTTGTGTTACTTCTCCTTCAACTTGTCTTTCATAATGAATTCGAGAAATATCACATATCCAGGGAATGGGATAATTCAAATCTTTAACAGAGTGCTGCTGCTGTCATTCATGAAAAATTATACTTGGATGCATGGATGGTGCCACTGAATTCAATGGAGCTAATGATTGCAATACTCCAAGGGAGTGTGGCAAACTTTACCCAGAGATTGTTGATGCTTCAGGACAGAGACAGTGTCTAAATAGATAACACATACAGTCTCCATCTCAACTGGCAACTCTGGGCACTGCTGTAATACATATTAATAACAGTTTTGTTGAAAGGTCTCATTGTAACATTTGATTTGGTTTGGCTCAGCCACATGAAAGGACATCCAAGCAAGAACAAAGAGTATGCACCATGGCCAGGGACAGAGTCAGCTACTTAGGAGCATCCGGGGCCAAGAGCTTAGTGCCCCAGTAAACCAGTCTGGCATCTGATCTGCATGGCTCATTTGAAGCAGACTGTTAAAAACTGCTGATAGAAGCACCGGAAAAATTTTAAAGAACTGTGAGAAAAAAAATCATAAATAAGGAAAACAGAAGACTTCTCTTTGTTTAGCATTAAAAAAAAAAAAAAAAGATCCTAGCATTGCACTGCTTAAGTACCTTGATTGAGAGAAAATGCAGGACTCTTTAGGGGGATAAGGCTCAACAGAAATAAATGGCTGTAAACTGACTCATTTAAACCAACAAGTGAAATTTAAAAATGAGGCAGAGATTTTACATGAGGGTGTCTTGCTATTGCAAAAGACACAAAGGGAAGAGATAGATCTCTCTTCATAAGGATCTTGAAATGAAGTCTGAAGTGTGAATTGTTTGTATTTTATGACATCTAAAAGTTTTTCCACTATGGTAAACTTATATTTGTGTACTAAATGACACCTTGATGTATCACATTGGATTATACTTAACAGCTTGACTTTTCTAACTTGCTTGATTTAAGATTGAATTTCCTGCTGAGTTTCCAGAGCAGAGTTCAAGCTTTCTGCTTTCCTTCATGCAGAATTTGAATCAGGAAGAACACGCAGTACTTCAGTTACCTTTCTGAAAGACAGTATGGAAGGAGGATGTTTAGAGGCAGAAAGGTGATGAATTTTGTTGGAAGAGGTTTTGAGCGATATCTACAAGAGAAGCATTGCTTTTCAATATCTACAAGAGAAACATTGCATTTCAGTAGCTGATTTGACAAGGCTACACAAACTGTTCTGCTGGGAGATGACTCAAATTGCAGTAATCCATGAGCTTGTTGTGGTTTCACAGATGGGCCATATCCCACAGGACTGAATTGACCAGCCCTGCTCTATAGTTTGTTTGCAGAGATAGAAAAGGATTCCCACCAGCCCCTGACCTCTACCGTCATGCAGGAGCCAAGCTCCAGCAAACACAGAGCGAGGAGTCCATAACTGAATTGAGTGTGATGCTGTGAATAAAAAGCCTGCTATATGTATATGATACATATGGCTTGGACAACATTATGTAGGAGCAGGGAGGTTGCTTTCCTGTGAACTGATCCTGCTATGATCATTACCATGCATTTTGATCCAAGAAAGTTTGGAGCAGGGCAGCTCCAGATGCACAGTCTGGGGTTATGAAACACGAACCAGTCCAGGGAACATCATATCTTTTAGAAGAAGAATCACAGTGGTCTTAAATGTCATTACTGCAGGGTGTTGATAACCTGTGTTTTCTGTGGGTGTGGCTGTAATGCCTCTTCCTGCACATCTTTGGTGTTTCTTTGGGTAAAGGTGGTGCTACAGCATGACCCTACTCTTTGCAGGCATCTTCCAAAGCCAGGGTCCCGCCCTCACCACTGTGGTGGGGCTGTTTAAGACCAGACAGTCAAGAAAAGACCAAAGTGTGTTGTCATGCATGCGGTACTACAAAGCATAACAAAAGTTTGCAAATTATGAGTGCTATAAAAAAAAAAAAAATTAAATCAGACCAGTTCTACTTAAATCAATTAAAATAATTTTAGCAAGTGGAGAAACATGATGAGGATGATGTCAGAAGTATGTTATATTTGCCCTCCCTGGCTGAGGGGAGGTAAAACACATAAAACGTGTATTAGGCGGCTTGAGAAATATAAATCTTAGATACAAATCACGTTTGTTGAGTTCCTCAGTGCAGAGCAGCCTTTCTGAGAGACATATTGATAGAGTTGATCTATAATCACAAGGATCTCCTAAGGCAACCTCATATATTTTCTCACTGTATTTTACAATAGCAGCAGCTTCTGGAGCTCCCTCTTGCAGGATGACTTCAGTGCACAAAATTCAGTTCTATAGTTATGTAATTGCTATATTTTCAAATAGCTTTCATTGAAGCTTCTCCAGCACTTTCACTGGACTGAAATATAAAACTGAGCAACATGGCTGATTTTAAAATCATTACAGCTAGAAGTGTTTAAAATTTACAAAAGCTGTTTATCTTTCAACTTGTATATGTTTTGTGCCAGGGTTATATGTATCACTGATTATACCAGCATTAATGCATAGTCACAAATAAGCAAGACAGTAAGTGTTCTGGATCACATTGCTATCCACAAGCACAGAAAAGGCTGTGAAAGGTGTCAGCAGCATCCATATTTATTTAAGATTCTCACAGAAACCAAATTTCCTGTGCACATTAATTCTCATTTTTGCTCAAGTATTTTACTGGTAGCTTGTGATATTAAAGCAGGCATGCCAGCATTAGAAGGATTTACATCTCTGATTTTTATAATATGCTGGTAATGTGTAGATCATGTCATATGAGCAAAACTGAGAAAAATTACGAGGAAGACCACATTCTGATATAACAGGGTTATAGCAAGAAATATGATTCTGAATTAAATTAGATGGGGGGCAGTATAGCATGGGTATAGCATCAGTGAAATGTGGGCTTTTATTAGATTTGGACTATGAGCATTTAACCTGCCCAAGCTAAAGGGCATTTATAAATATGAAGCCAGGCATTAGCCACAAGGTGGAGGGATGCTTTTCTTGTACAGAACCAGCATAAACATCAGATTGACCAATCTATTTAACATCATGCCCAAAGGGGAAACTAGTTTCTTCTGCTTTGACTCACTTCCGATGGGCTGATTTCACCCTCAGTTTATATATCACAACTCTGCTGAAGGAAATGCAAATGCATAAATGTACCTTGAGGACAGACCACAGATCATCATAAAAATGACCTGGTGAGATCACCTGGTCTGCAGAGCCATTCAGGGCAGCCAAAAGCACACACAGATTCCTCTTTATCACAGCCTCTAAGACTGGACTGTCGCTCTAATGAAAGAGTCCCTGCAATAAGAAATTGCTTTCCATTCTTATTGCCACTTCCTTTTCCTTTCCTGTATAACAGCTTTGTGGCTTCTCTCCTATGTTCTGGTTATGTATGATCCAACATTTTCATGCTACTGCTGTTTTGGCTCTGAGCACAACAGATCTAGCTCAGAGCCAGGGCTGGACCTACCCCCTTCATGGGAGTAGTTTGTCAGCTATGGTCCTGGGAAGGCAGCACACTGCTTGGACAGCAAGCCTTGCATGCAGGTCCATGTAACTGATGAACCAAAAATCTCCCTACTGTGTTTTGGGGGCTGAGAAAGTCCATGTGGCTGGCAGACAGCCAAGTCACATTGCAGCTCTGAGAACACTTTGCTTTAATTTGTCTGTCTCGGGAAGGTGCGTGTTTGTTTTGCTTGCAGAATGTACCCAGTCCTCCTGTCCCTTTCAATTGTACCACCCGTGATTGTGGAGGGTCTCACATCTCTACCCTGGGGGTCTGCCAACCCCCCTCTCTAGAGGCAACACACATCTGGCTGGAGTTGCACATCTGGGTAGAGCCCACATATCTGACCAGTGGCATTTCTTTTCATCTGTGTTTGTAGCTATCAGAGCACATCCTGGCACCTCTGAGGGTGGCTGAATAGCTGCAAGCATCCCAGATGAGTATCCATCTAGAAAGAGACCACATCAGGTTGCATTCATATGCTTCTCCTGTGACCACAGTGCACAGGGTTGGGCTGTAAACCATGGTGTCTGGCTTTAAACCAGATACTTTTTTCTAATATGACCTGGAGATGTCAAAGTGGTATCAGCAGGGGTCCTGGAAATGATCATTCATTTTCAGCAAGTGGGGAAATTGAGTGTGCTGTGCCAAGGGCTTTGTGATATTAAGGTGGTCAGTGGAAGAAAAAAGCTCCCTGATAATCCCAGCATGGGAAAGCAAGTGTTCCCTTCTGAGTTTAGGTCAAGGCTTGGGTAAGAATTTTACAGGGGAACTGAGATAGAAAAACCCTTCCAAAAAAAATGAAGTGGGTATGCCCATAGTTCCTATTGTTTGCTGGAGGAAAAGCATGATCAGGATAGGTAACCTCCTGAGAAAAATGAACAGAAAACCCAACATACTCCTTCCTGCAGGATGACTTCTGGATAGTGACCTTGAGTTATCTCTGCTGTAAGCCACTTTATCTCCCCCAACCTTTTCTGTTGTAGCTCTGTGCATTTTTACTCAAACCTATGTTCATGTTTAAGCATTACCTATAAATCAAAAGGTCCCATTTCTTTCTAGTCTTCATACAGAAACAATTTTAAGCACTGTACAAATGTAAAAAGATCAGTGTAAATGCATTTCAAGCAATGATAGAATCATAGGATCATTAAGGTTGGAGCTCTAAGATCATCAAGTCCAGCTGAAGCTTTAGCTTACTTGAAAGAGCAGCTAAGATTACTCTTCATACCCTGCCTTTTATTATCTAAAGATAATTTATCCTATGCAGTTATTAGGGAATAAATAGTGAACTGAATAAGGCATAGTATATGGTATTGCTCCAATAGTGTATAGAGCAGATGAAGTGTTCTTAGCCAGAAGGAAGACTGAGAGAAAGGAGAGCTGATCACAAGAGGAATTATTAATGGATGAAATTCTTGAATTACTGTTTTTTTGTTGTAACAGTGAGGTATCTGCTGCTGCTGCTGCTACTACAGCAGCATTAGCCATAGTAAGATAGCCATGAAGATCCCTCTGTAATGCCTGTACATTAAATAGTATCAGTCCCAAGGTTAGCCAGGAGCTCCTATGATACATTTTGGTAGGATGAAAATTTTCTGTGTTGTCCTTAGATTTGAGCTTCTTTTTGAACTGAGAAAATGCTTGAGATGTGGTTGAATACAGCTTGGGTTTTTTTTAATCTATGCTTTCAACTAAAAATGTCAAATAGTTTTCCATAGTAATTCATCGTTGTACAGATATGAAAGGAGAGTAGCCCATCATGTTTTTTTAATTATTTTCAAGGTGGTGCTAAAACTAAACAAAGAATATATGCAAATGTAAAAAGTTAACTCAGTTCAAGTGATTTAAACCTTCACAGTGACATCAATAGCTTCTGATAATGCAGATATGAACTTTGGAAGATACCTCTTTAGAAGAAAAAAAAATGTTTCCTTCTAACTGATCAAACCTCTCCTATAATAATATATAGCAAAGTAAATTGATTTTAAAAACAGTTTAACAACATTTAGAGACATTTTTGTAATTCCAAGAGTTTTAGAATTGCAGGAGAGATTTCACTTTTGCTAACTTAAGATGCGTGGAAATATCAAGGTATATGTCCACATGATTGTTATCTAGTAGGGTTGCATTAAAAGGAATTGAAAATATCTTTTTTAGCTCTTTAAAAAAATAACAAAACTCTTTCTCTATCTCTTTGAATGTTAGATAATGATTTCCCAGTCTCCATTTTAAATTCTTAATGATCACTTAGATGCAGTTAACAGAGGATTATTATCAGATTATTTCTTTCACAATGTGTCACGGGTTTTTTTAATATGATAACATTAAAATTGAATGACCTTCAGATGCACGTGCTGAAGTTAATTATATCATGCATTCATTGAGAGGTAAGTCAAAAGGCAGAATTTGGAGTTTCTCAGTCATAGCTTTTATCTAAAACACTTCTTAGTGAAGAAGGAAAAAAAGAAGGGCTTTTTTGTCACATATCCAGATACTTCACATTTTAGTTTAAGTCCTTGGTCTGAATAAGATGATTTCTCTGAAAAAAATTGTGACTTTCAGGACACTATAAATTTTCCTGAGTGACTTCAATCTGATGGAAAGATGAAGATATGGCATATTTGCATAAGCCTTCTTATATACTGAGAGTCTCAGCACAGCTGCTTGGACAAGTTTCAGGAGTCTTTTATTAAGAAATAGGCTAAACCCTGCTCCTTTCATGATCTTAAACCCCTCAGAACTCATGATGCCATTCCTACTTCAGATGCAGAGAAACACTGAATATTTTTCACAAATGAACAGTAAAAACTGTACTAAGATAAGGTTCCAAACTAAAGTAATTTCAGTTTTTCTGGAAAGAATTGCATTAGCTGACTTTAAGATGTGGATGATATTTTGAAATGTCTCTAAACATATTGTTGTCAATAACAAGAAAGTAAATGGTGCCCTTAAGCTTGGTAAATTGATTGGATACCAGAGGGTATTTGAAATTAATGCTTGAAAGACATATCCACGATTAAAAGGAAAATCTCATCTCCCTAAAGTATCCCTTATCAGTCATGGTTCACTCACAAGAGGTGACCCCTGTGCCGTGAAAGACCTGCACTCACCCACCCTCCCAGTGAACCCTACTCCAAAGGGAGCCCCAGATGTCTTGCCCCACCTTGGCCCAGTTCCCCTCCCTTGACTCCAGCTAAACCCATCCTGAAACCTCCTAATTCCTGCTCTCTGGTCCCTTTCATGCCAGTTTCTCTTCAGAAAACATTAAAGGACGTTGCAGCAGGGGTTGGGTGAACCTCTCTGGCAGGATGTGGGTGACCCAAAGCCACCGGATGCTGATGTGGGACCTTGAAGTGGCTGGCAGGAGCGCCGGCTCACTTCCTGTGCCGTGCTGCTGCCTGAGTTGCAGCAATTCAACCCCTTGTCACTGCCAGACCAGACCCTAAAATAAAAAGAGAAGTGAGGCTTTTTTAATGTGCTTAAGTAGCTTAAGGTGGCACTTGGTAAGCAGCTGGGTGCTCCACTGCATGCAGTAAACTTCTGCCCTGGGCAAGCAGGCTTTTCTTATAGGGAAGGAAAAGAAAAGTTATCAGTAAAATGCTATTTCTAAACAAAGCTTGGCAGGAGATTCAGGATAAGGTACAGTGTTGCACTTAATCTTTTTTCCAAAAGAACGGATTTGAAATTAATGACCCCTGAAGAACATTTATTGGCTCTGTAGTCAAAAAACAAAACATCTTTTTTTCTTTTTTTTTTTTTATTTTATTTGGGGACAAGAAGGGAGGTTTACAGCACTGATTTCTTCTATTTTGCTGCTTGAAAGACAATTCTGTGTTTCATAGGAGAATATTTACAAGATGTTCCTGACTTAGGAAATACACTTGGGGCTGCAGGGACAGGAAGCAACTATTGCAGATATTTTAGTAGAGTCTGTGGGTTGTTGGCATTGCCACAAGCACAGGTCTGTCTACATGCAAGGGCTGTGCTGTTTTAAGTATGACTTTGTCTTGATGTTGACATGTGACCTGCCTGACCAAGCCAAAGCATGATAAGACTCTCAATGTGATTTAGCAGTGCAGGAAGAGTGAAAACAATGATTGTTTTTGAGAGTGTCAGGAAAAGAAATTCCATTCCACTCAACTTTTTTTTTTTTTTAATTGTTTTCCAGAGTAACTCAAGCTTTAAAGAAAAAGAGCTTGTTCTCAGTGTGAATTTTTCCTGTGGGTAATTATCTGGACATACATAAAACTGGGTCAGTGGTTCCCATCCTTTCCAAGCCATGTTTGCAGTTGCTGGACTTCTGCCAAACTTTGCAACCTCCCTCATTGCCTTTAAGTGGAAGAACTGTGGCAGATCAGACCTCTATAGCCCTGTCACTCCAAGCTGCAGTCATGCTGCAGACACAACTGTCTTGGCAACTACACAACCAGTTTTTACTGATCTACAGTTACTGAGGCTGAAAGCTGGGCCTCCAGTCTTTGCATGTGTCAGGGTGATTTAAAAATGCATATAGTCAAAACTAGGGATGTTGAATGATGGGTACTTACAGAACTGAGTGAATGGGCAGAACAAAATTTTTATGTCTCTGTATGCTGACAGATCTTGTCACTCACTGGTCTCGGAGTACAGTGATGAAGTATTTTGAGGCTTCTGCAGTAATGAACTCCACATTTTGCTAATATATGTCTGAACACAAAGTATAGCTTTTCTACCCAACACTAGTCATACTTGTCAGCTGCACTGTTAAAACTGTGAGTTCATGACACACCAGGAGAGATGAGCAAGATTTGCAAGAAAAAGCACTTGCCAAACAACTAAGTCAGCTCAGAAACACTGTCATTGCAACAACAAGTCATAAGAGTATGTGTCTGTGTGTTTGTATGTCTCTGTCTAATGGGAGATATCTGTAACTACTAACAGCACGGGAGGGTAACAGCAGGTATATCACAGCCTATACAGCTGAACTTTGTGTTTCCTCTGACAAAAACAGTATCATTTTAGGGCAAAAAGAAAGCAGTTTGGAAAAATGTATGTTCCACACCAGCACTTGGATCAGTTCTTCCTCTGGTGATATGTCATTCTCCCATGTGCCTTCTCTTCTGCTCCTTCAGAGCTCCTGAGATTACCCAAATAAGATGGTGCATGCATATTATATCTTCTGAAATATGAAACAGACTTGGAAAGACAAAGAGAACTTACCTTTTTACAACCTTCCCTATAGCCTTTTCTCAGCCCTGGTAGTCCACACAAACTCCTTGCAGAGGACTGGTTCCTCATCTTGTGTGTGTCATTGGCTTCATATACAGGAGAAATCTGGGTTCCCATTGCTCTCCAATGCAAAACATTGCTCTTGTCCTAGTATTGGATTCATAGCTCTTCGAACAGACACAGATAAACCTATAAACCTTTGAAGTCATGATCTGAAACAAAAAGCTGGCAGCAAAAGCCAGGATGTGGGAAGCAGAACCAAGGGACATGGGCACCCTGCTCTTCTGTTTAACCAATAGGTCACTTCCTATTAGCAGTAGAGTTACCTCCTGCAGGCAAAGGCATAAATCATGCTGCCCAGAAGCCACTAAGTTGAGAAAACCACCTCTGAATTTAGAAGTTGAATCTCAAGTTGTGCCACCTATTGCTTCATGACATATTCATTATTCTTGAACCTGTGGAATTTGTGGTGTTTTAGCCTAGCTCATAAAAATAATTACCTGGATGATCAAAGCTCTACTTTGATCTGCAGACCTCTTCCTTTGTCTTGAGGCACCAGCCCCAAACACCTCAAGGACATCTGCTAATGAGACTGAAATAAGTCTGCCCTTTACTGTGCTGAGCAGAGCTAGATGGACAAGAACAAGCAACCCTCAAGTCAGTTTGTGCAGTAACCTGTGGGACAGTTTTTCATTTGTCTTTAACACAGTGAGGCCTCTCAGGTGTTGCATCTTGTCTCCACCTAGCCTATCTGGAAGAGAATATTTATCCCAGGATTTCATAAGCTGTCTTCTGTTTAGTCCTGACTCAAAACTCCAGTTACTGTGATAGGAAATGACTTTCTGTCCAGCAAATCTTGGAAAACTGTATTTTTGGGGGCCAGCCTCACCTCAGACTATTCTCTTTTCCAAGAAAGACCTTGGTAGCACTCAGACACAGATTTCTGCTAATTTTCAGCTTGGTCTGATGGAGAAAGCTTGAACTTTGTCAAACCAATTAACATCAACCACGGTATACTCCTGTACTTATGGATGCTCTGGGAATGCTCTGTCTTGGCTGCTCCTATTGCTGTCCTGGTAGCCTGTTGTATGAAGACAGGAAAGACACCATCTTTCTAGGAAGCATCCTGACATTGCCCGCCAGGGATAACTAGGATTTGTAGATACCTTGATCTGAGAGTTCCCTTGCATGTGAGTGCTTGCTGTTAAACCTGATGCACACAGTGCATGGACTAGCTGTGAGGAAGCACACCAGGTTTTTCTGGCTTGGCCAGCTCAGCTAGAGTTTGGGTTTGCCAAAAAACTACTGGGCTTTGCTGAAACCTGTCACAACCCTGGTATCTCCCTCTGATGGCTTGAAGAGTACATGGTCCCCAGGAAGAGCTGAACTGGGGTTTTGCTGAAGAGAGGAGGGTTGCTCTGTAGAAATGATTATGTGAAGGAGAAGAACCCAAACCGTGTGAGATTCGCACAGTATTTAATGCTGTAAATATTAGGCAGACTTCTGGTGTAGCTGTGTAGGGCAAGAGGAGAGGGGTGGAGAGTTGCATGATGAGGAAGTTCCCAAATTTTTAACAGTAATGAGTTTGAGAACCTGAATTAGGAAGTAAGACTGAAGCTTAGACGAAAACAAGAAGTAGAATTTATTGTCTTTATTTGGTTTAGGGGGTTTGTTTGTTTGTTTGTTTGTTTTTCTTGTTTTTTTTTGGAGGGATTGTTTTTCACTTTGGTTTTGGTTTTGAGTTTTGGTTCTTTTTGTACATGGGCTAAAAAGAAATTGCCATCTGGGATCTAAGAGACTCTGAAATATCCTGAACATTCATAGGGAATGAATGCATGGTGCTATGGAAGAGTGCCCATGCACAAGCATGTGGCCATCAGTGTGGCAGCAAATTAGTAGGGCACATATGTCACATAAAGAGGTGAATATCAGGGAAATTCCATGATACCTGGAGTTCCCAAACAGATCACAGTCAAGGCAGTAAATGGAAAAGAAAATATTGAGGTCTAAGTCTAGGTAAAAGTTCAAAATCAAATAGTACTTCAGTGTGATGCAGAGACAGATAGAGGTACTGAAGTGCACAGTAGAGAAACAACTAGAGATTAGTACTAACCGAATTAGTACTCAGTCACCCAATCTAATGGGTTTCCAGTTCTTTTTCTCCCTGTGTCTAAGATTTGCTCGGTACCAGTGAGTGATATTTTATACACAAGGTTGTGTAGCATTTAGGAACAAGTATTTGTAGGATATTATCAAGTCTCTGTCACTAAGGTTTACACCACTTTCTGACTTTGCCCCTAAATGTTAGGGGTGACACAGAGCAGAGAGTTTTGCTGCGAAGGAAAACTTGGAGTTAAGCCCAGGCTAAATACATGAGTTGGATATGCACAGTATTCCTGTTAGGTTTACAAGGAGTTTACTAGACTCTTTCATGTATTAAGTATGATGGTTTTGATCAGTCTGTGTGGCAATTGATTAATTTAATCCTATTCACTTTGTCATGAGCATATCTTTATGTGTGCATTTACACTGCACCGAGCAGCGACCTTGTCGTGGTTTAACCAAGCCCCACACGGCCCTTGCTTACTCCCCCACCAGTGGGACAGGTGAGAGAATCAGAAGAGTAAAAGCTAGAAAAACTGTGTGTTGAGATAAAGACACTTTCATAGGGAAAGCAAAAGCTGCACGCAAGTAAAGCAAACCAAGGAATTAATTCACTGCTTCCCATGGGCAGGCAGGTGTTCAGACATCCCCAGAAAAGCAGAGCTACGTCCCACATAATGGTTATTTGGGAAGACAAGTCCCAGATTGGCTGCTGAAATCCAACAATTTAATGTTTGAGCAGCTAGGTGGTATTAGGAAAGAGGTAAAAGGCCCAGTGGATATAGGCAGGTTTCCTCTAATGACATATTTAATTCTTAGAGGGGAAACTATCATAAAATTGGAGATACTTGAATCTGATGAATAAAACAATATAGGAGCAGTTTATACACATACATGCATATATATGCACATATACGTAGCAGTCCTATATTGTTGGGGGTTTATATAATTGTTCATATGTATATATCTTTATGTGTATATGTGTACGTGTACATGGATGTGCATGTGTATGTGCATGGAGGAGTGTCTATGTATTTGCTCTGCTGATGTTGTTAGGTAGGGGCTAGTGAGCAAGCACAGCTGCTGCATTGTCCCACCCCACGGGACTGGGAAGGGTTGATGGAGTGCCCTGCTACAGAAACCGTGCCTCTATGGCATCGTACTCTGATGGCACAATTTCCGATCTATCTTAGAGTGAAATGTCTTACTCTCTGAAAACATCTGGTTCTCAGCACCGATAAATAGGAAGTAAGGTTGTCTAGCTCAAGCAGTGAGTACTTACATGTACTTTGGATTTGTCTATGTTTAATCAGATGACAGAGAAATCTGTGGTGTTCCCTAAACCACTACTGCCTTTTTGCAGAGATGTGTCTTGAGAGGACAGCTGGAGCAGAGCATTATCATTTAGGGGTGCACAACAGATAAAGCCAGACTGAGCATGTCATCTCTGCATGTGGAGAATTACATAATTTTAACCAGAAATGAAGTATTTTATGTTAATTTTATTCTTCATTCATATACATAATCCACTGGTAGACAGGCTCTTTTAATCCTCTTGTCGTTGAGGGTTTTGTGGGATTTGTGTTCTCTAAGATGATATATCCTAGCAACATCAGAATTAAACTAGCTGCAGTGAAACAGGGAAACTGCAGAAATGTCCAAGATATTGGACGTTCACTATAACTTAATTAATACAGCTGTTTGCAGAGATATTTCAAACATCTCAGTAGCCCAAAGAGGCATCCTAGCAGTTGCACGATCAAATGAGGTATTGACCATTTCTTACAGTGACATTTTCAGAGCCATAAAAACCTCTTTGATGCTGTGCTAAGTGATAGAGACACTGTAACATGGTTACACAGGTAGCTCTCAAAATTGGAGGGAGGGCATGGAAGTAGCTTACAGGGAGAGATGGCACCACTTTCGTATCTCTGAAGGTAAGGAGATGCTTCGCTCTCCCATGCTGATTGCTGGATGCCTCTTGGCATGTGAGCTCAAAGAGGAAGATTCTATTTTAATAACAGCACTTGCCTCAATTTTTTGTTTTTCTTGACCTGTTTTTTATTGATGGAGAATTGTCTAAACAGGGAAAATGAAATGGAGTCCTGCTACAAGAGACGTATCTGATATGATGCAGCTGGGGGACCACCTTGATCTACAGTATCCCTGGATAAGATTCTGCATGTGTTCCTATTTGATACTGAAAGATATCAGAGAAGAATAAAGTCCATAAAAATCTCCCTCTTTTTAGAGAAAAAAACAAACAACAAGAAGAAAACCCAGCAGACAAAGGTTCTTCCCATTGATGTTGAAGACTCTCTGTTGGGCTGTAGCTTGGATGAACAGTGCTTTTCCCACTGTCTCTTAGCACTAGGCTGTGTTTTGCCTTTATGTGCTGAACTTCTGTGAGGCAAAGCTTTCATCCTACCAAAAGTGATTTAAGTTTTCTTTTCCTCTCCAGCCCAAGCTTATTCATCTCACTCATTTTCCAAACAGACTATGTAACTCAGCTGCCTCCTTTAATGGCAGCCCAGTTTTAAAGAAGAGCAGGCAGAATATCACACTTCCTGATGTGACATGTGGCCCTCTTCACTGCTAAGGCCCCAGCGTCCCTGTAAAAACATGTGTCATATTCCTGGTCTCCTGGTATGTCCTTCCTTTTGGGTGTTATTAGCCCTTACTCAATTCCAGGGCAGTGTAGGAGAGAGATTGTCTTCCCTTACCCAAAGGATTTCAATGTGCTCTGGTTTGCTCTCCCATTCTGGCCATCCTCCTACTAACACTAGTGGCTCCACTGCCCTTTCCCCGAGTGTTTTTACTTCACCACTCCCTGGCATTACTTTTTAATTCACTTGTAGTCTGTAAAAATGATGCTGACATCCTCTGGGGCTAAAGCCAGGGCTGAGATAAGGCAGAAGTATCTTCCTACTGGGAGGCAATAACTACTACACATGAACTGCTTTGAAGTTGATAGTTAGGGTCAGTGAATACCATGTCACACCTTAGTCTCCTATGGCTTTCTAGCTCTGTGATTCTTCTCTAAATCAATGAGTTGTGCCCATGGTTGCCTTTAAGTCACCACATAATTCTGGAATTGACTGACTTCTTCAGCATCCTCAGGTGGCTGCACTGGGGCAGAGACCTGTCCTGTAGCTGGACACAGAGGTTTGCTTTGTTTTGGGGAAAAAATTTCAGCTGAAAAATGAAAAAAAACACCAAAACCTCAAACCATTGAAGAATGGTTATTTACTTATTAAATGATATTTCCCAGGGGTCTGTAAGACATGCAGGCTGAGTTCACACAACATTCCCTACACAAATGCTCCAATTCCTGCCTTCTTATGGGGATTCTCAAGCAGAAATAAATGAATTTAAATAAAAAGGCCATATGAGAAGTTCACCAAATCAGTGTAACTGTACTTCAGCATATGATTAACTACCAAATTTCAGAATGCTAGGAATCTATGCATACATTAATATGGTCAGACCACACTTAGGGCACATATATAGTGCATACAATGGCATCCTGATCAACAGCATATAAAAATGGTTTGCTGTAATCACTGTGTTAATTACTTGCTCTTTATCAGAAAATTTGTATTAAATTTATCTTGCTAATTTATCACTACCATCACAATATTTGGCATTTTGCCACTACTTGGAATTATTTGATTCTGAGAAAATCAGGGCTTTTATTAGAAAAGATGATTTTAAAAAGCTTGAACCATTACATAAGATGACATGAAAATACAAATTAAATAGGCCCCAAAGCCTCAAAAACCACAAGGCAAGTTGAAAGAGCCTACCATTTATTAAACAAACAAAAAAAAATTAAAACCAAAGAAAAATCTTTCATGATTTTCAAGGCAGCTTTCTATTGCTGAAGGACCTGATATATGTGGTTTAAAGTCCTGATTCTGACTATGTTGCTAAACTCAAAAAACTTCTCAGAAGTAGAAACTTCTGATATACTCCTTCAGTGAGGCCCTGCCTGCTCCATGCTGGGCAACATGTTTTTTCCAGAAGTGTCCGAACTCCCTGCATCATCATTACGCTTTTCTTGATTCCTCTCCTCTTGCTCCCTTCTCATTTCTGCTAGTGTGAGATGTGCTTGTACTGCTCCTAAGTCCTTGGCATTTGCTTTGCACTTGCTCTTTTGTTTCTACTGTTGTTCACTTGGACTTCTCCCTAGGATGTAGCTGCAAAGAAACAGCCAGTTGCAGAATTATGCTGAGGCAGCCTAAAAGGGGAAGGCATGTCACCAGCCCAGAGATCCAAGAGAGCTGCTGTGGCACTGTGGGCAATCCCCAGTGGCTTTACCAGCGTCTCCTTCCTGGCCACAGCAGATGGCTCCTCGTCTTCTTTAGCTCTTTGCACTGTTGCCTGTCCCACTGGGCCTCAGGGACAAGCTGGGTAGAGCCCTCCTGGCCCCGTGAGGCCGCTGGAGCGGTTTCTGCGTTAGGGAGAAGGGCTAAATCATTGAAGACTACTTGGAAGAAACATTGGGGCAGCTCTACCTTTTCATGTTGCCATTTCTGGCAACATTCACACCTGTTACAGTGTACATCATGTCTCCACCAGGACAGCCACGGTTGCTTTCCCATGCCCATCCCCTTGCCCCTCTTGCAGGCTGTGCCATCTCCCTGGCTGCCGAGCTTTCATGTCCTGTTTATGTTTGATGACAATACTGAAAACAAATGCTTAGATGGACAGAAGGACATTTGTTGGCAACTACTGCAACAGGCTTGTAAATATTTTTCTTAACTTTCTAAAGAAGTGGCTTTGGCCATATCATAGTCCCTTTCTGTAACCAGTCAAACTGCACTAGCAAAAAAATGTTCAGAGAGGTGGGAAGAGGTGCTGGCTCTGTGTCACAAGCTCTCTCACCCTCAGTATTGCCGGAATCAAAATTTGGTATACTCTGTGAATCTAATTTCTGTGGCACTGGCTTCTTAAAGTCTTTGTTGCAAGTTTTATAGCAGTTATCCTGCCAGCATATGCTTATCGCCAAAATGCTGCTTTTCTCCAATTTTCTGCCTCTCAAAGGAGGTTAAGAATGTCCTGCTGTGAGTTGGAGCAGGCATGAAAAGATCCAGATTACTTTCCAAAATGAGGTTTGAGGACAAAACCAGATACAGCTACTCATTATGGTGGAGATTTCCACAACTGAGCATGCAAAGTGTGCTTTGTAAGGCCAAGGTGAAGGTAGTCTGAAGGTGATATTGCTTAAAAGCACATCCCCACTGCTCCAGACCAAATCCACTTCAAATAAATTGCACTAATGCAGCAGTCAGCAGTAGGGGAGGTTAGAAATGCATGTTCTATCTTTAAGTCAAATAGAAGTCATCTGCTGTTTCCATTTCAGCACTGGAAAAACATCTGAATTACCACCTGGTATATTCAGTGCAGGACACTGGATATCAAAAAAAAAAAAAAAAAAAAAAACGACATTTGATAATGTCATTACCTATAATGGCAAAAATTATTTGATTATCTCTTCAAACCTCTACCTGAGATGGACTGTTGTATTCTACTCCATTTCCCTTAGCTCAGCCCCCCATTCGTGTTCTGCTGGGGCTGCCAATTCCAAGCAACTCTGCCTGTTTACTCCAGACATGGAAGACCTTCTATATTTCTATTCTAGTTCATCTACTTTGTGCTAATTTTGCTTTCCCTTGTATTTTTCTGAAAGGCAGGCTGTCATTTAGCCACTGATCCCCACACCAGAAGGAGCCTCTCTTCAGTGGTAGGAAGTTTTCTGTCTGGGTATTGAGCAAAGTACTTTGAAATCTTTTGGAGTTTAAGGCACCAACCAACTGCAGTGTTATTTTCTAACTGAGATGCATTAAAGGAACTAAAATATCATCTCTCTCTGCACTGCAGATCTATTTAATATTCATCCCTTATCTGCAAGCAGAACTTCTATGGACATTAACTGGAGCTTTAGGTTCAAAATACAGTAAATAGTAGAGTCCTCAGTACAATCAGAATAGGGAAACAAAAACATATCAAACACAGGAGGAAAAACTTGCATGATGGTCACCCAGCATCAGGGGCCACCACTGAAAACTTTGAATGTGATCTTTTTATGCATTGTTTTCTTCCTGTAACTAGGGTTTCCAGTATCATATGGATAAATTCATTTAAATTCATTTGAATGTCTGGTTGATCCAGACATAATAGAGCATCCCATAATGGCTTGTGAATACACACATGAGCTTATTCTAATAGAAGATCCCCACAGATGAGAGTTTTGAATGCATGCCTGACACTCAAAAGAGCAGCGTGTGTGATTTTGCTTGCGTTGACTCAAGGTCTAGTCAAGTATGCACATATATGGGGAAAGATGTCAGGTCATGATAGTGTGCATCATGCACCCCAGCACTAAACAAGGATGACTGTTGTGTGTAAAAATAGCAGGAAAACATGAATCTGCTTGTGAGCAAATGAATCAGGAGCTGCGATGGGGGCAGGGAAGCAATGGTGTCAGCGTGCCATATAGGGACTGCTTTGGAGACCCCTGAGTTCCTCTGGAGGAGGGTCTTTGAAGGACTGATGGGTTCCTGGAAGCTGTCGAACACGTCTGATATGTTGAAACAAACTCCTTTGTGCAAAATGCAGATGGGCTCTGTGTCAGTCTTAGCAAAACATGATAAGAGTTGTTCTGGTAGACTCATTAGCAGGAGCACCAATAACCCTCCCTTAAATGGCAATCCTGGCCTCCTCTCTCACCCTGAACTGGAAGGAGCAAGGCTGTTATTCCTGAGCCCTCAGCAGCATGTGTGCTGAGTAGGGTGAAGAGGAATTATGTTTATTCTGGTAACAGATTGCCACAGGGTCATTTGCTCTCTCTATTCATGACCGGCTCTCAGACTACACCACAAAATCCAGCAGCCCTTTTATATCATGCAGAACTATGACCTCATGGTACAGATGTATCCTAGACATACTGGAGCTATTTTTGAGATGTCATGTCCTTCCCTGGGATGGAGAAGTTGTCTAATATGCCTACAGCCATTTGCAATACATGCTTCACTCTTTTTGATAAGGTAGGCAATTTTTATCTTCATGACTTTTGCTGGAGGACCTACACTGTGACTCCTGTGGGATGACACCTGCAGGGCTGATCTTTTCTGACATACAAGCAGTGCTGTGGTCATCTCGGATCTGTCTCTGAGAAAATTGTCTGGAAACCTTCCCATGTCTCCTAATCTTGCCTTCCACCCTAGCAGCCAGCACAGCCCTAATCTGATCAAGGAAGCAGGTTCTGCAACTATGGGGCAGCAAAGATATCATTGGGGTGTTTGTGTTCTTGTCCAGGAAACCCCATGATTGCTAACAAGTCCATCCTTCTTTATTTGGGAAAAAAAATAAAAATAAAACAATAAAGAGAGAAACACAACTTTTTTTTTTTTTCCTGTTAGTTTCATAAGATTGCTCCCATTCCCCCAGGGATGAAGGAAGAACGTTGTTTTCTGGATTAAGAAGGTATGCAGAAATGTTCTTTAGAGAGACAGGAAGGGTCAGGATTTCCCTAACCAGACCAGTCTGGTTCAGCCTGGTTTCATTTCCTTTGAGATGGGTTGGAAAGCAATGGAAAAATCCAACTTTCTACAAGGAAAATTCCCGTCAGCTTCAGACGGAGTTTTGCTTAAATGTAGCCACCAGGATATGGTCCAAGGAAGATGAAAGCTGTATGCAAACAAGTTGCATAGCAGTCGTGAGACCAGAGTGGCTTTCTCTACCCTGCAACAGACACAGTAGCTGCCCAGCAGGATGTGAAGAGCCACAGTTTGCTGACCTATGTGACAGATCATGCTAAAACGCCTTCTGCGATTAGTGTGCTTCTGATGGGAATGTAACAGAACTGGAAGAGCCAGGTCAAAATCTGCCAGCACCAGGGAGCTATGAGCCTCTGGGAGCATGCAGCACAGGGAGAATCAACTCAGGAAGGAGTGTACAGTCGATGGAGGATAAGGGCAGGGGGAGCAGGGAAAAGCTATTATTTCAGTGAATACTCAAAGGGCAAACCAAACCTCTGAGATACTCGATGTGTCAGCTCTGAGCTGCATGAGCTCAGGACAACTGCAGAGAGGTGTTCGCTGTGGCAAAGGACTGATGGGGTGCTCTGGACCCTGGCATCACCCCACTAAGTCAGTACCCTACTATTATGGGATGAGGCGCGGCTGGAATGCTGGCTCTGAAATGTCCCTGGGAAGGGCTTCATCCCCCACCCCTTGCTATGGGAAATCTGTGCTGAGTGCAGATTTTTACAGCCCCCACCACTGTCTCAGTGAAGATCACAGCTCTTCCCATCACTTCACAGTTATTTCTGTAAAACACACCTTTTCTGTCTGATCCAAGACCACATGGTGCCAGTGCTCACTGGAGGAGAAGAGAAAATGTTTAAGTAGCTCAGAGTATCACTTAGAGTCAAATAATTTTTTGACCCTCTCAGAGGAAAGGCCCTTCACAGCTTTCCACTACCTTGCTCTCCTCCTTGGTTGGCTCCTCTCCTCCTCGGCTGGCTCCTCTCCTCCTTTGGCGAGGTGAGTGCTCGTCCCCAGGTGTTGCCTTGAGGGGTGAGAACAGAGACCCACTGGAAGCCCAAAGCAATCTTCTTCCCTGTCCTGTCAGAGGTGGCCCTAACTACTCTCCTTCCCCTTCCTCACCTCATTCCCTAAGAAGAGGAGCTGGAAACACCTCTTAGATGCTTTCTGCAGCTCGGAAGGGGGAGCAGCTGTCTGTGATACTGTGATTGCCCTCTTGTCCCTTCACCAGACCTGGGGCAGAGAGTGCAGAGCCCCAAGTGCTGTGGATGTGAGCTGGGTGATGGAGGCTTGACAGGATGTAGTTACTGTTGAAGTAAAAACATTGTACAGCTGCTCAGCATGTGGATACCCCCACCAGGGCTGGGGCCTAGGAGAGGTTTTGGAGAACAGAGCAGATATCAAGACATGTATTAGGTGACAGGAAAAGCAGGCTCTTTTTGAGCTTTGTGTCAGTTCCCTAATGGGCTCTTAAAACTAATTATGAGGTGGAAGAGCCAACTTAGGGACATCGGTATGCCAAGCCCTTCATACATGTGCACATATTCATTTTTCCAGGCCACTGTAGGAACAATGGTCTTCAGAGAGCACAAACCCCCTCTCATGTCTCATTTCTTATTTTCAAGCGACCCTCAATAGATGTGGTGAATTTAATAGGCAGAGGCAAGACCTTTCCTTGCAATTTCATCTAATGCACTGCTGAAGATAAGCTATATGAAGATAAGGTGGGGAAGGGTAATCTGAGAGGCGAGTGATAAAAGACAGCCTTACAGGTTGAAAAACAGATTGTGAGCAACTGTTCAAAACAAAGCTGACTCTCACTAGACATCGATAGGTGCAGAAAGGACAAAACATAGCTACATAAAAAACTGCAAAAGGTGAAAGGATGTAGGATTTACAAGAATGGTCAGGTGGGATAGGTGTCACTGGAAGCTATCAAAAAATACTTGGACCTTTCTAATGGGCAGCAGGTACAAGGAGATTGTTTCAGGATGTACTTCATGTTCTTACCATTATCAGTATTGTGTCCTATATGCAAGTAGGGAAACCTTGAAGCTCTGGCTACCATGCTAGGCACAGCTAAAGGGATGAATGAGAGAACAGAGGGAGAGAGAATTGGGACGAAGCAGATGGCAGCATATAAAATTATATAATCTGTGTCTTAGAAATGTTTTATTTTCTCCTTTGCTTATAGAGATGCCATTTCAGATATGGACATCACTCCATAAAGATGTCAAATCAGATGACATTGATTTGTCCCAAGTCTCTTGCATGCTCCCAGGAACAGAGTCAGATGTGGCACTGGTCTTGCAACAATGACCCATCGAAACTTCTGCCTTGCTTTTTGTGTAGACAGAGACTTCTGTCTGCTTTTGTGTCCCTGACTCTTCCCTGCCATCTCTGGACAGATGGTTTGTTTGCTCATACATTCACTCCCAATCAATCCTCTTTCAGATGAATGTGTCATGCATGAATAGAAAAGTCATATTTATGATATTTTTTAAGCTAATGCACCTAGTTTTGGCTGAATTATGCCAGGGAACAATCTCACTGGCAGTTCATTCATCTGGCATATGCACCAGGCAGAGAAAGTGGGGAACAAGTGCAGTGAGGAGAGTGATCACTCAGGGTCCAGTTCGATAAAGGACCTGAAGTACTTGGCCAGGTTTTAAAGAAAGCAGTATCTCCATTACATTTAGCATGGAAGGCCACTGTTGCTCATGCCAGCAACAGTGCAAAGAGGACTTTCAAACCCAGCTGCTCACAAGGCTTGGAGGAAGTCCCTGCTCCAGGATGATGACCTGTTCAGCACAGCCAGAATGCATTTCTGCTGCAGCTGCTCACGTACAGATGCAGCACTTCAGTCAGATAAGGAAGTTTCGACATTGCAGACAGCCTCTCTACAGTCTGGGATCCTCCCCAGGATGAGCTGGAATTCACTAGTTGTTTCCAGCATTGCCACTCTGGGTTTGGGTGACAAAGGCCAGTTTTAGACATCTGTGACTCCTCTGCATCTCTCACTTGGATACATAATGATGCTATATGAGCAAAGCCAACCTTTGTGTACTGCTCCTATTCTCCATCAATGGCCCAGTTTTCACTTTCTGTGGCTTTGCTAAGAAGACAAGAACATGTTTCTGCAGTAGCTTGGAAAATTTAGGGGTTTTCAACAAGCAAATCTTAATTTGTACTGAGCTAAGACTAGACAACAGTAGATCTATATTGTTTTGCCACTTAACAAATGTAAATAAAGACCCAAATTCTTGAGGTTTAGCCCATATGCAGCTAACAGTAGGGCAAAAAAAAAGAAGAGACCTTTCGAGGAGTGAACTTCAGGAACATTTTATTACAAAATAAGCCAGTGTCTAACTAAAACAGCCAAAAGCACCAGAATTTAAAGGAAAGAGTTGAACTTTACAATTTATGATCTGACACTTCTTTATATAATTTTTCATTGTATCTCATGGACTGGAACATGTTTTCAGTGGCCTTTAAACTTGCACTCTTCAATGGTGGAACTTTTGAGGGTGAAGAAGTAACGATGAGCAATGCAGGCTGTCAGGAAGGCAGCTTTCAGTGGATGAGCTGGGACATGGCCTGTTGTAGCTGATAGACCCCTCTGCCTACAGTGACTATACGTTTCATTACATCTATGGTAATGTAGATTTATGGAGGTCAGTGGAGTTCAGTTAGTGGTAGTGAGGGGGAGAACTGAGCCCTCTAAGTATCCTACATGTAGATAGTTCATTTCATAGAGAAATAATAATATCCCAGCACATTCTTACTTTGTTTTTGTTGAGCAGATGACAATACGTTCCCATAGCAGCCTGCAAAATTTAGGTATGAACCCTTGATTCAGCTTCAGCTGTGACTGAAATTGTTTCGACATGGGCATATAAGGATTTAATAAGAAGATCATCTCAGTTTGGCTTTAGAGAGGTAGGGCAAAGGGCAAGGAACAGGCAAAATTCTGTCATACCACATCATTCTTCACTGAACCATGGCTTTCAAACAATATCTAGATATTGGTTTTCAGTCCTGTTTTCAGTTCTGGTTCAAAAAAGCCTTAATAAAAAGAAAACAAATAAGCAATCAGGTTCAAAATGCAGCTTGGGAAAAAATCAAGTTGGTTTTGGTTTTAAGGTTTGTTTTTTTTTGAATCACAGAATTGTTTGGGTTGAAAAAGACCCGTTGAGTCCAACTGTTTTGCTCAAGTTACAGCTCAAGTTTCTCAGTTCTGAGTTTTTATTGCCATGCAATATATAAATTATACATATAAAATATTATAATATATAAATTTATATTTATGTATGCAAAACATACAGTGCAAAATTATCCTCCTTTGGGCAGTGCCAACACATTACAAGGAACTCCTTTGATTTCCCTGCTAATGTATTGCCTACAAGGGACCACTTGCTGCTGGAAGTGATCTTGGTGCTTGGAGTTGGAAACCTGGTAACAAAAAGCTGGAGCCTGGTAACAAATCTTCCGGTGGGAGATCCCTGAGGCTGAAGTATAGCTCTGCCTCCATGCACCACTGCTTATCCCCTCCAGCACCACTGTGTGCTGCAGGAGCAGTTGCAGGGTTGCTCCTGCTGCAGGCGTGAGGCCCTGGGGAAAAGGTAGAGTTACTGCCTGGCAGTAGCTCCCGTGTGTAATTGTAATCCTCCGAGAGTGCAGAAATGTTTCAATAAAACAAAGCAACTCCTTCTCTTTTGTTATGTACTGGATTTAAAAAAAAAACCAAAACAACAAAAAAAGCAACAAAAAAACAAAACCGAAGGGTAAATAAGGCTCAGAAAGCCTTTCACTGTCTGAGCATCCTTGTTGCAGAGGAGGTGATGCTCCCTCCCATCTGCTAGGAAATGTTTACAGGGCAGCATTCGACCAGAGGCAGTCCTTAGCCAAAATTCAGCCAGCTGAAGCTATTCTAAGCTGGGTCATTTCTGTTTGAAAATAAAACCTGGAAACTGCTTGGAAGATTGAAGCCAAACAGAAAACTAAGGATACATTCAAGATGATGGTTGGGAATACAAATAGGTTACAAAGGGTTAAAAGGAAACACAGAAGTAATTTCCTTATGGCACAAGTGTACACAGCAAACCAAGAAAATTCAGAGTAAAGAATCAATTTACCAGAAAACAACCTAAACATAACATGGTGCCATATGGAAATTTACAGCAAAGGCACTTAATTAATCTCACCTCTGTCCTCGCAGTGGGACTTGGCACTCCCTGTGCTTATGAATTATAAATGCAGCAACATTTGCTACAGATCAATGCCTTTGGTCCAAGAAATATTACATTAGTTGTTAATCAAAACAGACTGTTCCTCTCTTTTTTTGTGTCCTGTATATATAACACTAAGCTAAGGCAGATTTAAGTACTCATTTGGAGATTTTAATGCACTATAAAAATCGAGATTAAAAAACTCGTGAAACTCTTCTGATAAAAGGAATCTGCTAGGGGGCCTACATGGTATTCTGGCCAGCAGTGTTGGTGTCCCATGTGTCATTGACACATATGGAGGTGTTAAGCTGGCAG
Source organism: Myiotriccus ornatus (assembly GCA_036023395.1). NCBI lineage: Eukaryota > Metazoa > Chordata > Aves > Passeriformes > Tyrannidae > Myiotriccus > Myiotriccus ornatus. Next base: position 54,873,038 of record JAYRBT010000001.1, on the reverse strand, counting down.
CAGCCTTCTCACCCAGCCTGCTAGCTCTTTGTTCTTCCCTAAACTATTTTTTCTATCTTCTCCTCCAGTGGAAAAACCTAGACTGAATTCCTCACCTCTAAAATGAAAAAGAAGAAAAAAAAAAATTACCATCAACTTCAGTCCATTTCCTTGTGTGTCTCACTGCATGGATGCACAGATAACTGGGGTGAAGGCAGAATAAATAGTACTGAATAAGCTGTCACTGACACTGGAAGGAGCTGCTCTTCAAATCACTCTGTCATTGTAATGGCTCTTTTCAGCACTGCAACTAAAAGCAAACATTACAGCCCTTTAAGGCTGGAAAGTTACCAGAGTTCCCCTGTGATGTTCACTGTGCCTTGTATTTAATACAGGAGGAGGTCACTTCCTGTGGCTGCAGCCTTGCTGTACATCTACCTGGGGGTTGAACTTTGCTGCTCTTCCTCCTTATGAAGTATCAAACAAGCCTTGAGAAGCTGTAGATGAGGAATACCTGGGGGAACGATTTGGGAAAAGATAATTTAAACTCCAGCCACCCCTAGTATTGCTACAGCCCTACAATAGCTGCTGTAAAGCTGAAGGTGGACAGGACCCTTCCTTCCAAGATTATCTTATTTGTTTCTCGGTCCTGAGCACCTTAATCCCTGAAGGATAAGACATAAGGCTCAAGCTCAGCTCTGCAGAGGGCAGAGCGTTCTGCTTTCCTTACAGCTGACCTTACGGCACTGAAAAGGTAATAAAACACCAATTTGCTGCCACATATTGGAGGCATGCAAGACTGGCATAGCTACTGATGTAAGAAAGATAAAGGTTTGGAGGTCTGTATATAACTGCAAGGTGTAGGGAGACAGAAGAACTTGAAGCTGCTCTGCTCCTTTCTGGCAGTACTTGACCCGTGTGGTGTGTGGCAAATTTTCCATAGATGCATTGTATTGTAGTGGAATCTCACCAAATTTTCTGCTTCGTGACTAAGTCCTTTAGCTCTCTTCAGATTTATAATTTCCTTCCTTAAAGCTCTTTACTGATTGCATCTGATCCTAGTGGGGAGGTATTTTATGTGCCTTGAATGTTTGCTACACTTAAGATTTCAATGGTCCATGAACTACAGAGACTATTTCTTCTGGAATGCCTCTAGCTTAAGTTTCAAGCTAGTATTTTTGTGCAATATGGAGATCATCACAAAAAGCAAGTCTATGGGTGTCTCAGACCTTGAAAAATGTGCTGAGCAATAATAAAAATAAAACTTTTATGGCCTTTCCCCATCCTAGAAGCTGATGTACAATAAATAAAGGAATTACATTATTTATTAATGAGGGGTTTTGAACCACATTGTCTTTTTTTATAGACAGGAATATGGAAATGATGTTGTAGGTCCCAGAGCTGGAAGCAGCATTGTTGCTTCTGGTCAACAGCAGGATGGACGTTATTTGTTCTGACTATTTATTGCTTGTGCTAATCCATGTTTCCACTGGAGGCAAACAAAAATTCTGTGCTTTTCTCAAAGCACTTGACAACTAGTACTTTAAGGAAATTTTTATCAGTACTACTGTGTAAAGAAGAACCTAATCAGTCACATATCATAATTTTGCAATAATAGCGCTAATTAAACATATATACATCCAAGCATCCAAAGGATGATAGAAGTCAACTGCTTTTAAATGGACAAATTTCTGCCACAATTTTCAATTCTAATGCATTCAGCTATAATGATTCATGCACATAATCCAGTTTTTGCAAGATGCTGGACATTGGAACATCTATTTCTATTATGTCTTTTAAGCTGCCTCATTGGAAACAATGTGTTCTGAGTCATTTTCATTGAGGAATTCAATGCTATGTTGCTGTGTCTGTTAAAAACTAGCAAGTGATTATCAGTACCCAGGCTCATATTTCTATTGCTCTGAATCTATCTGTACTCATAATCTACATTACTGATAAAAGCCCCAGACAGTGGAATTAAATATTATGGAAATGGAAATGTTAAACATTGTTTCCATGTGTTTTGGCGGTAATGACTCAGAGCTAAACTGGTGTCTCTGGATGTCTCCCTGCTTGTATGTTATAAACTGTGCCTGCAGTTCTGTTGTGTTAAAAGCCCCGCTCTCTGGCCTCTTTCTTTTGCAGAAGGTGTTCAGCTCACAGATGTCCATGCTGCTGGGACAGATGGGATGTCACTTGCCTTGGGAGTTCTGATGGTGAAAATATAGTGAGAAAGGAGTTGCTATTGCAGGGAGGGATGTTGTGGACTCTCATCTTTGTGTTGCTAGGGGAGCTAAGTAGTGGATGACAGCACCTGACACCAGCTGCTGTCTTACAATCCTGGTAAGCAGCGGCTCTGCAAGGGGTTTGACTAGACATTTGACCTTTGCTAATAGCTGTGGATTGAATGGTTTCCAAAAGTTTTACCTAAAAATAATTGCATTGGGACTAGGTACAACACAAATCTCTTTGCATAAGTATTGCACAAAATACCTTCTATTAGTACTTAAAGATTCTCATTTTAAGAGTCAAAGTGCACTGAGAGTTTAAGTGCAATGGATTAGATCCTGAGCACAATTGCTGTATGATTTAGCTTTCATCATCTTCCTATGACCCACTTTTGGAGCATATGCCTATGTTGCATTCAAAGCCATAAGTGCAATGCAGATGCACTGAATTGACCTTGAATAGAAGTGCTGAAGTGCTAAGAATAGCATAGGTGCCTGCAATGACCCAGCTACAGCAGCAGCCAGCCCAAGGCAAATGACTTTGATCCTTGATTGGGATTTGCAGACCCTACTGAGTGGTTATAGTAGACTCAGGGAAGGAAGATCTTTCTTCTTCAATGAAGGAGAGAATTCACTTTCCAACATACCTCCATCACTATAAGATGCTCATCAACCAAAGGCATCTTCTCACTTGTGATGTGGGAGATAAGGCTCAGTTTCTTGCCTCTGACAGAGTTCCAGCTGTTGTTCCAAGCTGAGTTATTCAACCACTTCAGTGCAACTGTTCTGAAGCAGTCTGAACAGCAAATTTTCTTGCCACTCTCCTTTTTTTTCTTTCCCAAGGAAAAGATTTTGGTTTTGACAAATCAACACTGTCACAAGAGATTTTTTCCCAAACATTCCTGAAGCTGAACACTCTCAAACACTGTCATTCTGTGTGAAACTGCATTATCAGTAAGCCACCAACTGTATATGCTTTAAGGAAAGATGGTCACTACATCATCAGGGTAGGACATCCTAGACTTGGGTTCTGCCACTTATTCTGTGACTTTGAGCAAGTAATTTTAGGACAGTGGGAACAAAATACAGAAATTATTGCCTAATTCCTGCTTAAGGCCTCCTACTACAATATCTTGGTCTTGCTCTTCCAGATTCCTGTCTATAAAATGAGACTTCCCAACCTCACTGCATTGCTATTAAGAACTCAAATATTATGGTGTGAGGCAAATGGCAAAAGCTATCTGAATTCCTAAGGTTGATAATTTTAGTAAGTAAAACCAGGGCAAGAGTAACCTGTTAAGTCTGCACAACATGAGGTGAAGGCTGCACTTGGCCATGACTGGTGCAATTCTCAGCTGGCTGAAGGATCCCAGTTTTGATGAACTTGAGCATGTAAGAAAACTCTATCGGTGTACCTCTGCTGCATCTTAATGTTCTTATTATTTAGTGATTACTGGAACACAGAAAATGAACTTTCCATCCCTTCTCACTGCTGCCTGTCCACCTGTGTAATTACATTAATATAAATCTTAGGGTACAATGCTTTGTCCCAAGTTGATAATTTCTACATGTTTCTCGTATTTCCTATTCTCTGTTTATCTTTTTGTTCATAGCCTTATAGTAGTCTCATTGTTATTCATTTTCTTACATGTGACAAAAATAGATTTTTCGTTACTGTAGTGGAGAGGGATATATATTAACTCAGCTAAAAGATACTGAGGCTTTACTTCCCTGAGCTTTCCAGTGCATTTTATCTTTTCTTCTTTTCCAGTATTTTTTAACCGGTAAGTACGATTTCATAACATACTATTTATTATTATAAATCTGCCTCCAAAATCTCTTCAGCTTGTATTTATCTCAGCAGTTGGTATGCACTTTATTGGTGCTACTAGCTCTCATCGATTCCCCAGAGCTTTCAGTCAAATGTCCATGTAACTGAAGTAGAGAATTCTCTGCATACTTAATAAAGATTTTACAGGAAATCTAAAAATAAAAAATATTTGTATTAATAGTGGCACTGTCTGTTGTTGTTTGTCCAATGCTTTCCATGGTGAGCTCCTGTTCTCTATGCTTATAACTTTGCCAAATGGCAACAACTGAGAATAAAAGTTTCCCTGCTGGGCATCTGCTCATTTAGTTGAAATTTAAGTGCATAAATAAAACAGTTCAGTCCCTTCCAAGAATGTGGCTATAAAATATCTATTGTCTTATGATGCTAATTTCTGCCTTTCGTTTGGAAACTCCAATTCGTCCCCAAGCTTACAAGAGGGACATGAAACTAACTATAGATGAGTTTTGTATACTTTGTACCTCCAGAAAAATGAGCCCAAATATGGCCAAGTCATAGACCTTTTCAGGAAAAAAAACGCAGTTAGCACATGCTTCATAGTCTCTGCTGCAGCTGTGTGCTTGAAAAGTCTGTCTGAGCTGCACACCATTCCCTCTGAACTATGTAATTGCAACTCTGGGCTATCATGGCCTTTGGTTCTGTTTTTCCTGACCTCTTAATGTCCCTCTTTGTCTGGCTGGTGGTAGTGAGGAGGAAGAAGTTTGGTTTAAATATAGGAAAAAAATCAGAATTAAAGCTTGGACACATGAACAATTTTGGACAAGGATAAAGGAAGGGGAGAATGTGATAATGAAGGGAGATTTGGGGTGGGTGAGAAAATGTAGGAGACTGGGACTGGGAATGAGTAGCCAGGAATGGGAAGAGATGAGGCTGGGAGGGCTGGGAGCAGAAGAGGTTAAATTTGAGAAGGGCTAAAGAGGAAAAGATGTGGCTGCTTATAAATGATCCCTGCAAAGCCTAGGGGAAACCCGTGAGAGGAGCCATATACTTTGATTGGTCCACAGACAGATTTGGCTCTTGCCTGTGCTCTCTAGGACAGGGCCACTGAGAAAACAATCACCTTCCAAACACTGTGCAATGTCCTACAGACCTCTGGCACTTGTTGAGCCAGTTAGCTCCGGCCTTGGAGCTGACTATTCTGCTGAAGACAAAATTAGGAGGTAGGGAATCAGTATATTCAGGGGTTTTAAAAAAGGAAGAATAGGGAAACAATTTCTTTGCATTCCTGCCTTCTCCCCATTGCATTATTTTAGAAGAATATGGGGGTTTGTTGTAAAAACCAGATATTCAAAACTTAGGAGTAGTTCCTGGAGTTCATAGAATCTCTGTGACTTTAATTTAATTGTTGGCTCAGGATTTATGTTAAAGTCTCGGTTCATAAAAAAGAATTAATGGCTACACTGGAAAGCTTCAGTTGCCTCAGGGCCAGTGGTCGTGATCTGCTTATTCAATACGGGCAAGCACTGCACACTGACCACCAGTAGCATGTGTGTATCGGTTATCCTGAAAATGAAATTCCTGAAGCAGGGGTAAATTAAGAGAAAAGTGTATGGGAAGTAAAACAGAGGTAGAAAAATGAAAAAAAAAATATGGAAAGTTATTTCAGAGAAGTTTTCAGTCGGAAAAGTCACATTTTCCCATTTGTCAAGGAGGGACTAAACATCAAGCATAATTCAGTGGCCGAAGGAAATCAGTTGTTGAAAAGACATAATTTCTACAGTGAAAAAACCAAACAATCCATATAAGTAAGAAATCATCAAGTGCTGAAAATAAGTAAGCAAGTATTTCAGAAAAGAAAATCTGCAAATGACAGCCAAGAATAATATAAAAACCTTCAACTTCTAGGAATAATGTTGATGGTTTAGGCCCATCACTAGAAACAGCAGACAAAAGTGTTATCGGTAATGCAGAATAGACAGAAAAAATAAAAGTATTTTTTGTTCAGAAAACAGCAAGATTTATGATTGCATCCTAGCAGAGTCATATACAACTTTCAATGCATCAGCAACTAAAGATGTTCAGAAAACACCTTGGAACCAGAAACAAATTCCAGAAGACTGGAAAAATGCTGAGTCTGTGCCAGAATTCAGAGGGTGTGACAAGCCACTAATTATAGGCTTGTTAGCTTGACATTGGTTGTAGGCAAAATGACAGAAAAAGGACATGGGTCTTCAAAGGAACAGACATATACAAATATAATTATTGCCATCAATATAGATTAATGAAAATGAGTTATTGTAAAGCAAGCCTGATTTCATGCTTGAGGAATTTATAGAGTTAGCTGATAAAAGTACTGTAATATGTTTACATTTATTAAAGCTTTTGACTTAATACTGGGTGGTGTTCTGTTAAAAACATGAGCACTAGCCAATTTTCAGAGTTTTTATTGCAGATATGTTGCAAATATGAGGCACACCTGGTAATTAGCCTTTAAATATATGCTTGTCTGAAAGTCAGTATTATTCACTTCTCTGATTAAATTTCCATGGCCTGACAAAAGTCAGGCAATTTGGAGATGCTGTCTGTGAATGAAAGATGCAGTCTTGCTGTGAATAAGTGCCTAGCGTACATGCCTCCAACACAGCTCAGGAAAGATATTTTACAAGTTTCCTGTGAATGCAGGTATCCTGAATCCCAGTTTTAACAAACTGCAGTGTCCAAAATCAGGCACACTTGGCGTAATCATCCACACAAAGGCAGTCTGAGAAGGGTCTATAGACATCTAGAAGTTTGCCCTGAACGAGTCAAACTCACTCAGGGACTGGACCAAAAGCTCCCCCTGCTCCAGCACTGGTGGGCAGTGCTTTCTGAGAGAGATGGGGAGGCATTTCACATAAGAGATGCTGCTGCAAAAGGACTGGCTGGCCTGAAGGACAAGCAAGTGGCTGCAGATGAAAGGTGTGAGGAGCTTGCTGCTGGAAAGTGCTAGTCTCAACCTTTAATTTCTATTTTCATTTTTTCTGTAAAAATAATTTCTATCTCTTCCTCTCATGGAAGGCCTTGAATGCTTTCCTTGACCAGCACTTTCCTTCTTACTTTTCCTTTTCTTCAGAGTATTAAGAATATTTGTTTCACTTCCTTTGCTAGCTGTTTTCATCCTTTCTAAACAGCTTTCTAGGCTCCCATTGCCATCTATATGCCCAAATGAGTTCAGGGAGAGGTAGCAAGTTTCCTGAAAGGCCTTTTTCAGGAACTTCTGCTGTTTCTCTTTCATTTATTAGAACCACTGAGGACAAGTAGTCTGCATTACTGGGTGATTTAGTAGTAGCAGTGTTTTCAGTGTCACAGGCAACACATGGAAAAAAACTTCCCTTCCCTAACTGCTACATGTAATATAAGCTGTGCAGGCTGCTCTGTGTTTTACATATTAACAGAGATATATGGATCACAGGTGGGGAATGGGTGGAGAATTGCTTTTTCTGCCCCATCTCTTCACATCATTTCACTTAGCTCTGCCATTTCAATGTTCAGCTCCTATTGTTAAAAATAAAGCGTGAGACATTCATTATAAGAAATACTTGAAGGCACAAGGTAAGGGAGATGCCTCAAACAAAACTGGGAGAGAAGAGAAGAGGACATTCAGGTAGTTGTCCTTAAAAGAGGGCACATTGAGAAGATAAAGATCCTTACAGACAGATTCGGCATAAAGGTGAGCACCCTTAATTCACATTCAGCAGCATGGGAGGATCTCCTGGCACCTCCAGGAGCTAAACTGTTGCGAGAAATTGCCCAGACCACCATCCATCCCTGGGCACCTTCCTGGCCTCCACTACATGCAGAATATGAAAGTCTGCAGTTAATAGGTTCACCTTTCTTTTTCCATGCCCAAGAGCAGGCTACAACTCCACCTGCCAGTGAGAAGGAAATGTGTTCTGCTGGGTATGCATTGCCCAGTCTGACAGCACATATCTGGAGAAAGAGGAGGTAAATGGAAGAGTGTTGTCTGCCCAGCACTGCAGTCAGTCTTACTAGGAATACTGCATACTCTTTCTTCCCAAGAGGAATCTATTATTTCCATCATGCTCCTTGATATTATGCCTCTTAATTTACCGTGTGCACTCAGTCACTAAACATGCAGGTGTGTATGTATGAAATATGATTTAATACTTATAATGGAAGAATTATGGCCAGTATCTGTCTTCTTGCACAGTATAGGGCAATGAGGTCTTTTATAGGAGTGTCAAGCATTTTTTACTTTAATAAAAATATGAGGAACTTTTCCCTGAACAAAAGTCTATTACTTTGGTTCTTACAAGTGTTGTCTTTGGCAAGACTGAGGAGCTGTCATACAATGGCATGATTTGAAAAGGGACAGGAACAAGGGACAAGTTACATCATGGAGTTTGGAGGGAGGCTACCTATCTAGCAGGGTTTGTCTGAGCACTGGTCCTGCTCCCACGCAGCTCCTGTTATGTCTGGTCACTTGTACCTAGCACATGAGATTTTGTAGTGGTGGAAAGTTCACATCCTCATATTGTGATTGCAAGATCCAAACTTTATTGGAAAGCAGCAAGAGTCTGCTGTGTGAGAATTCTGCTTACCTCCCAGATGCTGCAAGCTTGTGGTGCACTGCTGGGAAGTTCTTTCTGCTGGAGGTGAAGTAGCAAAGCCACACCTAGAAGAACAGTTCTCACCTTTTTTTTCTCGCCCCAGCATGGCTGGGCTGCACCCCAGCCCAATCCATGTTGGGTTACAATGATTCAGCTCACAAGCTGGGAATTGATATCTACAGAATGGAGGCATTGTTATGTGCTGGAAGAGGAAAAGACTGGTCTAAACAAAGTGTTGTATTCTGTAACAGGGAGCAAAATACCTCTAAAATATTGCTTATAAAGTTACTTAGAATAGAGGTATTATAGTAATTTTAGATATGTTAGTGATTTATGATGAAACAAGTCAACCTGTTTTTCTCTCAAATAAACCAGAAAATGCTATATTTCTTGGTAGTTATGTCAAAATTATTGTTTTGGGGAAGTTTAATATGAACTGCTGAGTGTCTTGATCTTTATGGAAGGAATGAGGGCATAAATTGCAGTTAAATGGTAAACTTTGATCTTGATTCTTTGCCACTGTTTTTCAAGAGCTGCCCTACAGTACTTGAAGCGTAGCAGACTAAGTGCAAATGTGGAATTAAATTATTTTTCATCAGCTATTTAACTATCAGCTGCTCTAGCATCATATACGAAATAGAAAAGAATCAATGACTGCTCTAAGATACACATTTTCTCCATAGTCACACAGCCCACAGTTCTTGAAATAGGAACTATAATGAATATCCCTTCCCAGTCCGGCACTTCCCTTGGCTCTGTACCAGGGCAACATTTCCATACGGGCCAAAATCTGTCTACCTCTAACACATACAGCTTCACTTCATGAAAAATGATTTAAACCAAGTGATTTAACTTGAGAGTCCACATTACTTGTTCTTCATAAAATATTCCATATTGTCATCCTTGCTGATGTCTGGGGGCTGTTGGGACATCCAAGGAGGAGCTTACTCTTTGCTAGGAAAAGCCTTATTCTGATGGTGCTGTTATTGCAAATAACTCTTGCTTCAGTGGCCTGGGACAAATATTTGGAAAGCAAAAATACCCCTTGAGGGTGAAACACCTTTTGGGTAGAGAGGTGCTGGTTGTTACATGGATTCATGTTTGTAAACATTATCAAAGCATATATGGCTACTAACATGTTCTTGGGTACAATTCCCCATTCTGGAACTGCATGGATGGTGTGTTTTTTTTCCCAGTGGCAAGTATCCAAGGACCCCCTTTGCAATGTTACCTTCAGATTTACTGCTACCAGTCAACTGGTATGAGCAACATGGTTGGACTGGGTAAGGACAAGGCATAAACATAGCACTGGTCCATTAAAATTACTTACCTGACTCAAGTCAGGTGAGTGGTTTGCAACCACTGGTGCTGGTTCGCAGCTCTTACTAAGTTCCCGGATGTCTCGAGAACTTGTTTATACCAGGGAGCTTGTTTGTGTGGTTTGTAGGGAAATATTTAGGCATGCATTTAGGTAGAATTGTTGTTTCATTTCCCCTGCTGCTTTTGGCCTTTAGGCCTTCACTTTCTCCTTCTATATCACAACTGCTTATCAGGCAGTAGTTCTCTTTGGTCCCAGCATTTTTGCTGCTTTTTTAACAGGGATATGAAGCATTTTATTTGCTATCTTTCCCATAATTGTTAACATGGGTCTTACAAAATCTTTTCCCTGCATGTTTCACATAGAAACCCAAATTCAACTGCTTGGCTGATGTCTTTTATCTCCTTGCATTTTCTGGATTTTGCAATAGACTGAGGACTCTATTTCTGATTCCATTTCATGTGTCTGTGTTAATAGTCTGATGGGGGTAGGAAATCAGGTTGGTGTCATTTTTTTTGCAACAGACATATAAACTGCAGTATTTCAACAGCATACACTGGAGGCATTGTGAGGCTGCCAATGTCTCTCTGTAGATGCTGTCTCATTGCTATTGACAATAATGAATTTTCTTCTCTGTTTTTATTAAAAGACAGGTTATATCTTACTCTGGTGGCTTCTTCCCCTACCAGATGCTGTTTCAAATTTTCACAAAGGCAAACCAGTTTACGTATGTCTTTGTCCTACTGACCGTGGTTTAAAGGCCTATCAGCTCTTCCTGTTTCAAGAGCAAGGCTCCCACCACAGTTACAATCCCCTGAAGCTCTGCTGAAGTTGATTCAAGGTAAGTGTGGCTGTAGTTACCACTATCACATTGCGTGTTTCAAGGTCATCTGAGAAACTTAGAAGAAATGCTTCTAGTTTACAACTAATAATGTGAACTAAATTAATATTTCAGTTATGGCAGTGTAACTGTATTGCCTTTAACTCTTTAGTCAATTCAGGTGTTTCAGTGATACTAAGTTTCATGTCAGTTTTAGTTTACCCCTAGGTCTGTTTCCATGACCTGTTAGCTAAGAGCTGAGCTTGTGGTCATGATCTCTTGCAACTTCTGTCTTGTTACATTCACGTCTGTACAGCAGCATTGCTACCATGACAGTGACAATGAACCTTCCCAACATGTCTAGTGTATGTGGTGCCATTTGGGATTGATCCTGTGGCAGTTGACCCTCACCAACTATGATTCAGTATGTGTTTTGAGCCTGCCTACCTGCTAGGTCTCAGAACACAGCAAGGGAGACGCTTTCCCGAGTTACTAATGCTTGTCCCAGTCACTGGGATGAAGAAGTGCCTCTTTTTCTGTAGCAATTAAACAATTCTGTCCTGTTATATAGTGAGCTAGCTTGAATATATGTAAAGATGAACCCTGTGTGTCTTCTGAGCAGTGACTACTTACCTACGTTCTGAGGTCCTGCTCTATATATAAGCTTCCCTATCTCTCCTGATTCCTGTCAATTAATTGTTCTCTTCCTTCCCCCTGCTTTTTCTTCCTTTCCTGAGTATTCTGTAAGGCAAGTGCTATATAGATGGATTTTTCTGAGCTGTTTCCTGATATAGCTTCCCCACCTTTCCCTGTCTGCTCTGTGTAGGCTAGTGATTCTCCTGGTGTGTCTGCTATGAACTGCTCGTGCTAGGAATGCTGTGAGCAGGGTCAGGAGTCTGTGCTTTAATTGAAAGGAGTATCTTTTATTCTGTGCCATGCTTCAGTCTGCATACTTTTTCTCTTGAGATTTATCTAATGATTTTCCTTGTCCTGGTGATGTTCTGGTCATGCTACCAAGAGTGTCTAATGTCACTTGAGCTGTGGCCGTTGTTTTGTGTGGCAGCAAATGGAGGTAGCCTTGCAAGTTGAATGACACCCACTTTCTCTTTGACATTTGACTTAGTGTGTGTGTTATTTCTGTCTCCACAACGGATAGCTTGTCCACCTGGGATACTCACATGAAGAAAGCCTTGCTGTACCCTGACTGTGTATGAGCGACTTCATGCTCTTGCTTCTTCAACATTATCTAGAGCACAGGGAGCATGAGGTGAACATCTGTACGTTGAAGTAAAGTGAGGTTCTCCTGCTCCATGCTGTGAAAGTCCCATGTCTAGAAAAGGACAGGTACCCACACTGAGGTCACATGCTACCTTGTGAGGCACCAGCTCCCCGCACATAAGCCCTCGTCACTTCAGAAGCCATGTGGACCTTGTTATTTGCCTCTTTTCTGCCAATTTCGAGTGACAGAAATTCACCCTGAGACTCTAAGGCTCATGTTTCCCTCAGCTATGGTACTTTCTGTATATTTTTGACAGGATTTTTCTTGTCAGAGATATTATGTGTGACCCAATGCAGAACAGTCATCTCTGAAACTTTTCCTTCTTATACCACCAGCCTTCCTTCTGCATTCCTTCTCTCCTCTATTACACTCATATCTGTTTGCGGAAGACTATCCATGGTTTTCTTTTCCTTCTACACTTTTAAGCTGCTATAGGTTTCATCGAAGAATTAGGCAAATGCAAATACTGTCACAAAGGAACTGGGGAGATCACGCAGGTGGAGTAAAGGAATTGAAGGGCTGCTTGCAGTTACAGCTTGCCACTACCTTGGCTTAGATGCTGTGGCAGGATATGCCCACTTAGTGATCCGACCAAAGGCAATATATGACCCTCTATATACATTCACATAGATAGGAAACCAGTGCTGGTGTGATTGGTCTTTTCCTGTAGTGCTTCAAGTTTCTAATCCTCTGTATCTATAGGAACAGAGTTAGATCTGGCACAATGCTCAGGCAGAGAAGAGAGAAAGTGAAGGCAATATACAGCTTCAGTGGTATGTAATTTTTTTCCTACACAATCTTGATAACATAACACCCTTCACAGTGTTACTTCCAGAAATTTCAACACAGTATCTGATAAGCACAGGTCATGCCTGCATTGCACCTCAGCAGCTCAGATAAAATAGCAGTTTAAAACAAATTTGATCCCTGATTATTGTTGGCTGTCCTTGCATTGCTATAAGGGGGAACCTACATTTCTTTAAATTGCTGAGAAGATTGAGCTATTTATCTGTTTTTTAATGCTTTCCAGCAGCAACACAGAGGTTGCACACAAGCTGAAATTAAGCATTTTAAAAACCAAAACATGTTGTCACTAGTGGAAACTTGTGGGAAATAGTATCTTAATAACCCACCAACAAGCTTTGTCAAAAGCAGTGTGATATCTGGGCACAACTGCTGTGGTGGTAACTGTTGATTTCCTCTTAGGCTAGAGGCTGTTCCAAGGAATGATGTCAAGAATTGCTCTCTGGTGTATCCAAAATTTTCTTGAACAGGTAGCACACTGAGTTAGTCATACCAAAACCCGAGGTATCAGCCTCAAAAATGGAAAACTGGCAACTTTAGGTTAAGGGGAATTTGCACTGGAGTTTAGGCTCAGGGGTTGTATTTCAGGTGTAGTAAAAAGGTACTTATAGTAAAGTAACCCCCTCCTACCCATCTACCTTAATGTAAGGCATCTCTTTAAAACACTGCTATGTTGCTTGCAACACTTCTGCAGTGATGCTACGCATATAAAACTCAAATGAAAAATGCTGATACTGAGAGCACATCCTAATTAAAATAACAAGTTTTTAATGGATGTTATGATACCTTTATGTGAAAAGGTTCACCTCTAACATCCTTTCTCCCTTTTTCTTAACACCTTTGTCTCCCAGTGCTGTTTCTGGTTGTAACTGCTAATCTCACTATGATGTCTCTCGTTCTTCAGAAGTTTAGGGTTATTTCCTTATGGCAGCTTGGTCTTACTTGTCCCTGTAGCACTCAGAGGTTGAACTTCCTGGAGCTTTGGTTTAACGTCAGCCATCGATCACAACAGAGGGTAACTGAGTGAAATGTAATGGTCTGTAAAACACAGGTCATGGGTGATGACGTACTAGTCCTTTTTTAGCTTTGAACTCTGTAAACCCTGTGGGAACAGGCGGCCTCGCTCCTCTCCCACTCCTGGGCTCAGCTTTGCAAAGGGGCAGAGAGGGAGGGGGAAATGAACCAAACCCAGCGCCTTCGCCCCCTCAGAACGTTTATCCCACTGAAAACTGAACGGATTGCAGTTCCTGGTCTTGGTCTGTCACTACGACTCACACCTTCGAGGGTCTCTCCCGGGCAGGCTGTGCCCGGGAGCCACACGCAGGTGTGAACCAGCCCCTGCGGGAGAGGCAAGTCACAGAAAGCCCTTCTTCAGGGCACATGTTCCCCAGGGTCTCGCTCGGCGGCAACAGCCACTGCAGCTTTCAACTTCCATAAGAGGAATGCCGCTCCCCAGCACGCTGCCTGCGGTTTCACACAGCCCAGCCGCGGATCGCCGCCCATCCAGACCCTGAACCCTGCGGCGGGACAGCTCCGGTGGGTGCCGGGAGAAGGAGCCCCAGTAGGCGGTGGGCAGGCCTCCCGGGCTGGCTTTACAAGGGAATGTGGTGACAAAAAGCCAAGGCAGAACTCCCACCGCCGCCGCCTCTCCTCCCGCACTTCCAGCGGCAGAGCCCGCCGCTAGGGGGCGCCGCCCCGCCCCGCGCACGGCCCCGGGGCGCGGTGCCGGGAGGGGCGGAGCATGCGCAGTGGGCGCGCCTCGCCCGTGCCGCG
>JAYRBT010000001.1:54847466-54858338 GCA_036023395.1 Myiotriccus ornatus | reverse complement strand
CGCCCCGCGCACGGCCCCGGGGCGCGGTGCCGGGAGGGGCGGAGCATGCGCAGTGGGCGCGCCTCGCCCGTGCCGCGCGCCCCTGCCGCCGCGAGCGGGAGGAGGAGGAGGGAGACAGGGAGGGCGGCAGGCAGGGAGGGAGGGAGGCAGGTCGGGCGGCCCTCTCGGGTACCCCCGGCGGCGAGGGGAACATGGCGACGCTGGGAGGCGAGTCGCAGCCCTTCCCCGCCTCTGCTCTGGCGGCGGCGGGTGGGGTGGGCGGCGGCGGCGGCGGCAGCGGGGCGCTGGGTCTGCAGGCGCCGCTGAACCGCGGTCTGGAGCGGGCGCTGGAGGAGGCGGCGCACTCCGGGGGGCTCAACCTGAGCGGCAGGAAGCTGAAGGAGTTCCCGCGCAGCGCCGCCGCCCTCAGCCACGACCTCTCCGACACGGTGCGGGCAGGTGAGCCCGGGCGAGGGGCCGGGGGCGCAGGGAGGGGGCGGCCGGCGCCGGGCTCTGCCGGGGCGGGAGGAGAGGGGAGGCGGACGCTGGTTTAATCGCCGGGGACGCCCCTCCCCGCCCCCTCGGGCATTGGTGCCCCCCAGGCTCCCTGAGAGGCGAACACCCATTCCCCACCCTTTCGTTCGCCCTCCCCCGGGCCCATCCCCACGCGGAAACCGAGCGCACCCCCTCCCTCCGCGGACCCTGTGCTTTCTTTATTCCCCCCTGCCCCCGCCTTGGTGTATGAGGTAGGTGTTTGCTCCCATATGGCTGGATCTCCGCACACTGCTCTCCATCCCCCCCAGCTCTGCGTTTGGTGAGGCAGGGCTGGCTCTCCCGTGGCACACTGGGGGAGTGTCTGTGTATGTGTGTGAGGAATTCTTGCTCGCACCTGTCCGTCTCTCCCTCTGGGGAATGTGCGTCTCTGTGCGACTCTTCCCTGACTGCTGAGGTTTGCGGTGGCTGTCAGCCCACCTTTGATTCGGCTGCGGGAGGAATACATATAGGTGCCAAGGTGGATACCTGCCTCTTCTGCCCTGCTGCTCGTGGGTGGACCCGCCAGGCACGGAGGATGTAACCACATTAAGATACTCATGTGCCTCCGGACATGTCACCTGTTTGCATGCCATAGGTGAAGACATGTCCATAGGAATACCTTTCTCTGCAGCTACCCCAGAGACCATGCTGCCTTTCACTAATGACACTTGTTCAGCACTGGGGTTCACATCCACCCTTGTGTCCTTACAGTCATGAAGCCACAAGCACCAGCTCTGTGCAGTGCTATTCTTCCAAAGCAAATGTGAAGAGAAATCACAGTCTTCACAGGCACTGTACATACTCTGCAGTGGGGGACACCATCATTACATAAATCTGCAGGCAGGAGTGGTGAGGTGAGGTGTATCCATCCAGTCTGTGTTTACCTTGCCCTAACGCTTTCCTTCCAACATGGAAAAAGGCACACTTATTTCTCACCTAAGCAGACTGACCCTGCTCAAAGGGTCATACCTGTTTTCCTGCCCCTGTTTATGCCAGGGCTTGGAACCTAATCTGTTCTTTACATGTAAGGAGGCAGAACAGTACAAACCCGCATTAGAAGAATATTTTAGTGTATTCCTAAGATCTTTAGTCTGCTGCCTCCGCATGCCCTTTTGTGTCCCCATTTGCCTGCTGAAGATAATTGTGTTGTAACAGCAGAGGAGGAGACATGTAGTCACTTGTTCTTGTCCCACAAAACAGCAGGTGCTATACCTGCATGCAAACATGTGATAACATGAATCACAATTCTTGACTACTCCTGCACATGAGGGTATTTAGGCTTTCCTGTATGTGGGGACATGTGCTGACTGCATGCTTGTGTCTATCCCACTTATGAGGAACAGGGTGTATGTCCCAGATGTGTGGTACATGTCATATGTAATTGTCATTTAGCTTTGTCACTTGGTTGCTGTTGCTGAGTGGATTTCACATTGGTCTGTGTGAACACCTGTATCATCGTATCAATAAAAGAGAAATGTGAAGGAAATCTGATGTATGAAACTACCTTGAATTGATAGCATGAGCTGCCGTGCTAACAGTTAGTTGACTCAGTAACAGATATGAAAGGGTAGGCATGGTGGTGGAACTGAATGTGGTTAGAAGAATGACTTTCAGCTTGTCTTCCCAAGCAAGACGTTTTATCTCATTGCTTTTTTATAGTTGTAGTCTAGCAAAGACATGCCATGATATAATTTGGAAATCCAGAAATTTAGCTTGTTTAGGTTGGTCTTATATCGATCCAAACTGTTGGAAAACAAAATTATGTATGGGGGAAGAAAATTGTTTGATCTGCGGTATGTTAGCATTTATGTGTTGTGTAAGTATGTGCTGTACAAGCATGAGCTGTGTGTGCTATGTATAGGTAGTACCTGCTTCTTACATGCTTGCTTGTTCTACTAATTTTTCTAGGAAAAAAGGTAGTCTTTCAAGCATTAATGTCCTTTTGTTGGAGTTTACCTGGAAGACATTCAATATGAAATTAAATGTAGAATTGTGTTTCTATTCTCTTTTTGTTTGGTATAAACAGCAGCGTAGAGCAGCCCGTTTCTCAATCTTGTGACAACAGCAGCCCTTTTTTTATTGTCCCTCCTTAGCAGAGCCATGTGTTAATCTATCGTTACTTAATGTTTTTGTTTGTAACAGTGAGTTATAGCTGTTGAATGGGAATTGTTTGCCTTGGGAGTTACGTCGTGTGTTGATATATTTAAAAAAAAAAATCCATGTTTCTTTTCACTTGTTACATTGCATAACTAAAATGTATAAACAGAAGAGATGCTTGGCTTAAGCCCAGATTGCGGAAGCTCTTGGGGCAAACTCTTGATGGGAATTTTCTCTTTCTTCCTTTCCATAAATGTTCATAGTATAAAACCAGTACTTTCTTGTACTGCTTGGAATATGTCTGTGCAGTGAGTGACTTATAGTTTTGAATCTGATGTGCTGACATGTCTCTCAAGCCTGGAAACTTTGGGTTTTGGGGTAGGGGTAGCCTTTAATTGTTAAAGTTTTGTTTGTTTTTGTTTGTGGGGTTGAATTTAGAAGTCTGAAGAGCAGGGAATTTCCAGAAAACTGAAACCATGTCTGCATCTTGAGAGTGGTTTAGTATCAGAGACTGAAAATATTTTTGAATTTAGAAAGTGATGGTCTACAGCTACTCTCAAATAAAATATTATCAAGCTTGTTCTGGGGAAAGGTTCTGAGTGCTTTATATAGGTCTGAGGAAGAAAGAAGTGTTAAACTTTAAATTCTCTGTTCATGCAATTTTTTTTTTCACTGAAGTTAAAAGTCAGATTTCCTTTAGCAATTGATGCAGTTATGAAAGGGACAGTTTGTTTGCCTTTAACAGCTGGAACTGGATCGTTTGACTTTTCTAGCTCTTATTGCGGTAACATTCTGTAGTAACTGCAGAGGCTTAACTGTACTTATCACTTTCTATTTGTGAAGCTTCTTGTTGTGCGTTTTCTTCTGTGACTTTTCATTGCATTAAATACATCTTGCTTACAGAGACATGATAGGATATTTCTTTCACAGTCTTGAAAGTTCTGCTTAAGAGCTGAGTGACCCAGTCAGATGGAACTTTTGGGCTGTATCTGCACACAGGAGGGAGTTTTCATGTTGTTCGGTACTGTTAGAAGAAAACAAAACCTCTGTGTAAAGTGTCTTGAGCTTAGTCAGACGTTTTAAACCACATCTGTATGGATGGATTGCAAAAACCATTTAAAAAATAATAAACGCTATTCTTATCACTTTTATTACAGGCTGGGTTATGCAGAAGTCAGTGGCACAGTAATCACATAGTTCTTAAGTAATAGCATGCAATTACATTCCTCCAAACTGCTGGGAATGCTGAAAGCATGTTCCTTTATAAAAGAGGAAGAAAAGGCCCCAAAGATGTTACTTAAATGTGTAACCATGGCTGCCTGTATCACATCAACCTCTCTCTGTAGGCTTTGCTTGTATTTCTGAAGGCAGGTCCTCTGAACCTTTTCTGGTGAATACTTTCTTCATCCATTTCTGCTGGCCGAGTTAGTCACACAAGGAAGGATTACTTCCTGCTGCTGGTAATGACATGGGAGAGAAGCAGTTCGTTTTTTAATCATATGGTACATTGTTAGAAAATAATTACAAATTGAAGTATTTGATTCCTAGTTTGGACAGTATGAAATTTTGGAAGGATTTTTTTTTTTTTTTTTTGAGCTTTAGAATGCTCACTCAAGAAAAGACTGACACTTGTTTCTAAGTAAGTGGACTGTGGTTGCCTGGCAATGCTGTGTTGAAGACACCATAGCCTGGCACCATCTTTGAAATAGTTGTTTAGACTGTATTACTGTGGTTTTGTTTTCAAAGTGATTAAAACATCGCAGTATTGCTATGGGGATTGATACTGGTTCAGGTGAAATATGTTCCTTTCATTGCTCTTTGCTAAAAATAATAATAACAATATCATCATTATCATATTTCTGATTTCCCATTTTTTCAAAATTAAATAACTTACAAATAGGGCTCTGAGCAACCTGATCTAGTCAAAGATATCCCTGCTTCTTGGAGTAGGATTGAACTAGATGACATTTAAAGGTTCCTTACTACCCAGACCATTCTATAATTCTAGATTAGATTGCCATAATTTATTCTCACTTATTTTCTCCAGCTCCTTTATTAATGTAATTCTTCCTTTGCTTCTGAGAATTCTCCTAATTACATCAGTAAAGATGCAGTTGGTTCCACCTATTCTCAATGCTGGTTGTACTGGGAAGGATGTCACACGTACAGACTAGTTTGTTTGTGCTACGGCATGCTTTCAAGTATCAAATATGACCACCAAATGGAGTCTTGTTTAGAATTTGGTTGTTATTTGGTCACTAGGGAAAAAAAAGAGATTTTATATGCCTCTGTCCTTTTAAGAATTCTCTCCGGTGATTGCTGCTTTGAATAATTCATCATCTAGAATTAATATTTTGATTAAATTGGGGTTTTTTTTCTGATGAGACTTTTGAGAGACATTAATTTTGCTCATTTTATCTAAACTCATATCAATAAAAAAAGTCTTTATAAAGCAAAACAAAAGAAGCAAACTCTATTTCTTCTTCATGTTCAAAAGTCAGTCCCTTCCTACAGCCTTCCTGTGTTTATTTGAAGATTTCTAACTTTACTTATTCTGTTTCTTACACAAATAATAACTGTATCAGGACTGGAAGAGAGAGTAAATATGTTTATTATCACTAATGAATGAAATATTACCCTGCAGCCAAAGCTTATGGGATATAACTCTGAAGGCTGAAAAATGAAGATAAATCAATTTTGTGTTCATTATTATGTATTTAACGGTTTCCAACACTACCTGATCGTGGGCTTTGTCTGGACATCTCTGTGTCAACATATTCTAGTTTCTGATTTTTACTCAAGCAGTGCTTCATGAAAGAGCTTTATCAAACTAAAGGAGTTTTTGTAGAGGCATGTTTGTGTGTAGGAACTTTTAACTGCAGAATACCATTTAAACCATTAGTTCTTTCCTTCCAAAGCCTGAGTGCATTATTGCTAATGGGTCTTAGAAAACCTCAAGGCTATTGACTCGTATGGAAAAGAGTCTATTAGTTCTTTTGCTGTAGAGTTTAGTCACTTGTGCTTTCGAGAGTTACCTCTTTTGTTTGGAGATTTATGCCCCCGTAGTTGAAAAGTAGTCAGTGACTTTGCAGGTGCTGTTAGACTCTTCTCAACACAAAACAAAGTGAATTAGCTTGGAGTGTCTTTTGTTGTGTGAAACAAATTAGCAGTACTCGATTGCCTGGTTTCTCTTTCAGAACGTGGCTTGATGAGATTAATGGCTTTCTACCACTGAGTCTGTGTGTGTCTCTTTCCCTTGTATTTTTATTTGTTTTTTCTTTTGGACTAGCTTGCTTTGTAGAATAGCTTCAGAACTGTTGCAAGGACTAAGAGGCAGGAGAGATGACAGCCTAGAAATCATATGATAGGAGGAAAGGTGAAACCCCACTATTTCAGCAGGAGTAGACTGTGCTGTGTATTGAATCTTTACCCTTAAAGCTAACTTTCAGTTTAGGGTAGCTGTTTTATAAACACCTCTACCTAGAATTGCCAAAGCCATGTTTGGACATGCTGTGCAAGTAAATGAATAAAAACTGATTGCTTTTGTAGAAATACTGCCCCTTTGTGCATCCTTGGCCAATATGCTTGGAAGAGACTGACTTGCTGTTATGGTAGTGAAGGTGCTGTAGATTCCTTTTCAAATGCTTCTAGACAAACAGTTTTGGAGATCCACTCGCATGTGATTACAGGCCTTGTGGGAGGTAGAAGCCAAATTATCCCTATATTCTTTGTGAGCCTCCTTTTAATCCTTTCCTGATCTGTTTCTATTGTGTCATCAGCACAAAGGACATCTTGGTTTAGGCATATGTATAACAGGAGGGACTGCATGGGTCTTAATATAGTTACTATATGTAGAGTTTTGAAAACAGTAAATACTTTGTGAGGCTGGGGCAGAATCAGCTATGACAAAGTAGAGTGACTATTTGCCCAATAGAACTGTGGCTTGGAAGAGGAATGAGGTGAATGCCAATGTAATACAGGTTTGAAGAAGAAAATTGATAAAAAGGAGATACTATTAAAAAGATACTACTGAAGGCAGAAGTGTCATAGAGAGTGAAAATTTCTGAACTACTGAGCAAAAATATATGAAGTAGCGGAAAGAAGGGAAAGGATTTTAAGCAGGGCAGTGAGCTGTTTATTCTTGGTTGAAAGTACTAAAAGGCTTGGGATACTTTTCTGATATCTGTAAAACTGAGGAAAAATGCTAATTATGTTGATAATGATAATTAGAATTTTGTGAGTAGAGAATTAAATAAACATGGAGAAAATTATTTGACTCTAATGTCAATGACATTTATTGACTTTATGCTACAAATAATAGTTTCAAATTCGTAGTTTAAAATATTAACTGTTGGATTTAAGTTTGGAAAGCTTAGCATCCGTTTGCCTGAAGAAGGAAAAGCCGGTGACATTTTTGCTGCTTACAGAGTTACAAGAGCAACTAAGATGGAGCCTGATGTTTTGCATATCAGAATGACCACTCTGGGAAGGTTGAGTAACTTCTCCAGGCCATAGACAGATTGTTCATCATTCTGCGTGCTGTGTTCTTGCTGTTAGTACACATCTTCTAGATTTGTGAACATCCCCGAGCTGGCTAGATTGCTAATTCACAGTTAAAATCAATATGATTTAAATAATTTAAGTGACACTTCTCAAATCAGAGGTGTCCTTAACTTGTTCTGTTGAGACCAGAATTAGGAGAACAGTGCACCCATTTATTGTTCTCCTGAGTGTAAAACTGAAAGAGCCAGAAATGTAATCCCTGTGTTCAGCATGCAGATTGCTGTCAAAAGTGGAAATGGGTGTTAAATCTCCTGACTTCTGACTGTTCTCTGCTGACAATATTGTTTAAGGTATAATACACACATCAGAGTAGTTCTTTGGTAGGGTACTGAGGAGTTAAACTTCTGAAGGAAAAATTACTTCCTGCTAAATTTGTGCATAGATGTGTCCTTGTGGGAGGAGTTCATTTATGAAATTCTAATGCTTTCTCCCCAGTGTCTTTTCACTAAGGGTGTCCTGATGGCCAGCTTTTTCTCCCTTCTTTCCATGTATGGTGCAGAACACCATAATGTCTGTAAACCTCCTAACTATTTAAAAATAGAAATAACAGTAACAGTCTTGCGTCTTTTATCCCAGTTTGTGGGAGATTTTATTCCTTGGTACAAAGTGCAGTAATTGTAATACTTCTATTTCCTTTCAAGACTGGTGATTTAAAATGTAAGATTGATAACAGATTTAATTCCTAGGTTTGGGGTTTGTCTGTATAGACTAGTTAAGTGTTTTCTACTATTGCAGCCCAATAAATACTTCTTTCTGGTAGAAGGAGACATTGCTGGAGCAGCTGGCATTAATATGTGTGTAGAGGATTTAAGGCAAATAATTTTTTGAATTAAAGAAACAAAATTCAGCAAAGTACATCTTGGAATTATATTTGAACATAGCATGTGGCTTGATTTCTTTATACTGTAAAGAATACTAAAATACTACTGTAATACTAGTTTATATTATAAGATAGTACGTTTCAAAAGTAGCACAGAAACTGCAAATGACAGTTTCATTTATTGTCTGTATACAGACCTGAGGGTTTCTTAACTTCTGAAGTCTGCATCTTTGATTGTGTTATTTGCAGTGACATCACTCCTTTCTAGCATTATATTAGACAGGCAAAAGGCAAAAAAAAAAAATTAAATTATATGAGAAATAAAAAGCTGTCCACATTTAATTGTGAAGAGAAAAACATGTTGGATTTGTTGTTCGGTAAACAGAAAGAAACATGCATAAAATGTGTGTGCAGAGATAAATCACTGAAACCAATGGAGAAGTTTTGTAAAATGGGCAAGAAGTGGGGTAGGAAGAGAAGAGAAAATTAAATCAGAGATTAATTCAAGGAAAGAAGTGAAGCAGAATACGCCCTTGAATAAGGTTTACAGAAGTAAGGCAAGATACCAAACATGCAATAATTCATTTATAATAAGAACCTTCTGTCACATCTTAAAGATAGCGACACTGCTAAGCAAAATTTTCATTATTGACTTTTTTAAAAACTGTTTGAACTTTTAACTGTTTAAAAATTTAATGATAGGAGAAACAGAGATTATTGAACTATTGACAGGTTGTACTATTGCTGCTGTTATATTATTTTATTTGGATAATAGTGAGGCCTAGCTGAATTCAGTCTTGTTAAGGCAGGGCAAGTGTACTAACAACAAAGTGGTCTGTCTATTCGATGGGGAATGAGAAAGAGCATAGTGTCATTCATATGTTATATAATTAAAAATGCAGACAGTTATGAAGATTTCTGAAACAGGATGTCTGGTCAAAGCTGAAAGGAGCCTTCTCAGCAGTTGGGGCAGGGTGAGGTTGCCCTGGTTATTAAACACAGCTGTGATTGATAAAGGGGAGAAACTTAAACCTGGGTTCCCATGATCCTTTTATGTTATGTTGCTAAGGTTTTTTGTTTGGTTGGTTTGTTGTTGTTTTTTGAGTTCATCCTAGTTCAAGAAAATTGTCCTTTTGCCTTCTGCTTTGTACAGTGTCGTTTCCCTACTCGGTAAGTTCTTCCTGTGATCCATGTTCCAAGATTTGAATTCCAGCCTGGCTGAATGCCTACTCCTTGCTTGTGTTCCTTTTCCCAGTCAGTTCATATTGCTTTGTGTTAGTGACTTGTGTTTTTTCCTCACTCACACATGTCCTGTCACTTGCAAGGTTTACTAGGCATGGTATTTTCCCCTGCTTGGTAAGATGTATGACCAAGAATATCCTTGTGCCACCAATCTGAAATGTTTTATGTGTCCATGCTTTGTCTTATTTTGAGACCTATCAGTACAGTTCCTCCTGCCCTGTATACAACGTTAACATGCTTTGTCATTGCATGTAGTTCTTGATTATTTTTTTCATCTCTCACGAGCAGATGATGTAGTTTCTTAGTCACAATGTGCAAAAACCAAGACTGCTTTACTGAATTGTAGCTTTATTATAATGGATGTTTCCATTTGCTATCTGCACTTTCGAATTTGATGAAAAAGTATGTTAATTTGGCAATGTTTGGTTTTATATGTCATTTTTATGAGGTTTTATTTGGGGGGCGATGAAAGAGGCTGCTGAATCTAAAATTGCTTGTTTTTCTTTTAAAAATTGGCAAATTTCTTCCCCAACTTTGGCACTGGTCTTTTTCTTTTCCCCCCATATGCTTACAGAAATTCAGCATAAAAAGTGAATATGATCTGCCAGACTGTTAAAAGAAAGTCTTTCAGGAAGGTGGTGTGGATTTAATAATTTGAATGAAAATATGAATTAATTTAAAATAACCAGTAACTTCAATTAGCTAAAATTTTTGTAACGGAATTTAGAGATAAGACAGACACTCTCATGGTATAGACCATGAGACACTCTTTTGTATGATGGTACTGCTATGTTGAAATGTGCTGTTTGTAGCTTTGGCACTCAGCCAAGCAGTCAGGAACTGCTGTGGGTAGAGAAAGTAGTTTTTTTTAATTTCTTGTGTTTTGAAAGCCTTGTTATGTAATTATATTGATTGTTAATGTAATGACTTTAAGAGCTTAAGTCTTTAAGTCATTAATATAATGGCTTCAAGATTGCTAGTTTTAGTTGTTCCTAGCATAGACCTTGTTCTGTGTTTCTGTTAAAAATTACCTTGCATATGTTGCTCAGTGGGTTACTTCATTGTTCTATAACGATGCAGGTTATCCCTGGTTGTACAGATTGGAAAAACTGAGAATCAGGTATTTTGAATGGCTTAATCTGGATCTGGGAACAGATCAAAGACAAAACTGTGAAAGGGATCCAGCTTTGGTTCTCTGGCTTTTTTTTTTCCTTTTTTTTTTTTAATTTCTCAATCAAGACAGTGTATGTTAACTTCAAGAATAGATAGATGTTGAGGCATTTGAATTAAAGTCTTGTTCTGGAAGATACTGTGATAGTAGTAAAGACTTAAACCTTGAAGCTTCCATTGTGGTCTTAAGTCCTGGGAGTGGTTTTAAATGTATTAACACAATGCAGAAACTCACTTTATAGGAGCATCTGGCACAGACACACAGATACAACTCAGAAATAGTCATTCTCTAAAAGAATACCACTCTGGATTTGCAAGCAGTTAAGTATTAACTTTACACAAAAAACCTAAACGAACAACAAAAAAACGCTAAACAAACAAACAAAAATAAAAAGGGGGGGGGGGGGGGGGGGGGGGGGGGGGGGGGGGGGGGGGGGGGGGGGGGGGGGGGGGGGGGGGGGGGGGGG
>JAYRBT010000001.1:54810626-54839899 GCA_036023395.1 Myiotriccus ornatus | reverse complement strand
GGGTTTTGTCCGGAAATCTACTTGGGCAAAACCATTCACAGCCCCAGGGACGGGCTGGTGGGCAAAACCACGACAACCTTTAGCCATTTTCATGCAGTTTACTAATTTGGAGCAAAATTTGTAAGTTGTGTAGTATGAATCTGTTGTTTTGCACAATGTTTTAGTAGCTAACATGGAATGACAGAATGAATAGAGCTGTACTGTATATGAGAGTAAGATGGTAATACTGAATCTTAGGATACCTGTTGAAATTTTTTTTCTCCCCTCTTTGGCTTTAACCTTATTTTACAGTAATGAAACTAGTTAGTTCACATAAGAGTTGAGTTTTGGTGCAAATACCAAGTGGCCTCCTTCTGATATGGAGGAAAAATAAGAGGAACAGAACAGCTTCTCTTATTGTAGAAGAAGCAAATTCTGAGGTGTAACCACTTGAAAAGGGCATTCTCGAAGAACTTGGCTTTCTTTTTCAGTAGTGCAAGAAATTGGATCGGTAATTCAGAATTTTTTTTTAATAAAGGGAAGTTTATAAAAATGAATGCATGATTAATTTCCTTATTTTTATCAGTTTTGTTTTCAGTGGCCTATATTACTTGGAAGGGAAAGTTGGATAACAAACAGTTTTAAATATCAGCTCCTAACAGAAGGACTTTGCATTGCACACTTAAACTTCTTAATTGGGATTGAATCTCTTAATTTATGACTATTGTGACTTTATGACTATGACTATTGTGATGATCTGTCATTTCCTACCTGATACCTTGTTTCAAGTGAATGAGATAAATATGAAAATCAAATGTGAACTAATTCAAGTTAAGATAAATATAAATAGGCTTATGTGGAATACGATAGCCCCAATATCTCTCTGACTAAAGATTTGTGATATTACATACTTTTAGCACATGGCAAGAGTCATTGTGTAATTGTAATTACCAGAATGCTATTTTTAATTTCAGAATAAATTAATTTGTTTGTATGTGCTTGTTGTTTTATTATAGTGAAACTTTACTTTGCAAAGGCTAGTTGAGTCAAATTTTCTGAAGGTTGCCAAATAAGTATTCCTTGTTTTGGTGAGACTATCTGACCAATGTATGCTCTTTATATTTGCTTGTAAGACTTGGAGGAAAATTTAATTTATAGACCATTGATACTTTTTATCCCTCTTTGATTTCTGTGAGTGTGAATATCTTAGTCAAGTATAAGCCTCTCTAAGTCTTGGTAGGGTAGGTAAGGTGCTTATTTGCCAGATAAGGCCACAGTTAAGGCAGGAGAATGTCTTTCCTTAACAGACTATTCCCCAGGGTAACTATTCACATAAAAGCACATCTCTTTTTAGTTTCATAATTATATGCAGGCAGAATATTTCAAATCATACTGGCTATTAAAATTACTGCTAACCAGAGTTTTGTGTAATGCAGTTTGTCAAACAACTGTTGTTTGCATTTGTATAAAGAACTGCCTCAGTCATTGTGCATTGTATTCTCTCACTTACCGGGGTGTGCAAGCACATGTCCACAGACGTGAGAGACATGATGTACAGGCATATGCACACTTCAGGCATGTGGACTTAAAATTTAGATTTTCATTTTTTTGTTTCTGGGAAAAATAAAGGCATGTTTTTTATGTCCATAATTTGAAAAGTAGAAGTAATTAGTGTAATCATGGGAGCTTTTCAGTATCTGTTTTAAGAACAAAATTTGTGATTTATGCAGAATTTATTCAGAGAAATTGTATATGTATTTCATTCTGAACTTGGTTGCTACTCAGAATACACACTGTATGTATATTTACAATATACAGTATATTTATTTACAATATGCAGTAATTTCTGCATATCTAAACACTTTTGTGTGTTTTAATAATGTAGCATTGGCCCTTTTGTTATGTATATACTTTAGATAGTAACCTTCCACAGAGAGTGCAACTGATTACTGGTTTAAAAACCCTCTTCTTTGTTTTTACAGAAAAAGTAAATACTAGAAGAGTATGAGTACCTCAAAATTCTAGTCTAATCTTTATTTTGTTTATGTCCTTGTGCAGTTGTTTTTTCAAGTATGTCTGACTACAGTTTAGCAAGAAGAAAAATATTACGCCTTTCTCTTCACTCCTTTGTTATTGATTTCTGCAGATATGTCCACATAAGGTTTAATCATTATTTCTGAGATTGCTTAGGTCTGAGGGTAGTTACCTATCTTAAACATTGTGGTGAGATATTTTTTACTGTCTTGTTACCTGTTTTCTGACTCCTTTTTGATATTCTTCTAATGTTTTGCCTTTATTAGGCAAAGTAAGGGTCTTTGTATTTCAGATACTTGATTGCATTCTGTTCCTCTCTGTGATGAGGAATACTAAAATAAGATTTTAAGTGCATTTAAGTGGATACAGTTGAGTGTTTTTAATGCATATAAACATTAATGAAAAGATTTTGTGCCTTTTCTAGGCTGTCTTTATATCATAATTGCATTCTTTAAAAATTAATCTCAGTCAGTTACGCTTCTTCTTAGATGTCAGTGGATTAGTGTCACTATGTTACTTGAAGCAAGATGTATTAATCTCTTATTCAAGGCTTAAATCTATGAATCTGAAAGAAAAATTTCTTAGAAGCTGAAGTAGTTTTGTCATCCCATAGATTTCAGATCTAACAGAGACAGTTTTTACCATGTTTTCTGGTGTTATTTTTGTTTGGGGTTGGTTTTTTTTTTTTTTAAGCATTAAAGCCTGAGGCAGGTGTAATGGATGTAACTTTGAGTCTCTGTTGTTTAAATATCATTTAACATAGCATAGCAAGAGTTACTGAAAATTGGGAGAATATAATGCTGATGCAGGTGTGTCGCTAACTATAATGTGAGTATATGTTAAATACATATGTATATATTTACGTATATATAAATATAAACCCTGTAATAGCCAGGTTATTTCTGTGGCTTTGTAAAGTTTAGAGGTATATAGACTACACAACATGAAAGACTAGATTAAGGTAGGCAAAGCATTTAACAATCCTATCAGATATGTAGCATTCAAGTGTGTGTAAAAGTTCACTCAGGTATTACTTATAAATTCTTACTGAGAAAAAGGTGTGGAAAATCTTTCTCTCTGAACTTGTGTTGCTGAACATTCCATGCCAGAGACACTCATTGTAAGTCTTTTGGATCTGTTGGAATTGGAGGTGGAAGACATCTTGTACTGATTTTTCAGTTTGGACGGTTTCTCTAGAACAGTAGTTTCCAAAGTGAAAAACATTAATTACATAAAAGCTTGAAAGTGATATTTCACGGAAACTGTTTACAGATCCTTGACATGAAGCCCAAGGATTTTCTGAAAGAATGTCTTCTTTCCCTTATGACTACTAAAAATACAAGCAATAACCAGAAACTGAACCACCCCTCTGTATTTTGAGCAGTTTTCCAAAGAAGAGCTATACAACCTAATCCAGAGGTTCAATAAAGAAATTTTTGTTGATGTAACAGCTTCACCTGTCTGGGTAATTTTTTTGCTCTTTTCATGAATATTCTGGACTGTGAGAAAAGATCCTTGATTTAAATATCTGGTTTATATTCAAGTCCAGAACTACTCTGTGTTAATTTAGAAGTATGCTATATTTTTAGAAATATTTCAGATTGACGTTTTATTTGAGAACTCAAAACGAGTTTAAAATCCTTTTCTTGCTTGCTTTTTTTTCTTGGTGGTGCCTTATTAGAGTTCTGAGCCTTTGGTAGTTGAGGTGCTTAATTTGCAAGGCTTTGAACAAAAGGAAGACAGGAAGGAAGGAAGGTTCTTAAGGGTTGTGTTGTGGTCCCTGCCGTTGACTGCGCTTGTGGGTTCCTTGCAGAATTGTCTGAAATGAATGTGAATCAAGATGGGACTGCTGGGCGAAGGGGGAAAAGCAAATAAATGCATACAATAAAAAAAAGACAACGAAAACTACAAATAACTTAGCAAATTAGTAGGCTGTGGTTGGCCATAATGAATAGACTAACCACAGTATAGAAACAGTTACTGGATGATGTTGATTGCCAAAGCTAACATAAGCCCATATTTTGACATGCAAGTATTGTGTGATATCTAAATTCTCAGTAGAACTGAGCCTTTTTTATTATTGAATATAGTTGCTATTTAAGAACACACCAGAAAAGCAGAAGATAAAGCATTTTGAGTAATTAAATAAATGCCTAGCCTTTCTTTGTATATAAAGCACTGAAATTTTCATTCTGAAAGAAATAGTGAATAAAATATAATTACCTTATAACTTTTTAGCCTTATTTAAAAATGGTATGAAAATTCTCTGTTGGAACTAATCTTAAAATCATAGGATCGTTTAGGTTGGAAAAGCCCTGTAAGGTCATACATCATTAGACATAGCAGAAGTATCTGTGTTGGCACTAGTTTATGGTCTGCACTCTCACTATTGTTAATGCTCTGGCACCAGTACAAACTAGGAATCTGAACTTTGCCAATGTAGGCATATTTTCTGAATCTTAACATTTACACTTAGTAAATGCTGGGCAATGGAACTCCTCAGTCTTCAGCAAAAACAAACTGAAAGTGTCTTGAATTCTTCAGGCGAAAGCTGGCTTCCTGTCCTGCTTTTTAGAACTGTGTTTGTGTATGGTAAAGATGGACAGTCTCTCTTTCACTCCTTCCCTGCCACTCTCAGCATTATTACTGTGCAGTTTTGTTTTTTCTTCTCTGAATCCTTTTACAGCCTCTGCCTGATTATTTTTCTGTAGGAAAATAAGATGTCATTGTAGAACATACATCTAGAGTAAGACAGATGAATCTGGCTTTCCTTATTAGTCTGGCTTTGCTGACTTGTGTTACTTATTAAATATAGATAATACAACTCTCACTGCACTTGAAGTAAATGATGTGTGATGTCTTGGAAAAGCTAATTTCAAGTCAGTAACTGTGTCTCCAATCCCTTGTAACATAAATGTAACAGTAATTTTTACATACTAGAAATTTGATGAGAGCAAGTGAACTAAAGAGGGATACACAGATATCTCAGGACACGTTAAAATGTGTCAGCAAGATACAAGAGCAAGTGCTGAAATGAGTAAGGAAAGGTGGATTAAAAGTTCGGAACGAGGAGTGGGGAAGGATGGTTGTATTATAGTAGGAAAGAGTAGTCTTGCGCCTCACCACCAGCTGTTTTAAGTTTGGTATAATTTGCAATTACATTAAGCTGCCATGATGCTTTTCTTCTTACCTCTTATTTTTTAATGACTACAGTATACTGAAAATGTAATTGTTTAATCATGTTTAAATGCTTTTAAATAAAAAATAGAACTTTAGAAAACAAAATGGCTAAAATGTTGGTGAAATAATAACTAAGTTGTCACAAAAACTTAATTGCTTTTTGAGATGATATGTGTAACAATATCTGATTACATAGGCACAGTGGCTGAAGTAGGGAGCTTCTGTTACATGATTTTTATCTCAGAAGCCTGGACAGTTTTATGCCAACTTTATGCAAACCAGTATTCACAGAAAGCTAATTCTGAATTCTTAGAATGCTTAGTCATCTGCTCCTTCTGTAGCTTCAGATGTAAGGCTCTTGTGCTCCATTTTACGGTTTACCTTCCCTTTGTTGACTGAGTGTTGGGTTCTGATGCCTAGGGAAGAGATTAACTCACTTGTCATCTCCAGATTCATACAACATTTTTGTTGTGTACTGTGACAGGATCATATGCGTGGCACTGGGTTGCTTCCCCTGCTTTTAGACACTCTGTAATAAACAAAGTGATATAACTTTGCGAAGTACTGTTGCAATACACATAAGTTTTACCAGCTCTAGTTAAGACAGAAAACGTGGTTTGTTAGGGATTTGACAGAGAGTAACCATGATCTGTAAACATAGAAGTATCTGACTGCCAAGATAAGTAACCTATTCCTTGCACCTCAGTAATTTAAGGCAACTCTTAGCAGTGATGGCATATTTTACCATTATTTGCCCCTTGCAATTTAAAGCAAAGAAATTGAAATTATCAGTGTTCCTACAGTTCTATGTGGGGTGTAATTTTGTTTGGGTACATTTTACCAGCTATAAGTATGATTGTTTACCTAGGCTTGTATTGCATACTGTCCTGATTCATGTGTGAAAAGCATATACTACTTAGTGCTAGTAATGACTTTGAAAGACTGTATGTGACTGCAGGTAAAAAAAAGAAAAAAGGTGGAGGGTTTATGTCACCTGTCACTTTTGCAGTTATTAAAATATTTGTGATGCTTGGCACATGGACCATTTGAAGCTGTTGGACTTGATGATCTCTGAGGGCTTTTCCAATCCAGTTGGTTCTGTTAGGTTGAGAATTTCAAACTTTCTCTTAACTTGCTTTGTAAAGAGTGTGAAAATTTACTAGTAGTAAAGATACAAAATTCTTAGGACTTAAAGACCAGTGTATAAGCCATAGGATCAGCAATAAAGCAGTAGCTGCAGTGATTGTTGTAGGCACTCAGGGCATAATCCTTATGTTAGGAAATGGGTGATGGAAGATGAACTGTGGTGTTACCCTAACAGTGACTGCTATCCAGCCAGCTGGTTGAAAAAGCAGAGGGCCCAAAAAGGCAAGGAGGAAATGAAAATTAAAGACAAGCTGGCACCTGTTGCCATATTTAGGAAAAAACTTCTTCAGAAAAAAAGCAGTTGATTTTTGACCAGGTTCTTGCACAGCTGTGTTACTCATTGGCACTGACAGCAATGGACAACCAGAGCACTTTCACCTCCTGCAATTTAGCCTTCCTGTAGTTCATGCAGTTAAACAGTGCTTCGTGAACTCCGCTTCATGAGCCTGTAGCTCAAGAGTGTCAGCCTTGCCTTAGGTTTCTCACCTCTGAAAGTCCTCATGTTCTAGCAGGTATGTAAGCCCAAAGCTGGATCTCATTTCTGACTAGTTCTGGCAACCCCTTTTTTAAAGAAGAGTAGATATTTAAGACTAAGGTGTTATAACTGGTCATCCTTTTGCAGATATTAGGTAATCTTCCAGTAATGTGCTATCAGTTTTTATTTTTATGTTTTTTGTAAGTCCACAGCATTGCCCTACATTTAGCCCTGTCAGATCACCCAAAGTTTTTGATAACTGTGGAACAGAAAAAGAAGTTTAAGGAAAGTGTAAAGTGTGGTATTTTGTCAGACGGAAGAAAATTTAGGGATTCATGGAAAGTGAACATAAGGTCTAAAATTTGTGTATCCTCTGAGTTAAGCATGTCGCTTGTGAATAGCATAATACAACTAAATCTGGAGGAAATATGAATTAATACAGAGAGGCACCCGTTGGTGTAACCAGGGGAGTGTGATTGATGGTTTTGCTTATCAAGTCTATCTTAGTGACTTAATATTATGTTTGCAGAGATAGTCGCAAAATTCCAAGAATCAGGCGATTTGTTTCCCATTGGCATTTCCTGTGGGTATGTTGCATTTTATTGTGTACTTTGTACGTTTAATCTCTTCAACATGTTTTCTTTATTGAGTACGTAGTGAAGACAATCAATAATAGAACAAACTACCCTATTGACCTCCTAGAAATAAATTATGTGGGTGTGCTGTAGCTTGTTCAGTTGTACTCTGAAAATACTTCAAATTCTGATGAGTGAGTGACTCCAGTTTTCTTGTCACAGTAATCCTTTGTGTAACATTCCCCATGATTTTGGAATAGTGATATTGTTATCATGTTATCTCTTTTTACTCAGCAAAATAGAAGCCTGTTGGCTCAGTTGGAATTTCAAATCCAGAGTTTACTGGCACAAAAATCTAAGTTTTATTTTGCCAGAGTATAGTTTGGTTTACTTTTGTATGCCAGAGAATTTTAAAAGTATAATTAAGTTTGAGCAAAAGCCACATTTTAATTAGAAATGAAGAAAAAAAAAGTCATCCACATCCTATAGGGCACCCTAGGAACTAATGGCTTGATCATTTTTGGCTATGTAAACAGTACAGATCTGTGGCATATCACAGATTCTTTGTGACTTGTCTCTCTAATGGGGTGATAAAATAGACTTTTTAAGGAATTGTGGAAAAAATATTTTTCATAGTAGCTATGGATCATTTCAGATTTTTAAGAAATTAATTTTAAAGAAGTTTGTTCATAACAGTAATAAAAATCTCTGTTTTGCAATGTATAATAATTGTTAAAACTCCTTGTATAGTACATCTTGGTTTTTTTTTTCCTGCTTTTCAGTGTTTTATGGAATCTCCAGGGCACTGTATCATCTGCAGCTGGCAGGAGCTGTAACTTCCAAAACTGAAAATGGAAATCACTACTGAATTTCATTCTTGTTTAATATTTAATATGCTTCTATTTTTAACATAGTTTCTAAAATGCTGGTGAATCTTTATGGTGCTATATTTACTTTACAAAAATCATTTATTCAGTTTTGTTTATAAGTCTCTTAACTGAAGTCATTCTTCTATGGTACAAGAATTCCACAACTTAATTACATTCCTCAGGAAATAAGAATCTTGTCCTTGGAATAATGTCAAATACAAAAGAACTAAATCATGACTTTCATTAACTGCTTTTACCTCACTCAAATCCTAGAATTCTAAAGCTTTAAGTATTTTCTGGTTTTGTTGTACAACTGTATTTGAGCATGCAGAAATGGGTTTTGTTTGGCTGTTTTTCTTAACTGTCACTGTGTTGAGACTATTTGGTTTAAGTTCATGCACAGTTTGCCAGGAGCCAGTTGCACTAGTTGGAAAGAGTTGAAGGAAAATGATTTGTAGGTGTGTTAGTCATACCCCAGCTGTACATCATAAAATACTACATATATGTTTTAATGGATTATATACCTACATTTTATGTACTTCTTATGGATTTGCAGTGATTATATGTTGTCAAATCAAATACTGCATTTTTTGTGCAGTATAAATGATTTTCTTTGTGGTTTTTTTCAAACTAATTGTTTACTCCAGTAATGCGTATACATTACAAATGTGTAAACTGTTAATAGCTTACAGTGGCTGCTCACTTTGTTTTTGATTCGTTAATTTAACCAATCTAATGTCAATTTTGGAAATAGCTTCTTATATCTGTCTTGAATGATTTAGTCTCCCAGCCCTTCGGTTTTTAGTGTTAGAAATTCAGGTGTAGCCTTTTCTGGAAGGATTTTGAAACGGCTGAGTTTGTAGGATTACGATGCTAAAAGTGCAAAGAGGGGAATTCAGAAGGGAGTTGGGTTGTTTTTCAAGACTCTTTCAAGACTCATCCATTTAAATTTTTTGCATCAGAGAAGTTTTATGGAGCTTCTTGTTAAAAATGGTGTGTATCAAAGAAACAGCCGTAAAGGAATGTGAGGTGGGGTTGAGCATTGTGCTTAAGCAAGAAGACACCAAACCAGTTGTAAATCTGTAAATAAAATTATTCTTCTACTGCTTTAGTTTTGTTTGTAAGATGGACCACACAGTAGAAAGTGCTGAGAATATTGATGAGTTTTGTAGCTACACGACAACCTACTATCTTTCTTTAGATCGGGATTTGTTCCTGTGAATCATGTTTTTTTTGCCTATAGTTTTAAACTCACTCCATTCCTGCCAGACACTTCTGAGGCAGATGACTGTGAGAAACAAAGCCTTGTGTGACCTGGGAGGTGTGGATTGTGCAACAGTCTGCCTTGCTTACATTGCCTAGCTTCCATTTATGAAGGTAATGTTAAATATCACATGCTCTTCTACAGAACAGAATTTTTTTCATGCCTAATTCTCTTCTGATATTGTGTGTAAAATGAAGTAGTTCTTCAGGGGAGAGACATTTTGATTCAGGAGACCTGAAGCCAGCTGGCTAGACTGAGCCTTTGTTTTCACAATTAAAAGAGAAAAATAGAAGTGGGAGTGGCATGGGCTTGAATTTTTTTTTTAACCATGGTGATTGTGTGTGGGCAGTGCTGGCAAAACAGTGAGGACAAGGTATTTCTGTTTTGCTGAGGTAAACTTGCTGAGGCAAGACCTGCATCTCCGAGACTGACCTTGTGTTTAGTTCCCTGGAGGTAAAAATTTTTTTACCTTATTCAGCAGTGCTGAACAAACCTGAAAACTTGAGGCTGCAAAACCAGCTTGGAATTGACTTGTTAAAATGCAAGGGTTAGAACTGTGCCTGTTTGTTTGTTTTTATATGAGCTGTTATTGTGCAGTGTGAAGCCAAGTTACACGGCTGTTGTCTAGTAGTTTTCAACATATTTTTCCCTTTCTTTTAGATCTGTTTTTAATTAACCTTCCTATATGTGAGATTTCTGATTGTGCTGGATACGTCATACTGTGAAAGCAGGCTAGCATAAGAATTTAAAACACCTAACTGATGGAGAGGTCCACTTTGAATTTCAGCAGAGTTGAAGGAATTTGGAGAGTTCATAAAGGTACTGAGTGCCTCTCTCGGGTTGTATTCCTCGGTTGTAGTCTAGATGAAAAATGTATCATTTAACTTACATGGATGCAGCTGAATAATGAATAATCTCCAAGGAAATGTTTGTTGGTTTTTTTTTTTCCCCCTACAAGAAAGCATGTTTGTTCTGCAACATCTATGCACAGCTGCTAAGGAACATTGGAAATTAATGTAAAGATTGGTATATTCAAAGACATATTGCTGACTAATGCATATAGGGAAAAAGTGCTCAGGTCGTGTAGTTTAAACCATAAAAAGCAGTATATTGATTAATTTTGATTTAAACAAGAATCAGGGAACTGTATGCTTAGGACTGATATCAGGAATAGAACAGCTAAACCAGAGCGTCAGACCATTAGAAAAAATAATAAACATCTAAAAATATCTAAACACTTTTCGGAACAAATCACGGAAAGTTCTAATCCCCTCCTTTCCCCACATGGTTATTGGCACACAAGCTCCACAAGCATTGTGGGTTCCAAGCCACACTTGCTCTTCCAGGATTGTGAGTTCACCTAATTGTGCACACCTCTTCCTGGTGAGATGGATGTTCCAGCTTTATACCAGGGTCACTCTCCACGATCTGCTGACCTGCAAGCTAGGGGTGGAGTGAGTTCTCCCTCCCAAGTCACACAGCCCACCCCAGCCGTGGATCCCCTCCACTTCCAGCACGCTGAACTGCCGCTGTGCTGATTGAAGTGTGGCTGCCCACGTCACCCAGTGGGGCGGCTGCTCCCCAAGGCATTCAGGAGGTTGTGATGCTGGGGGTGAGTTTTCCATTGTCCAGTTGGGCTTTGGTGATTCTCTGTTGCCATCATGAGGTTCCTCTTCCATTATAAACAAAGCACCAGTGTTGGCCCTTCTTTTCAAGCTGACTCTTCCTTAGTTTCAAGGTCTCTTTGTAATTCTCCAGTTTCTGTTCAGTCCATTTCAGGATTGTCTTTTTAGTATTACCAGTTTTTTGACAAGAAATGCTCTCAAATAGTTTTGGGTGTTACTCTTGCACGCTGTTTGCACTTACGCTCCCAGCTTTCCAAGTGTTGTCGCCCAGGCCATATGAGTCCCCTCTTGGTGATACTAATCTTAGCATAATTTTGAATTGTTATATTATCAACATATGTTATTTCCTATCAGAAAGGTATCTTATTTAACACTTCTTGTTGCTTGCCTTTTGTTATCTGGTGAAAAAAATTATTCTAATGGGGATCTGCCAGTTTTGTGAAGAAAGACAGGTGGGTTACATTTTTTGTTTGGTGTGGTTCTATTTGTCTGCTCATGAATCCAATGTTGTGTTATTTAGTTTCTGCATGGAATACTGGATGATGAGGATGATTACTTTTGGAAAGCACAGTTCATGTAGAATTTAGTAAGGTCTACTTAGAACTGTGCCTCTGAACTTCTGCATGTTACACATCTTCTATGTGTAGTTGTCTACCTCTAGATTTAATAATTTTCTTCAGAAAAATTGATAAAGGGACTGCTAGAACCATGTGCAGTCTTCAAAATAGATCCATAACTCTGTGGATTTACGCTGTGACACAGTTATTTACATTTAGTCTGTTCATGGAATCAACTGGTTTGGAAAGGACCTGTGAGATCATCAAGCCTTGATCCAATACCACTGTTGTTACTAGACCATGGCACTCAGTGTCACATCCAGCCTCATCTTAAATACCTCCAGGGACGGTGAATCCACTACCTCCCTGGGCAGGCCATTCCAATGTCTGATTACTCTCTCTGTAAAAAATTTCTTCCTAATATTCAACCTGAACCTACCCTGGCAGAGCTTGAGACCATGCCCTCTTGTCCTACTGCTGATTGCCTGGGAGAAGAGACCAACCCCCACCTGGCTACAACCTCCTTTCAGGTAATTGTAGAGAGTGATGAGGTCACCCCTGAGCCTTCTATTCTCCAGGCTAAACAATCCCAGCTACCCCAGCCTCTCCTCATAAGACTTGTGTTCGAGTCCCTTCACCAGCCTGGTTGCTCTTCTCTTGACCTGCTCCAGCACCTCAATATCCTTCCTGAACTGCTTGCTTTTCTGAATGGTTCAATTACTTTTACAATTGAAATTGAGCATTGTGCTGCTCTTTGATAAACCTATTTTAACTCAAAATATCTATCCTCTGAAGTAACATACAGTGAAGAAAAAGCTGGAAAAGGTATAATCCTACTTTGCTTACTGAATAACTTTTTCAGAATATGGAAAGGTATTAAGCATACCCTCAAACAGTATGAATGTTTTATCAATACTTTCCATTTTTTGGGCAACTTTATATTTCACTCTATCTTACATTGCTGCATGAAGTTTTCATATTCCTGTGCCTTAGAACCCGTTATTTGATATGTTAAATTAGTTTTCTATCCACCATATACATTATGCTTCATTCATCTTCCTATGTAACACTGTTCGTTCAGTGTCACAGTGTCATTTGACCCTTGTCTTTACAGATGCAAGGAATGTAGTATTATCAACTGTGTAGCTGTAATGCTTAACCAGGTCATGATGTAGAAAACCAGTGTTTGACTAAAAGAATGCAAACAGCATTACTGACTTACAAAGAACATAGGGAAGTGTATGTATGTACAGTTGAACAGCTGCTCAAGTTCTCCCTTTAGTCGGTGTAAAACTACTTCACAGCTTGCAGAATAAAATGTTCAAAGTTGAGCTCATTTAGAAAGATAGAAGCTTACCAAACCTCTTCAATCTGACCCTAATAACTTGATCATGCCTCCTTTACATTTAACTGATGTCCTTTTTTCATCTTGTACTTCTGGAGGGATAAAACCAAAGCCCTAGTGGTCTGCTCTTTTACAGGCTTGCATTCATGCACATGTAAAATCCTCTCACCAATTTGGATGCTTTCAAATAAGGGGAATTTTAGAAGTTCTGGAACTAAATGTGTGGTGGATAAACAAACTCTTTTTAATATAGTGGTAAAAGACATTGCTGAAGATGATGTAGGTGGGAATTTTTCAAATATAAGATCCGACCGTGCTGGAATGATGAGAAAAAAGCAATATTATGTACAGTTTCTTCTCATTACATTTTAAAAGTTTATTTCTTAATTTAGATTCTTAAACCTCTGCAGAGCAGGTTGTATTAGATTTCTCTGATGTTAATATAAATTGCAGTACTTTGTGTAAACTTCAGTTTTGCCTAGACAGTATAGTAACTCAAACATTCTTTTTGTGTCTCCCAGTTAAAGCAGTTTAGATGTTTGGGAACATTTGATGTTAGTGTAGTTTGAATTCACTCAGCTGGGTTCAGCTGTAGTAAGTACCATGCCTGAACTACTTCACACTTTCCAGCAAGGATACGGACACTGAAGTTTGTTTTCTATAGGAAATAAGTAGTACATTAGAGTTTTTATTTAAAAAGATTCTCATCCAGTCTAGAGTAAAATGCAGGGTATTTTGGATGTAAACAGTACACTTTACTGAATGAATTGTAGTACTGTGAAAACAAGAGTATAAAAAATAAAGCTGAACTTCTGTTGCGTAGTATTAAGCCCAAGATGTGGAGTTTTTTCATTATTACTTTGTCTCTACTGAATTTAAGCAGCGTCAGGAACTTCTGTCTTCTTTACTTGTCTTGAGTTGTTGATTTGCCATAAGTGTTTGCTATAGATTATATGCTTAAGCGTTCAAAGCAACATGAGACAGTTCAATTGTCTGTGAATAAATGTATTTACAGTATAACTAATAATAGCTCAGTTAACATTTTTCCCTCATAAACTCAACCACTTTCAATAGGGTTGGACAGTAACTCCAGAAGTTTGAGTTGAAAGCTGTGTATCATAACAGTCTTATTTTCATTCCTGTATATCAGCTACTGGTTGCGATCTGCAGTGAAGGCATTTAAACTCTTTCTGAACTTTGTACATCATGTTCATATGGACAGTCCCTTTCATCTGCATATGATTTAGCTGTTCCTGGAGCCATAAAATAGCACATTTGTGAAGTTTTATTTTTACTGGTAAAAGCTGGAAGAAGAGAGGCTAGTTTGATTGGGTGTTTTTTTTTTTTTTTTTAAATTTTGAGCAACTTTTCTGGTCTTCAGTCTTGTATTATTTTGCAGTTCTAGGAAAATATTAATGGACTATGTTGATCTATTGAAAACATTTGAGTAATCACAGGTGATTTAGGAGACTGTCTTGGAAAGGAATCAGTCAGAGCAGTGCCGGTATGAAATAGAAAACGAAGTGCTGTAATTTGCTGTCACACATATATGTATCAAAATGCAGATTTTGCTTAGACCAAGAGCGCAGTGAAGTCCTGTGACCTCATGCCCTGGCATGTGTGTCCTCTCTGAATGGTAGGAGCCTGTCAGAGTTCCAGACCAAATTACAAAGTAAGTGTGAAAAATAAATCCTTTGAGCCCTATACGTTGGGTTTGAAGAGGATACATTAATCTTTACAATTCCTTGGCCTTTCCAAACTGCTTCAGTCATCTAGTGATTTTTAAGATAGTGCATATGTCTAAAACTTCTGTTAGGGAAATAAAAAATTAATAAGTGTTTTAATAATGTAATAAAGTAAAACTTTAAACCACTATTTTCCTTACTGATAGGATTGGTAATTCTCTGTCAAATTAGGCCAAAAGTTGTGTGAGAATTAAAATAGAATTAATTCATTGTATTAATAGTGATTTAGGAAAATCTTTGGGAACAAAAGTCTCTGGCTTGATGTAGTTGGGAAGTTGCTATAGCAGAGATAGTACTAGGAGTTACATAATCTTGATCCAGAGGGTTCAGCCAAGGAATCAAGCCAAAGCAAACTGGAGAGGATTTGTGTAGAAATAGGAATGAGAAATCCTGTGGACAGTATAACTGAATTTAATAAACTTTTTTAATTCTAAAAGACAATGTAAAGTCACAGCAGTTGCATTCTGACTTCTGTAAGTGTTCTAGATTGCTAATTAGAATTTTTTTTACCTCATCCATTTCCCACAAGTAGAGTAACCACCAAATTAGCCATATCATGCAAAAAGAATAATTATTTAAAGCAAAGTCTAAAATCGGGATTATTTTCCCCCCATTTTTCATGAGTTTTGGATTGAATTCTTAATCTGAGTGCTGTATGGGTTACCTGTCAATCTGTGTGGTCCTTCTCACGTTTACAGTACCCAGACAGTGATTTTGTTAACTTTTTAGTGAACTTCATAGTTCAGTCAATTTTGAACACTGAAAAATTGTGATTTATAATCAGTATATGGGTTATTTGGACACTATTTTCATAATTCAGTGCAAGATTAGTCATGTTTCAAAGTCAGTGTTGGAAACCCATGTGAAGGCAAAGAGTATATGGTTCCTTGATCAGCTGGAGTTTCTTGAAAGTACTTAAGACAGGAAAGCTTC
The DNA here is from genome assembly GCA_036023395.1 of Myiotriccus ornatus. Taxonomy (NCBI): domain Eukaryota; kingdom Metazoa; phylum Chordata; class Aves; order Passeriformes; family Tyrannidae; genus Myiotriccus; species Myiotriccus ornatus. The sequence continues at coordinate 54,824,172 of JAYRBT010000001.1, read as the reverse complement.
TAGGAACACCTAAAAAGTTTGTATTAAAGTCTGGAAATAAATATGAAGAGATCTGATAAACTTTCACCAGCTGCTTTTGTAGTGCTGAGTCTTATGTATAGAAACTGGAGTTTGTTTATTAGTTACAAGTTTTTGGTTATAATACTTTTTAAAGTCAGTATGTGACTTGCTGAAAATATATGAAGGACTTTATGGAAGTCTTAAAAGGCACTTTACAGTACCACTTAATTAGTTTTCAGCAAACTTCAAGGCCTAAAAGATAATTTTAGCCTGTCAGAATTAGGCAGTGAAAGCTGCTAAAGCACACTGAATAAATGCCACTGAGTTGTTTGCTTTGGCTGTCAAAGAAAGGCTGTTTTTCTTGTTTGTTATACCTTTAATGACTGGGAGAGAGATTTTGAATGTTTGGTTGTGGTTTTTGGAAGATACTGTTGCTCAGTGGCCAAGTTTCAATAAGCTGTACGGGAAGTTTTATATGTTAGTGCGAAACAATAAGGACCAAAGAGCAGCTGGAAATGACATGAGTCTACCACATGCAAATAATTTGGCAATCTGTATACAGAGAATGCAGAAACAATTTAAAAAATGTAGACTGCTCCTGCTGGCAATAAATTCCCTTGTCTGCAACTATAGCAGCTTGAGGCAACTCAGTGATACGCTTTTTATCCGTTGCTTTATGTTCATATGCCAAAAGAAAAGGACAGAAATATACATTGACTTTAAGTAATTACCTTTGTGCATAAGGAGATATTTTCATGGCAATGCTTAAATACATATAGTATTATATGTGTAATAATAGTACTTAGACTAAAGTATTATAGTCTAAAGAATTATTAGGAGTGTTTGAGAGGGGTTTTTTACTCATGTTTTTTTGTAAGTGTAGCATATGTAAGGATGGAAATCCTGCCTCCACCCCGTTTTCTTGTTCCAGTTACTGAAGAACTGTTCTTCTAACAGTCATGTAGTATCTTAATTGAAATTTACTTTCTTTTAAAGAAAAGCAAAGCCACTTCAGTGCATTTTGACTAAGGTAATGCCTACTGTAGAACAAGTCTGATAATTAAAATTATTTTAAAAGCCCTTCACCTTAGACCAGCCTTATTGTAACTGTTTAATATAATGCGGTTTTATTGGTAGGAGTTCTGTTTTCTCTAAAACATATCTGTATGCTGTAATCTTAATTTGTTCAGGTTTTACCTAAACCAGATGCAGTTTACACTGTGATTCTAGACTATCCTATTACTAATTACCCTGTTACTAATTAATTAATTATCCTATTACTAGTCCATGGAAAAAAAATACTGCTTTCGGCTTTAAGACATTGTCTTCCAGCATTCAAAAGCTGATAAATGGATGTTGGTGACTTTGTGGGTTTTTTTCTCTCACTATATGTAGCACAAAATAATATAGGAAGATAAACTCCTAGAAAATCTACTGAAATAGAAGAAAGTAGTCTGTATACATCACTCATCTGAAGTAGAACTGAAGTAAGTGGAGAAAATGTTCCTTCTCTGCTATTATCTCTGATTTTTTTCAATTTTTTTTCCAATGTAAAAGTTAAGCTATGTTTTTATGTCCTTGGGAAAACAAAGACAAGTGAGTTGTTGAGCAGAGTCTGCACTGACCATTCACCTGTTGAAAGAAAAGCTGAATCCTGGCACTGCCTCCTCTTCCCTTCTGTCAAAGGCAATGATGTCACGGGTCCAATAGTAACTCTGTTTGAGTCATTCTTTGATCCGTGGCCCTAAAATGCTTTCAAGTGTGGTGTCCTACATGCTGCTGAAGGTCACTTGTTCACTGAAGCTAAGCAAACAGAGGTTTTCCACCTTGGGTGCTGTTATTCCCTCTTCCTTCTTGATCTCTAATGTATGCAAACATTGACTACAGCAGGACTAGGCTGTATTTTTAGTTACAATGTTGCCTGGTGAAGGGGATGCTGGTCCAAATCTGTGTCAGCCTCTTTCTGCTCCTGCCAATGTCCTATTTTATAAATCAATATGTTCAGTGAATTGCAAGTTGCACACATTGCCCAGTTATTTGACACATCTCTGAAGAGGCTACGCTCATCATGCCTGAAGGAAAGGCCAAGTTCCCTCTGTCCTCTGTGCACCGTATTTGTTTCCCTCTTTGAAAAATATTTTCATGTAAGTCCAGTCTGTATATAGCTAATCAATAACGTTCTTGAAATTTAGCTGCAATGTCCAGACTCATAGTTTACCTTGCCTCTTTGCAGCAATTTTTCTTGTTTCTCAGTAAAAAATGAATGGTGGGATAACAAACGAGTCTACTCTGATGGAAGTTGTTGAGGTTGTTTGCATGGATTCTATTGCACTGGAAAAGAAGCACCATGAAATGGAAATGCTAGTGCATACCTCTGGGTTGTTGGTGTTGATGGGGAGTTGTTGCCAAATGACTGATGTCACTTCACAATCAGCATACTGACCTGTGAGTGTAGTACCAACATACTTTATCCAAGTAAGTTTAATCTATTCATACTTGGTTTAAGAGTTTATGCTGTGAGAGAGATTTGTTTAAATAAACATCTCTTCAGAGCTTTATTAACCTGTAAAATAAACATTAAAGTAAGCCTAAATAAACCCTCCGTCTTTTTTAGAGGTTTATTTAACCTCTAAAATGGGCTTTGCTAGTGGAAAATGCCAAGACCTGTTTTCTGTGTTCATGATTAAGATATGGCTGATGTATTCGTGGGAAGGAAGGGTGTGGGCAAGATTCTCTTCTGATGTTTGACAGAAATGGACCTAGGAAAACTTGGTAACAAATGGCAATAAGTATATGTTTTCAAATAATCCACTGATAAAGATGGTTTGCTTATTGTCTTAATTCACTAAAGCACCATAAATTTTATCTTTGGAATTACAGTTGAGAGTTGTAATGCAAGATATGCTTGCAGATACTTGCCTAACACTTTATGAACTTGTAGTAGAAATTCCTATTGTTTATGGTTTTCTTGTGAGAAAAAAAAATTGATGGTATTTTTCCCTTTTTTTTATGATGGTGGTTGGTTTTTCTCTGTTTTTTTCTTTAATTTCAACTGTAGTAGGTATCTTAGTTCTGGGACAGGAAACTTCATTATAGAAACTAAGTATTTTGTAGCGTCAGACGTTCTTTTTACGTGGTGTTGTGTTTCTTAAGCACTTTTACTTCTTTATGGTGAGAACACAGATTTATGATAACACTCAGGGTGTACTTAGTTGGAAACATTCATTGCTCTCTATGAAGAATGATCTAGAAGAAAGGCAGCTGAAAATTTAAAGCATCAGTAAGTGGCTACTCTAAGTCACGAGTTCATCACTGGTGATTAGTAAAGGAAGAAAACTTGGATATGAGACTTAAAGATGGTCACAAGCCACCAGTCTGACAAATCTTAGCCATGTGATTTTGTCCTGAGAGTTTATCAGAAGATGTATTTCAGTGTAGACTAGAAATTCCTAATGATGTTATGCATGACAATGGTGTAATGTAATCCTCCTCTGGCCAATAATGTCCCACTCATGTTCAAGGAAGATGACTTTAGACTGTAGCAGGTGCAGAAAAGGACTTGGATGGTAAGGAAAATTGTAACAAGAGGAAATGAGAAGAATCCAGCTTGTTCATTAGTCTTGCAGAAAAATGACTGGGAAAAAGTACTGTTCTCATGAATATCACAAGAAAAAATATGGAGGGAGGAATTATTAGAAGGACAGTCTTCATCCTTAGCATTACATATTCATGTGGCCAGTTGTATAACAAGTGAACTGCAGAATCAAGAAAAAAGCCTTTTACACGTAAAGCGTTGGAAAGAACTGTAGGAGAATTTGTTATCCACAAATGTTTCTGGCATAACATTCTATCAAGCAGATCTTGATAGAATATATCTTAAGCTTCCTGGCATTCTTGCATTTTAAAATCTTGAGATACTTGATTAAAGTGCATAAACCAGCCTTTTAACCAAGTTTTACCAACCTTATAACCTTTTCCACTTGTTACAAGAGCATGGCATGTGATAGATATTTCTGTTCTCAGTCAGTGGTAAAAATTTGCTTTCTGTGAAATCAAATACTGTTGTATGCAGAAAACAACTGACAATTTATAGCATAACAGTTGTCCGGTATCTTGCACAGAATATGTAACTTTGTAATAATAGTCTTTTGAATAACACCTTCAGTATTATCTGCAGGTGTGCTGGCAGAGGGCTCAGCATGAGCCACATAAGAAGCTCTTTGTGTTATAGTTGATTTTCTGCTATCTGTGTCAATCTGGAATAAACAAACTTCAGAGAGGAGACTTTCATTAAGTAAGCATAGGAAACGCATGGGCTTATATGGTGATTTCATTTCTTCAGAGAAAGAATTGCTGGTTGAAATGATTCATAATTTCTGCATAATCAGAGCCTTCTTTTTCCTGAAGTAAAATTCATTTATAATTGTATATTTGCTAGAGGAACTCTTTAGAGTTCTTCCCAAAAGAATGAGTTTCCTAGCTAAACTGAGGCAAAGGGAGAAGTGATGAGAGCTGAGGAGTCACAAAGATTACCAAGTTTTGGAATAAGTCCAAATGAAAATTTCAGAGCTTCTTGTTAACTCTTGGGGCTTTTTTTTTTTTTCCTTCCTGAGTAAAAAGAGGCTGAACTGTGAGTGAGTTAGATAAGAATGTGAGACTGTTGTTTTTCTAATGCAGAAAAGAAATTGTAATCTGAGAACACCAAACAATTAGGTGTAACCTCTTCGTTATAGGCATGACTGAAGTACTTGACACTGAAGTATTGAGTCAAGAGAATGGATTTGGTAAGAGTCAAGGTAGGATTACTTTTACTATTGTCTGAAAGGTGACAAAATCATCTAAATCACCAGTGGATCACTTTACCTGTATGTTAAGGAACTTGTTGAGGGTACAGTTAAAATATCAGTTATTGAGTCAGAATGATTAGTGTGTACAGTTAAAAGTATCTATTATTAAATCAGTGAGTTCTGCAGTGTGTTAATGACTTAAAAATTGAATTAACTCAAAATTGCAGACTTGGAGTTCATATCATCAGTGGAAGTTTAGCCACTGAGTAATAGCAGGGGTAGTATAAAGTTACGAGATTCAGCACCTCCACTGGTGGAAAATTTGAAATTTAACAGTGCATCTCATAGTAAAGATTTCAAAATGTATTTGTTGGATAAACGAACTAAGCCAAAAAGTTAAGTACTTGATAAAATCTTTGGCACTTTCTGCTGCCACAGTTGAAGGTATACTCCCCAAATCTCCCAAGTTCTAGTCCTGAAGCTTTTAGCTTGATTCGTTTTTTTTTACAAAACCTGACTTGGATTGCGGCAGCATGTGTATGAAACTGTTATTTGTCACTAATTTGAGCAGGTTCACAGCTTGTACAGCAAAAACTTTTGTGTTCCAAAAAAGGTAATTTAACCTCCGCTGTTTCATTAAAGCATTATTTTATTTTATCAGCAGGAAGAAAGCAGATTGAATAAGAGGGGGTTATTTATTTATATTTTTAGAAATATAACAGCAGTGTACACTGCAGTTACTGGACTTTGTAAACCTGAGATGTAATAGATCTTGCTTACACTTTTCCTTTTAACCATCAAGCTACAATAACTAAAGGGAAATAATGTTATCCACCTGCTCGTCACAGGAGTCCTCATTATCTACCTATGGGGGTCTAATTTTGGCATAAATAAACTAGCTGTTGTAGCCTCTTCAGAATCAGGTGTTATGGTCTGTAGTTTATTTCATTGTGTTTTAATTATAGATGGGGATGGCATAATGAATTAACACTTTCCTGTCCCTTTCCTGCTTTATATGCAACCTGTTCTGTCTCTGTGATAACCCACTGTTACCACACTTAGAGCCCGCTAGCCATCAAGCAAAGTGGAAGATGCAAGGTAAATTACACATAAAAGCTGAACAGAATTCCTTCAGAAAGAACTCAGCTCCAAATCATTCTTATAGAAAAGTATCATGGTAATACTTGACCTGTTAGATGGAAATTAGACCTCCTGAAAGGTAGTTAGAAAGGAAAATGAATAAGGGAGTAGAATTTAATCTGCACCAGAAGCAGGAATTGTAGGCCAGGCTCAGTAGGCTATATAGATGAGCCTTAGTAGTTTTGTGCATTTCAGAAGACTGACTGTGAAGTGTTTCCCAAAAAAATTTACACAACGTGGAGGAAATTAGACCAGAAAGAAACTTTCTGTTGTCCCTTCAAAACCCACATTGCCATGCAGTTGTTACATACCAAGAGATAGTTATCTGTGGTTGCAGACTGCCCTGCAAGTGCCATCGTTTCCTGCTGGCTCATTGCCACTTGTGTCCCCCAGCAAGAATTATGGCAAGCATTAAGTTGTTCTGCCTGCCCGGTCACAGGCACCAGGTTGTTTATAAGTGGGGGAGGGGGACAGCGGGCATGTGTTTTGCTTTTCCCCCCAAGTCTTTTTGCAGTCTGTGTATCTGATGTCTCTCATCTTGTAAAGATGTTAGATTAAAATCCTGTTGTAAACTATGACTTGTTAAAACAAGTTACAAAAAGAAGTTGCGTGTGTTATCCATCCAACCCAGCGCCTCCCTGACTGACAGGCAACATACTGGATATCTGCTTTGGTTTTGTTTTCCCCAGACTAGGCAAGGTTCTTTGATTCTGAAGGAAAGAAAAATTAGAAGGTTGAGAAACATTGTTCTAAATTTAAGAAAGAGCCATGGGAACACTTCATAGGATAGAGGTCTTGGTACAGAAATTACAGGTCTGTAGTTCTAGTGGTTCTAGCTCCATGGTTTTTAGTTTGGTTGTTTTTTTAAAGGATAAAGTATATACTGTGCTTATTTTGCTTTCAGTTCAAGGAAATATTTTCATTTTCCCCCTTTTTTTTCTTTCCCCTTTCATATCTAGGAATAATCATCCAATTTTCAGTTATTTATTGCAATTTAATATGATTTTTCTGGGATTTTTCTATCTTGCTACTTCTTTTTCTGATTATGGTTTCTTGGATTCCTGTTTTGTTTAGAAGTCGGAAATATTCCTTAGCCATTCTTGCAAATGTTGTACCTCCTGTGTAACAGCCATATAATTAGTTCATTGTTTAAGGATGTGTTCAATAGTGTTAGTCAGCTTTTATGGTACAAAACAGATTTGTGTTGATAAACTGTTACAGTGATGCTGTGCTGCCTTCAAGAGCCATTGTGGGACAAGGGCATGAATAATGTAGATAAGGTAGATTAACCCTGGCATCTGTGGGAGATGCGGAGACAGAAAGGGAAGTGATTAGATGAGTAATACTCTGCTTTCCTTGTCACTGTAAATTATCATCAGGTGGCTTTCTCGTGTCTTTGCCCACATGCCTTTGATATACCTAAAGATCAAATTACTTTTGTCTGTTTCCCTGCTCATAGCAAATTTCCTTACAGAATGTGAGACAGTTCAGGTACAAAACTGAATTTAAAATAAGCAAATGTAGCATTTTAGTCTGTCAGGTGTGAAAAATAATTGTCTTCAAAGTGCAGGAAAGTGAGCTAGAAATTGGTTTATGTGCTACTTCTACCCAGATGGTAAATGTGACGTAACTCTTCTTTGAGCAGGTCACTGAGGCAGATAATGCATAGCATAAACAGTGTCCTGTCTTCACAGCCTGAGGATAAAAAAAACCAAACAAACCGCTATTAAAAGAGAGAATGGAGTGAAAACCAAACCTTGATACTGCATTCTGTTTATTTCGTCTTAGTATGCTCTCTGTGGGCTGGAAAAGGTTCTAGACCTTAGATTACATCCTGCTCTTTTTGAGAGCATCATGTGGAATTCCCCCATGGAGGTGGAAGGTGTTGACTTCCCAAGTAGAAAACATTAAGAAAGAAGATCTCTGTGGCTGAAAAAAAAGATGTGTAATAGAAGACATTAGAAGAGTATGGCTGTGCAGGGATCCGCTACCATCTTTGGGATAGAATGTAATTCATGGTTTTATTTCACATCTTTCCCAGTTCTCCAACAGGTAAAAGTTGCTTAAGTGAAATAAGGTTGTGTACTTGCGTGCTTATATACACACATACACAATTGACACATTTTTTGAACTTCTGCATTTTGTACAAATAGTGGCCACTGTTCTTCTTTCAGAAAAGAATTTCTTAATCCAAGTCTAAGTTCTGTGAGACATCTCCAATATACCTGGAAGTCCCCTTATAGCCCACAGTCCACCTGATTGCACATCATTCTAGGCTAATAATTAAAGTGCATCTGTGGTGGCTGCAGCTAATCTTGAGGACTTTTCAGTATCAAGGTATACTTTTAGTTTTTGTTTCATCAGAAGAGTCAGGGAAGAGCCTGCCGTCACATGTGTGGGTGTTCATTTTGAAATTTCCTTTCATGTGCCAGTGTGAACAGTTCAGGCAGATGACTGAAGTATAGTTTGATGCAGTAAAGGTATTCAGGTAGATATTATATGATGTAAACACTTCATTTTTTTTTCTCCAGTGCACTGAGTCAACCTACTGTAAAGGCTCAAATTGGTAAAGAACAGTTTTTAATGTTTTTAGAATTGGATGAAGATTTCTTCTTAGTGCTACTGTGTCTGATGAAACGGCTGAAATATTTATCCTGCTCAGGCTGACATGTACAATACTGGGATGATGCAATCCCTTGATCCTTCTTAGGGCTGCTTGTTTATTGAGGAGTGACAATTAATGACTAGTGTCCTCCCTCTTGTGCGGAAGGCAAGGGAGAAGGAGGAATTTTTCATGGGACATGAACTCGGTTTCATACCACGTTATTAAAGGTCATTTTGTTGTTGTTTCCATTACTTTGATGGAAAATGTTTGCTGCCTGATACATTTCCCATCTCATGATACAAGTGTTTGGGTGGTTGTATTGGGTTTACATGGTAGGATTTTGGTAAGAGGGAGGCTGCAGGCCTGAGAAGACACTGGAAGCTGCACCCATATCACACAGAGCCAGGTTCCAGCTGGCTCCAAGATGGACCTGCCTCTGGCCAAAGCTGAGCCCATTGGCAGTGCTGATCATGCCTTTGTGATAGCATATTTAAGAAAAAGTAAAAAATGCTTTTTAACATGGCAGCTGTGTGAGAAAGGAGTGTGAAAAATGTGAGGGAAATGGTCCTGCAGACACCAGGATCAGTGAAGGAGGAAAAAGGAGGTGCTGGAGCATAGATTTCCTTACCAGCCCATGGAGAAGACCATGGGGCACCCCAAGCTTGCAGCAGGTGGATGTGCACTGCAGAAAGCTGCAGCCCATGGAGAATCCACACTACAGACCACTTTCCTAGCAGAAAGTTTGGCCCATGGAGAGGAACCCACACTGGAACAGGTTTTCTGGACCTTGATCCGTGGGCTTTTTTCACTGTGTTTTCTCCTTGTGTCCTGCTGAGGAGGGGAGTGATAGAGCAGCTTGGTGTACACCTGGCAGCCAGCAAGGGTCAACCCACCACAGTCCACATCTGTTTGTACCTACAGGGAGATCTGGAGGAAGAATCCAGTTGTTTTCTAGTATGTTTTTAGTGAGTTCTGTGCGTTTTCACAGCAGGTTCACCTCCAGTACATGAAAATTTTTTTATTGCCACGAAACTGTTTTTGTCCAAAACAGAAAGAAGTAGAAGATAAAGGAGAAATTTAAATGCTGTGTTGTGGCACCTAAAAGCAGGTGCAATAGTAAGGCAGACTACTGTATTAATTTTTTTTCTTTTTAATTCCTCCAGGCTTGAGCATGTTTCTTGCGGAGAAATTTCCTTTCATCTCCTTGGAATTGGAGCTAATAATGAGAATAGGCCAGCCTTTAGCTCCCTTCTCCCACTCTTTTTTACACAGAAAACAAAAGACCCTGAAGTGATGTTTGCTCAAAATTTGAGGGTGTCTGGGAGAGCAAATTTACACTGTTGGGTTGTTTCAGGCTAGTTAGTGCGCTGCCTGAGAAGAAATGTAGGGTGCATGTTTCTTACATTTGTCTGTGCTTTATTGGGAGTTTACAGGGCATTGTGGTAAAGTAAACTATTTATTCCACAGTGGAGTGCTGGATGAAATAGAGTTGATCAGGTTTGTTGGGGTGGAATGGAAACAGGGTCTTTTCAAACATTCATTTTTTTCCAATTGTTGTTATTGCTGTACTACAGAGAGCTCAACGATGCCTCGTGTTCTTCATCATCTGAATGAAGGCTGGGGAAAAGCACCTTCAATGTGACTGTTTTAGAGCAGACTTTTCTTTTTAAGGGTTTAAGGCCATTAGAAATCGGTGTATGTATTTGCTTGCTGCAGTAATGATTGGAGGTGAGCAGACTCATTTGTCATATTTCAAAAACTGTGGTGGGCGATAGGTTCATAGGAGTGCCCGGGGTGGTTTTAACGTGTACCTTCCTGTTTCTGTCCTTTTCATCCGCTGTGGATGGTCTCTGAAAGAAACGGTGAAAAACCCCTTGACGGTGTTGGCCGAGTCTGTGAGATCGGCACCCCCTCTAGTGGTGGCACCTCTGTCAGGCTCTACGAGTTGCTGCTCTCAGACTGTTTTCTTCAGTACTACTTTTTCCCTTTCCTCTAAACCCAACATTTAGTTCCTCTCTGTATACCTCTTTAACTTGCCCACGAGTGGCGAAGAAGAAACTTTTGATATGTTAATGATTAAAAGAAAACTGGATACAAAAGTATGTGTATGATGACTTTGAAATTTCCTACAACTGTACTGTAATCTTAATTTAACTGTGGCTTTGAGGTGGAGATTTTTAATGTTAATTCCTAAATTAATCAATGAGAGACAGGTAGAAAAGGAAAACACACTGACAGTGCTCAAAAGTCGTGCTTAGCAGATGTATGAAGCAGCAGAGTCGCTTGATAATCTGTTAAAAATATTTGTCTTGCAAGGTCTGTACATTTTTTATGTCTACCTGCCTGAAACAGATGCACTTTCTTCATGTTTTCAGTCAGCAGTCTTACAGCTCGACTCAGTAGTGTTGATTGCAGTATTATATATTGTTGCATCAGTAATGATGACTTCATTAGGAATCAGCATTAGAGATACCTTTTCTTTCAATGTGATACAAGTTGTACTTTCAGAAAGAAAAATTTTGAGTCTATGCATGACTCATATTTTTTTTCTTCTGTGGAAGAGTAATTGTTTTTGATTTTTTTTTTATCCTTTGTCTTGTGTTACTTGTTATTCTGTCGGATAAATAACTGAAATAGAAATCTCTCTTAGTGAAGAAATGTCATGCGTTCTTTGTGGCATAATTTTCATGAACAAAGCAGAATGCATTTGATGCCAGAGTCAGTGGAGGCCTTTGTTGCCTCTTTTCCACTTGTACAGCATCACTGTCAGTAGGAGTTGCTGACTACAGTAAAAACTGAATGTACATCCAGGACATTATTCATTAATGCTGGCAGGTAGAGAGGACAAGTAGTTAAGACAGGGTGTGCTGCCATGGATACAGAGACAATGACAAGTTGTAGGGCATGTCTTAAAAATATATAGCACTTCATAGTTGCATTCCAGTGTTTTTATGATGAATAGATAGCATTTGTCTGTAGAATGGTGCATTTTCCTACCATTTAGGGGGAAAAATAGTCTAGAATGAAGTAATTTCTTCATTAGATAACATTGATTATTTGATTGATTCTGGTAGACACAATTACATTGATAATAGATGACTCTTTGCCAAGGTAGGGTACTGTGTTGCCAAAGATCTGAAGTGCACTTAAGCAGATATTCCAAAAGGTCTCTGAGATATGGTGCCATCAGTTTGTGGCTTGAGTTATCAATGAAGATATACCTCGCTAAGAATGAAATACAGGCTTCTTAAAAGGCTGATAAAACTATGGATAATTTATAGTATAAAAGGTAGAGCCCCATATGGTTATGTCTTATGTAGACTTCTTAACGCATTGTCTGACATTCTTATTTGCATTATGAAATTAGGGTTGAACTTACTATTTTTTTTTAGGTTTTTGCAGTGAAGTGCTTGAATTTTTTTGCCAAATCTGTTTTAGACATCTCATTTGAATCCTTTGAGTGGTATCTTAGTACAAATGCAAAATGGTTCTTCAAAATGATTCCCATGTTATTCAGTAAGTGCCGAATCCTGCAAAAAAAGGAACTTGGTGGGCTGGAGTTAAGGTTGTTTGGGTGACTTTTTGCCTTTGCAATTTCTTGATTTCAGAGCTTCATAGCAAATACAGGTATTTCTTTTGTGTATGTATGTGTGTGTGTATATATGTATTTATATATATGTTTATATAAATATAAAATTTCCTATTCAGGGATGGATAGATGCTTACTTTTCTTACTTGCATAATTCCAACTTTTGCCTATTGTAGGTTTGTGTATTAGAAACTTTTGGTGAATTTGTCTATAATCTGAAATTTGGAAATCAGTGCTTTTTAATAAACTGCTTTTTTCCAAGTTTTTGGCTAAGATTTGTGGTGTAGTAGTGCATAAGCATATTTACGTAATGAATTACTGTTATGATTTAAAGCCTTAAATTGTTTAGCTCTCCAGTGAATAGTCTGCAATTTTAATTTAATAATGTACTAATAACTGATGTTTAATGATATATTAATCACTGGAAAGTAGTAGAATTGGAGCGCTTTGGTAGCTTTAGTGAAAGAAATGTAACGATCTGTCTTCTTATATTATTCTGGTTATTTTGACAAAACCATTTTGGCTTCTGCAGCAGCAACAGTGTTTTATACCACGTGTAAATGTACAGCAGCACTTGATTATCTGTAAAGTGGCTGTAAAGCGTGAAGTCAGAAAGGTCCTAGTAGGTGGTTGTACTTCATGGTGGTGGACCTACTCAGAGCTACAGGAGTGGAAAGATTTCTCCAAGAATGGTGTCCAATTATTACTGGTGTGATGGCAGCGTGGTCTCTGGCTGTGGGTGTACCAGTCACCAAAATATGGCTTGGAGTTTTCTGTTAAATGCTTATTTACCAGTCTGAACTTTTTGCTTTTTGTTGTTCGCTCCCAGGTGAGGAAGTGCTTATCTTGTGTAGTTCCTGTCTTCCTTCCAACAAAGTAACATTTCTCATACAAAAGCTGTGTCACTGTGCCAGAATTCTGCCCACTCTTTTAAAGATCAGGATTCCATCTCATACTTTTTTCTAAACTGGCTTGCCTATTTTTTTGTGTTGTGCTACTTTATTTTGGAGTTTTAAAAAACTTGTTCTTGTCAGGGAAAGATGAAGTAGAGCCAGATGTAGTGAAAAGGTCTTCGTGTCCCAAATAATGAATGAATACTGTATTTCATTTAAAGCAGAAAACTTATTCCAGTTCATGGCCTCCCCTGCCCTGTTGTTTGATGTTTGTGTCACCTGTTTTGTAATGAAAGTTACGGGAAGTAGTCACCTCAGGTGAAACGTACTTGTACTGTCTTGGCCGCCATGAAATGTCCTTCTACTATCATAGTTTCATTGATTTGTTAGATCTCCTTTGTGTTAGATAGCATAAACAGATTATTCAAAAATTCTTTTAAACAAAAGCTAGTCTGTACAGTAACTTCATTATTATTAATTAACATTAAGTGTTATTCATCAAATTAATGAAGTAAGGGGGATGTGCAGCTTA